>JBBPCY010000002.1:10425948-10485247 GCA_037974405.1 Brachyalestes nurse | reverse complement strand
ACCCCAAGTTGCTCCAGGGAGACTGTCCCCTGTAGTTAGGAAATGGAAGTCGCTTTGGATAAAAGCGTCTGATAAATGCTGTAAATGTAAATGTATAAATGTTATCCAGAAAACTACCAAAAATATTGTGTTTAATTCTGCACTGTATCCATGGCTAATGTAGCTACCAAATTATGGAAGTGTACACCTCCACAATGAGCGCTGCATAAACTGTGTGTCTAAATCATCATGAACACTACATCAGAGGTGCTTGTGTTTTTTTGCACTGAATTATATTGTCTGTAAATACTGATAAATGTGGCAAAGCTGAGGACAGTAGCGAACATCTTAATGCTGGAATCTTGTTCTCAGCGAATAGCTTAATGCCCCTCTGGTTTCGAGCATAAGACTCAGAGTGGCTTTTAAGCTTCAGGCTAAACCTCATCCATGAAAAGTATGAATGTCCATTTCAGTTTTTTATACTGTGATGAAGACATAATAGACTGTTGCTCCTTCCTTGAGGAACACTGCTCAAAAGTTTGACATATGCTTTTCAAATTTCAAATCTGGCAGTCCATTCATAAACATGATCCACATTCGTTTATTGGAATAACATATTCGCAGTTAATCAAAAATAATCACTAACCTCATATCTTTCAAGTTTGTTCATAATGGCCACTGTATAATGAAAAGGTTACTGTTGGTTTCATTGGACTCAGTTTGACAAAGAGCCCCTCAATATTACTGAGAACAAGCTTTCAGCACTTCTTTAAACAGTGTATGACTGTGGTTGCACACATTCTTACCATTCTGTAGTGTAATATTTAGGGTGGGGCCTCTCTGTCACTTAAGTGGAATTATTTTTTCTCCCTCCTCCACAGTCTGTAAAGTGTCACTCTGCATCATGTTTAATGGCCATTATGGTGCTTTTTTCCTTCTTTTTTGGTGGCATGCGCTAACTCACAAAGACTTCTTTAAAAGGATTTAGACTGGGGTTTTTTGGAGCTCCTCGTTGATCATCTGAGACGTTCTGATGATTTATTCCAAAACAATGATCCATTGTTCAGCTCCAGATGGATTTCGCAGACTGCTTTAGGCTTAAGATTCTGACTAGGGGTATAACAATACACATATTTTCTAGTTTAAATACATATCTTTTTATATTCTGAGGTCAAGATTGGATTCTGTGTTTAATTATTGTGTTAAAATGTCTATGTTCTGTATATATATATATATTCTTGGACCTCCACAGCTACTTGATTTGATCAGCATGTTTCTAGGTGCCCCTGTAGGCAGGCAGCTGACCACCCCCAGCTGTCTCCTGCCCTCCAAAAAAGAGGACAGCTGCATGCAGGCTATCTGGTGTGACTTCCTCATCTGTTAAGTCTATACTTAACTTCTATAAGCCTTTGTCTCACACTCTTTTCTGGTCAGAACTTGCCACTTTTTTGACCCAATCATCCCTGTATGTACTCTGCCTCGTGCAGTTCTATCTCTTGTAATATTTGTGTAACAGTTCATCATCATCACACTCCCTTTGCTGTTTTTTCAGCTAGCCCTTGTTCTCAGTAGTTCTGATATTTCTTACCCTGGGGCTATTTTTCCTCCATTTTTTCTCTGAGAGAATATGGAATCTTAGTGGCAGAAGCAATCAGCAGGATCTGGATCAAATGAATCTTCAGCAAAACGTGCTGTCAGAGTGAAAACATTTTCTCTGGCTGTTTACAGGATTTAAAACACCACCAATGCAATGGACATACAAAGATGCTACCTCTTCCCTTTTTATGCTGTCAGTCTTATCAGACTATGTTTGGCGCCTGGGTTCCTCCCAGGGCTTCTTACTCCAGCTTAGAAAGTTTTTCCTTTCCTCTGTTGCCTTTGGCTTACTCACTTGGTGCTCGGACCCAGATTCTGTAAAGCTGCTCTGTGACAACATCAGTTGTAAAAAGGGCCATATAAATACATTTCATTCAATATAAAGCACTAGGGAATGCAAGAGGGCTAACTCTTCTTTTTTCTTTTTTATCATAAAACCCACATTTTATTCATAATCTCTTGTTAGAGTACTGGATCATATGATTTATATGCACATGAAAAATGGGCAGTTGTAAATAGAGTACTGGATCTTTGGAAATCCTGTAAATACTGTTTTCTTTAATAATAATAGTGTGTCCAAGGATGACAATGGCCATAAGGAAGGTGCTCAAATTTGCTTCAGCTTTGTTTCATGAACTTCGAGGTATGCCATTTTTAGATCAAACTGACATGCTTGTTAATGGACTTGAAGACTTTCTTTGCATTCCAAAAATTCTTTTTAAAAAATGGCACCCATTTTCATGTGGTTCACTGAATGCAGACTGCATGGTTTCAAAAGAGAGAGACGACACAGATCCTCTGTTAGAAATGTCCAAGTATATCAAGATACTGTATTAAAAATATCCAAAACTATACAAGCTTGGTAAATGGGACGGTCATATACAAAAAGAAATCCTTTAATTCAAACATTCAAAACCAGAGTTCATGTTGTGGGGTTCTTTTATTCTCCAGCAGTGCCGGATCAAAGACATTCCATTCCATTGTAAGCCGTTATGGTCCATCCTAAGCTCATGGGGGTGATGAACCTGTTAATTAGGGTGTGATCTCCACTGAGAGCAAGTAAAGTACTTGCATATTCCTTTAAAGATGTGTTTGAGTGAGGCAAGGATTGACAGTCCCCCCTGCAGACCCTCACTCCGAGATGCACTGCTGTCCTTTTCAATCACACGACCTGATGGGCTTCATCTGGAGATTTTATGGTTCCTGGAGGGCACTTGGAGGATATATGACAATACTGACAAAATTCATATTTGTCTTGAAGTATAATGAGGATTATTTCTTAACAAAGCCTCTTTCAATCTCTTACAACGGACAAGAGGGCATCAAACAGTACTGTACATCAAACAAATTAGGTTGTGCAGCTAATGAGTAATTAACATAATTTAATGCATACAGCATATGGTGACTATTAACCAATGAAACCAAAATTAAAATGTAACACAAATACCTATAGCTCTAGAACTGTAACTATATACCAGATTACATACAATTTGACAATGTTCATATTTGTGTTTTTATTTATCTGTTTATTATTTGATTTTTATTCTTTTGCAAGGCACTTTGTGAACCACTTTCAGTGCACTGCCGAGGAAGGGAAAAAAATTCGAAGTCTTATTCGAAGTCAGCCTGAGACCATGACCCTGATCTCTCTTTTTAAATCATTCATTATAAGCAAAATATATGGCTTCCTGACATGGATATATGCCATCTTTGCAATTCCATCAGATTGCATATAATATATAATTCTCTCTGAAAATGTCAGCAATTTTAATACATTATTAATAATTTGGTAATGCACCACTGGAATTCCTGTTTCACTGTTGTAGATCAGTGCTTTTCGCATGAAAATAAAAAAAACATATGCACATGTTGCTCCCCATAGGACATAAGTGGCTGTTGTATCACACATTTGTGTTATATTCATCCAGTCTTTACAAAAGATAAAATGATCATCAAGCACAAGATAATATCTCTTCTGGTGTTTAACATGTATCGAACCTTAAGCCATCATGTTTAAGAACTTGCTTTCTTCAGCAAGGGCAGTTAGCATAGAGCTCATGTCACCAATAGCCATGTTGCTGATGCCTGCTGGTACTGAGGCTAGTGTGACAGAGTTACGTGGGGTGGTAAGTCGCGAGGAATTTTGGGAAAGACTCTGCAGGAGGCCAGGGCTCAGTGTGCCAGACATTAGGCTGGAATGATCTCCATCGTCCAAAATAGCATCAAAGTCTATTTGAGTATGCTCAACAGTTTGAGAACTGTCCACTGTGCTCGTGACCTGGTTGACCCCAGGAGATGCCATTGTTGCCACTGTAGAACAAGGAGCGTGATTGGCACAGGGAGACATTTGTGTGTTATATTCCACATTGCCATCAAACATGCGAATCTCACGTGAATAGCACATACTGTCTTCTCCATTGGAGAGACGGTTAGTGCCAGATGGTCTCTTAGGACTAGCCTCTGAGGTGTTTAAGTTGCAGCTGGCACTGGACACAGGATAACCAGTTTGGTGGGACATACCAGAACCTGAGTGGTGTCTACTTGAAGGTTTGGGTTCAGAAGGAGGCTTAGGCTGAAATGGCACTCTGCCACCATTCTGAAGGGCTGTTTGGGTTATTGGTGCATAATTCTGCTGGTTGACGTTATCCATGTGTGAGTAGCTAGACCTGTAATTCTGCATGTTTTGATTTTGTAGAGCCATGCCATTGCATATTTGACGCTGGTTGGTGTTCTCTGATGGATTAGGGTTAATTTCCTGCCTATATGCTGGTTGGACATTTGTTTGCTCGTTGAGATTCTGACAAGGGTTGGCATATGACTGTCTATAATGCTGGATTGAGTTCCTCTGTGAATTACCCTGCTGAGGAGCAGCCAAATTCTGGCTCATTGGTGCAATCTCTTGATTTGAGCCAAAGCTTTGATAAATGCCAGTGTTCTGTTTTTGCTGGACCACCGCCAGGTTAGGTCTAAGTAGCTGTACCTTTGGAAGTCTTGCTGTGATGTCCACTGTCCCTGAGCTTACTTCATTCCACTGTACAGGCATGTTATTCTTGTTCATACTACTAGGTGATTGGAATGGTTGCTGGGAACCTGGACTGATTTGGCAGGAGGGCATTACATGATCTGTGAGGTTTATGTTAGGATCAACCAAAGCCATGCGTCGTTGCCCATAAAACTGCTGCTGTTGCTGGGCAGTCACGTTGCTTTGGAAATCCTGTGCCTGACTGCTGCTGTAGGCCATTCCTCGGCCCTGAGTTGAACCACCATGCTGGGACCTGAGGTACTGAACCACATCATCTGGAAGGACCATGTCATCTTCTGCCTGGTCAACGCCATCGATGGCCATGTTTTCCATGACGACATTCTCTGAGATGCTTGGTGGCCTCTGGTTGAAGGGATGGCGATGCAAGCTACTGTCAGACCAGGTATTGTTTTGCAAGTTATTGCTACGGCAGTCAGGAGGCAGACGGGAAGGGTTCATGCTGCTCATGCTGTTGTAGCGCTGAACTCGAGGCAATGAGTGCAGATCCAGAGTCGTGCAGCGGACAGGGTCACTAGCTCTTCTTGGTAGACTGCTTGGGACTTCGTGAGGCATCATGCCAGGGGCACCATAGCTTGTGTCGCTGCAGCGCCTTGAGGTGGCTGCAACTCGAGCTTGGAACAAATGAGCCGAGCTTTCCTGGGAGTCATTGTATAAGCCTATTCTAGTTCTAAGACTCATGCGATCCATGTTGGGCAAGGGTGTAGGTGGAGCACCACCAGTGGCTAGCGCATATTTAGCCTTCAAGCGGTAGTGCTGGGCTGGGGTAAGGCTCAGCAAGCTCGGCAGGGTACTACCACCACCACCACACTGACTAGCTTCACTCGATCGACGGGACAGGTCAGTAGAGATAGGGTCGTAGGAGTCTGCTGAGCTGACGTTGTTGTTGCGTCCCCCAAACTGCGAGGCTTCACTGGAGCGGCGGCTGGAGTAGCAGGGTGAGATGCCTGAGGATCTGCGACTGAGGGTGTAGGCCGAACTCACTGTGCTGGTTGTGCTGTCTCTGCGCTCCTTCAACTGATTCAGTATTGTCATCTCGCACAAGGTCAAGTCTCCAAAACGTTGCCCTGGAAGGCCAGAACTCTGAGAGCCCATAGTGGAACTTTCCAGCATAGATCCTAAGAAAGAGAAACAGCAATGTAACTAAATAGATTTAGTTCAGTTGCCTTACTTAAAGGGTTTCAGTTTGATTACAGTTTTTTTTAAAGAGAGGATTCAAGCAAAATCCACTGTGGAGTTAAGAATAATATAAAAAATATGGTTAACATGGTTAACCTAGAGGAACATGGAAGAACTATTAAAAAGTAATGAAGTAATAAAACAATATAAAGTAATAAAAACAATACAGCAATATATTTATTTACATTTTTACATTTTACTTTTGGCAGAACAAATAAAACATGCTACACTGAATTTATTATAATCAGTAATGAGCAATTCCAAATCAATGCAGTTGAACTTATTGCTGCCATACTCACCAACAGCTGGTATAGGAGGCAGCTTGGTGTTTTGGACATGAGGAGTTGTGTTTGCCCAGGAGCAGGGGTCTCTCATAGTCTTTAGTTTCTCCTTCTTGATATGCTCAAGCTGTAGAAGCCCCCCTCTGTTCATACGCCGCTGGAGACCTACTCCTGTGGAGCCCCCTGGAGAACCAGTGGAATCTACCACAGGGGGGTCATCCAGAGCACTCAGGTCCCCCAAACTGCCTCCACTGTGCATGGCCATCTCTACTCCACTGTCATTGTTGGTGGTGCTACCAAGCGGTGACGGCTCACTGCTACATGATGATTGACCACCAGGGCTGGACTGATACATCTACAAAAGTATAAAAAAAAAGATTTATGTTTTATAATAGCGTACCCATTTCACTAATATGCTACAAATCATGACCACTGTAATTGTTGACTTTTGTAAAAAAAAAAAGAGAAAGTCTCTGAGGCAAGAGCAATACAGTAAACCACCACCACCGCATCTCATGCTGAACTGCTTCTTGGCTGAAAGCGCTTCAGTGATGTAAATGAGTTCTGAGCAAGTCTGAACTAAAAAGCGCTTCTTGATCACAGTGTGATTGCTGATGCTTTTTGTTCAGTCCACACACAGCGGTCCCAGCCTCTGAATATTAATTTGATAATGACTTTTATCATTGTACTACAGAGGAAACCGGCAGATCCCTTTGCAACGAAGAACAGAGCAAAATATGCGGGATAAGATGGACGCCTCTATGTCCGTTACCAACAGAAACAGTTTATGAAATGAGAAAGACTACACACACAGTGGAAAAAAATAGTTTAAAGCTTACTTCTTCATACTTTTAGAACATGATAAATGCAACACCAATCACAAATGTAGAAACAAAATAATAAAAAAAATATTTAGAAAATGTCCTGTCTTTAGGTGGCCATGATTAGTACTCTGATCAAGCCACCAATAAATGTATAAAAGTGATCAAGCATGACAAACTGTGCTGTTGAGGGGTGGATGGATAAACATGCTAGACAAGGCAAGATATGGATTGTGCTCACCTGAGCAAAGTCTGTCCATTAGATTAAAGCATGAGAGGCATTCAAGAGTCAACAAGGTAAGTGTTAATATAGCAACTCAGTATTAAAGGAATGGCAAAGCATTATAGAATACGAGAAAATGAGAAATGAGAAAGTATATACGAGAAATTAATTTTAAAAACAGGGTAATAGGCGATAATTAAGCACCCAACAAAATCTTCTACCATATTCATGCATTTCATAATTAGCATAGTTACCAAATCACATTCTTACCATTGTGTTTTCGGTCTTGATAGTCTTGACCTGCAGGCAGTCCTCCACTCCTCTGGTGGTACTGTTGGCCTCAGTTGATGCCTCTGTTCCTCTCCCAGCATGCTTAGTGCTGGCCTCATTCTCTCCATCTCTAGGAGGCTGTGATTTCATAGGGGCATCGCCACGTTGCTTCTTTGTGACGTGCGCCTCCGGTCCATGAACGGTCTTCACATGCTTCCTGAGAGAGCTGGGGTCTGTGTAGCGCTTGGTGCAGCCTGGGATCTTGCATACATACGGTTTCTGCAAGAAGGTTAAAATAAAACCATTTTTGTGAAACATTTTTGTTCATATAGTTGGCACTCACACATTGTTGTTGCCTCACAGTGAGAATGTCCTGGGTTTGATTAGCACAGTCCAAAGACATGCATATCAGGTGAACTGGACCTGTTAAATCGCCTCTAGGCATGACTGTGTACGTGAATGTGTTTGTAAGTTTGCTCTGTGATGGCCTGGTGACCTGTTCAGGGTGTTTCTCTGATTTTGCTGAATGAGCATTGAGACCTCTGTGGCACTGGTTAGAATTGGCTCAGATACTAAATGAATAATATACAGTAGTATAAAATTGGGGCAGCTGGTGGTCTAGTGGTTAGGAAGCTGGTCCTGAGGGTTGCTGGTTCAAATCCAGGACTGCTAGTGTCATCACTGAGGCACCGTTGAGCAAGTTACGGTCCCCACACACTGCTCCCCGGGTGCGCCCCATTGATGGCAGCCCACTGCTTCACTTGGTGAATGAGTTAAATGCAGAGAAAGAATTTTACATGGTTCACAATTGTGTGTTGTGCTGTGTTCACGAGTAACCATAAGGGGCCACTTTACTTTAAAATGAAATTTTAGATGATCCCCTTTTGGATGTGAAGCACTTCATGCGTCTGATATGGCTGTTGGGGTGTCAGATGTTGTGGTTTCGAGTGGCAGCAAAGTGTAAAAAAAGTGGAACATATCTACTGCTTTATTTTTTCACAAAGCAAGCATGACAAACAGCAAACTCCCGACTGGAAGTCTTAAATTGTGCTTTGTGTATGATTGCTTATGTTCTGCTTGCCATGCGTGTCCGGGTATATAAAGGCTCTGCTGCTTAACACAGCAGGGGACTGCAAACAATGTCTCAGTAGTGCAGTAAAGAGGCAGTTTTAAAATGCTCTTCACTCTACATAGCTCCACTGACACAGACTAAAAAAGGAGTAAATATGTTCAGTTTGTGGGGCAACAATGTTGCTGTGATAGTTAGAGTCTAAGGATCTGGCTTGTCACGTTCAGAGACCAATTAAAAGCCTAAAAAAGGGAACAGCAAATATTGAATAAAACTGCTATAATAAAACTGCTTGTTCACTTGCTTAAGGACGACACATTTTTGTTGACGGAAATGTGATTAATTAGGATGTAAATACATTTGCTAAAAAAATGATTTATATGCAAATTAATTTAGTCATATGTTTCTATTTTTGCATGGCCCTAAGCTAAAAAAAAATACATGAGGGCGGCAAGTATGAGGAAACATTCAAATGTACAATAATATCAAAAAAGAAAAAAAGAAAAAGCAGCCACATTAGAAATGTAAACAAACTTAATCAATGGACATTTGGACTCAGAAATAAATAGATTCGCCAGCTCATTCTGCATTGTTACATGTTCAGCTCAACCTGTTTAACATTTAAGATTTCTCTGTAAACATCCATATGTCTCAATTATATTTTAACAAGCGTGCCATTTTTTAGCATAGAGATAATGAAAACTACTTTGCATCTTTTTTGTGGCCTTCCAATTTTTTGCTTGTTTTTGCTTGATGGAGACGTGGATATTGAAAAGAGAAACCCACAGTGCCAGGATCTTTTGAATACGCTGTTGTTTCTCCTCCTCAACACCATATTATTTTTCTTTCTTCCTTGCAGAAAAGATAAAGAATATAGCAGTAGTACCTCATTTGAATGTGTGCGGTTCTGGTGCTTGGCTCGATCTGAGGCGTTGGAGAAGGCTTTGTTGCAGCCCTCGTGCTCACACACGTATGGCTTCTCCCCTGTGTGGGACCTCAGGTGGGTTTTCAAGTTCTCTAGTCGAGAGTAAGCTTTGGAGCAGCCTTCAAACTACACAGAAAACAGAGAGAGATGAGACAGGAAGTACGACACCACACTAGCCATCCAGTATGCACACTAAAATCATCAACAAAACATCTATTACAAGTATTTCAATAAATGTCATTATGGTTTACTCTTACTAATGCTCTGTTTGTTATTTAAAACTCTTTTGTATTTACACTGCACACTTGTGTGTTTGATTTGCCCAGGGAGCTGGTCATTAATGCACAACAAGACCAAGCCATACAACATGAAAAGTGGTTCTAAGGGGCATTGTACTCTATGGCCAGAGGACTACTCTGACTGGTTATGGATACACAAGCTACATGTTTTAATAAGAACCCTTGGGTTTCAATCTCTCATAATCTCTGGCAACTAAAACATGCTTTAAAAAGGTTTTGAATCCATGGGTTTTCATGCAAATCCAGCAAATGCAACTTTTGTTTAATGTTAAAGAAATAGAAGGAATACAGAAGGACCACCTTTGATTCAAGGAACAATGGTTCAATTTTTCCATAAGTTATTTAATAGAATAAAAAAATTCTTGAACTTCCGCATAGTAGAATGTTTTTTTTTCTTCTAGAGCCATACATGCAAGTCAAGTATCATTTAGAAACCTTTATTGTTCAATGTGGACAAAAAGAAATGCACATTAGCATGCAGGGGAATGTAAGCACATATAGGGCGCATGCAGAAACACCCTAAACCCTGCTCTGGTCCTTACCGTGCATTTGTGAGGCTTCTCTCCAGTGTGTCGTCTCATGTGCACTACCAGCATGTACTGGGCCTTGAAAGGCTTCTGCTCCCGTGAGCACTCCTCCCAGCGACACACAAACTCCTTTTTCTCCCCATGGATGTGGTCATTATTGATGTGCTGTAAGGAGAGAAGAGTCTCTGTCACGCTGCAGTGTAAGCACTCAGGATCCCATGATCCCAACATGAGAAGTCGTCCCATCCGTCAAAGGGACATGTGACTTTCAATCCATCACATTCAAACAATAAGCTTGGACGGTGACCGCACATTTCAGACCCGCATTAGAGAGAAGCAATTCTGCACACCTGAGGGACTAGAATTCCCCCTTCTCTGATCACAAACTCTATCAGTATCTATTACCAAAACCTGACATGATTCAGCTGATCTAATACACAATGTAATATTTCATGTCAGTTGCATTTCTCAAGCTAAAGCCTGTAGTAAAGCTACTGTGTGCCTCCGTAATGTATTCTCTTTTACTTAAAAATGAAAGGGCTCAAGTAATCTGAAGTTGAATTCCACTGATTCTTTCCACTGTGAATGATTTGTGTGATAAAAGTGAACTACAGAAGGATACAAGGATACTGACACTATTTCTTTTTCCACAGTTGGGATGTGATTTTCCTCTGTCTGGTTCTTTTAAAGAGAACAGTGTGCGTGTGGCTAGGAATGCACTTCCAATTTCAGCCTTATGCTCCTCATACCGAGCTGAAACCATAATTTAGAGCTATGGGGAACGATCACTTAGAACAAATAAAACCAAAGCCCATGCCATTATTTTGCTTTCTCAAGGTGTGTAATTTAGTTTGCATGGAAACAGAACAGATTGAAGCCTTAGGACTGAGAGGAGGTGTGCACGGAGGAGGTGGAGGCCTTGTTGCTCTGGTCTTTAAACACAATATTTCCACAACTCCTTCTGCACTCACCCCCCCACCCCCCAATGCCAATAATTATACCCTTTCCACTTTCTTTCCCTTTCGTTAACTATTCAATCCACTTTCTCAGAAATCAAATTATTGCAGGACAACAGCCCATGTCATTCCAAACAACAGCTCATCTGCAACCACTTGAGACGCAATGTGTTTGTACTTCTGGCAGTATAATTGCCCACATGAGTTGTTTAGAAACCCAATGCCTCACATTACTGACAGAATAAGGCTCTTTTTAGAGAAGCGCACACACATGTAGAAAATACTAGTTCAGACTCCTTCAGTTTTGGCAGCCTGGATTGGGAACAGGACCAGAGGCAACTTCTTTTGACCCTTAAAGCCCTTCTGAGTTCTTTCTGAGAAGTGGGCAGGGCTTTGAGCGCTCGGCCTTGGTCAGAGAGTCTGACTGACTCTGAGTGTGTGTCATGGCGTGGAGAACAAGCTGTTAATCACAGAGGGCTGTTCAGAGGTGCTACAGCAGGGGGAGAGCCACAGCAGAACTGCTGCTATGATGACGGATTTACTGCTGGGCCTCAGGCAAGGCCAAAGGCCAAAGGGGGCACGCAGAGACAGAGGCCACGAGTATGTGTGAGAGTTTGTGTGTGTGTGTGCGAGTGTGTGTCTGTGTGAGATGAGAAGGCTCCAGCACAACTGGTTGCACCTCTGTGGAAATGGACGTGCTCATTAACCCCACACGTGTCAGCAACAGGAAGCGATCAGTTACAGCGCAGCCTGAATCAGTCTCTAACAAACGGGCCTTAATGAGGGAAGGCTTTCGTTTTTAGTTTAAGATCTATAAAGTGTTCCTAATTATTTAAAGTTGTTCCTACAAGTATTTGTCTGAATTTTGCTACTCGAATTGCTCATGTTAGATCAGTGTAACCCTTTTAATGACTTCTTTTCTCTGCAATTACAATAGAAAAAATGGAAAACAAACACAAAACACAAAACTGAATACATGTAATACACTCAGCTGGTATGTATTTAATTTTGTAATGACATAATTACATTTTAATAATGTAGCAAATGGAAAGTAATAATGGGTAAATTCTTCACTTTATGACTTTATGACTCACAAAAGCCTGAACTTTGACTAAAGCCTGTGTGTACTGCAGTATGACTTACGTGCACTAACTGCTCCTGTGTGTCATACTCTTTAGAGCAGCCCTCCCAGTGGCAGTTGGTCTCGTACACAGCCTCTGGCTCCTGCTTGCACTCATCCTTATCCACCTCCTCTCTCAGCTCCACATGGTCCTGTGGAAAGGGCCAAATCTCCAGTCAGCCTCTTGGACAGTAAAAGTTCTGCTGTGCTGAGTTCTCCATTAGTGTGATCAGTTCAAAACTACTGTACTTTATAGAAAAAATTTTGACCATTGTGTCTTTGGCAGGTCCTGTGTTATGGGGTGTACGTGAGGTGTTATTTTTTATCATGATTTAAATGCAGAGCTGAGAAACTCGTTTTATACTAACAACTGCCGAACCAAAACCTGCCTTGTAACCAATAACCTGATCACTACAGTTCGAGCAGGGGAGCACAGGGAGCCTCCTTTTTTTGCATAAGCACTACTACAGATGTTCATGAAGTGCTATATGAATCTCTACCCTTTTTCCAGAGCTGTTTAGCTACCCGCTTTTCTGCTGGGGTCTGGGAACGTTCAGAATGCTTTTGAGCTCTAATGATTCCTGCATTAAACTTAAATGGCCCAAACCTTCTCTAATGTGGTGAAGGAATGGAATGCTTTGCGGCCACATCCAATATCCCCCTCCACACGCTCAATCTGTTTGATAGTGATTCAAAAAAGGAATGGGTTTGTTTAGCAGCTAGTGGCAGAAGTACACGGTCCTAAAGAATCAATGAAACACTCTCAAACAGTTGGACTGAGGAGGCGATATCCCCCTTCATGCTGACGCCAGCAAGTTTCTATCTGCACCGCTATACACGCGTCCTCGTCAGTTCCCAACGGCCCCGGGAACGTACTCAGCACACATCGCCATGCATCATAGCACGACGCTGTCACTGTGCAAGAGAAGAGCTGCAAATTCATCAAAAAAAAAAAAAAAGAAACAACAGAAGGAGGGGGAAGGAGTGAGGGATGTGGGAGCAGGAGTGAGCAGAAAGAAGAGCTGAGAGTTATGAGTAGCACAGAAGAGAAAGATTGTGAAAGAGAGAGAGAGGAAGAAAGCCTCCTAAGACCATGTTTAGCTGATTTGTTACTATGACACCGCTGCTTGGCATAGTTTATATCTCAGGCTTGAGAACGGAAATGGACGGACTGTGACTTGTCACAGGTGGAAGTTTTTCTTCCTCTGGATCAGAGAAAGGCTCTTGAAGGATGGTGATGAGTGTTGCAGCCAAGTTAGATCTGAATACCTAACTTATAGTGATATAAGTACAAAATTTAATCTTAATCTCTATCTATTACATCTCACTTACAATGGACAATACTTAAAACAGACTTCTAATGAATGATAAAATAAAGTGACATTTTTCAGGTCTCAGGGAACCACATCAAAAGTATGCTTTATGGAGCTTTCTGTGACTGAGATGGCAGCCTGAAATGAGCAAGTAGGTAACACGGTTGTATTCTTTTAACTCAGTTTAATTTGTTATGTTGTTCAGGTTAAAAAAAAACACAGAGGGAATTGAAACTACACACGTACTAATTTAAATACCTGAGAGCAAGGGGAGATGGGGTGTGTCACATCCACCTCTGTCTTCACTTTTGACCTCTTGGTGATCATAGGATTGACTGTACTGCTGACAGCTGAGTCACCGCCAGCGTTCTGAAAAAGGTGAAAGATGAGAGGGTGGAGAAGGAGTGGGAAAGAAGAAAGAGAGAGAACCACAATGTAAAACGGAGACTCATCCTCGCAGGCACGGCGTCGGCACCGCGGCCCCTGGCAGCAGCGCTGGGATTTCAGAGGCACCATGCTCCAGATCCCATCTTTCACAAAGTGACCCGCCGCGAAGACTAAACAGTTTAGACTGCCCTATTTGCATCCGTCAGATGGAAATATGAAAAAGGGGAAATTATTGCCCACAGAGTGCGGCTGCAGACTTTGATCCTTAGATGAATTCTTAACACAACACACAGAGGCTCTCGGAGTGAAAAGTCCCTCCATGGAGACACAAGAAAAGAAGGGTTTGAGGAGGGGGGGTACCTTCCAAATCCCACCCAACCGCTAGAGTACAGTGGAGGGCAATGTTTTCAATAACTCAATAACTCTGACATGGTTTTGTTGAAAAGCGAGGGAAATGTGTTTCTCATCACTACTGAAGTGTGTGTGTGTGTGTTTTGTGGTTGTGAAATAGAAATGGAATGAAAATGGATCTAGTGGGTGTCTGGTTATGATGAGAGTGGGTCAGAGAGTTGGAGGAAGTTTACATTCTGGGCGGCCATAATGTTTACATGGGGGTGATAGAGGAGGTGGAAGCAACACTTAGAATCTTGGACGATGAACGTAACACATTGCAGGAGGAGGATGCCTGAGCCTTCAGATACTTTATTGAAAAAGTATGTATGAATAACCAGTTCCCAAATTAGTGCATGTCCAATACATACTGTCACTGTCAGAAGAAAATCCTGTACATTTTTGTTGTAGGCCATTTGATGACACCAGCTCTTTTTTACACTGAATATGCTGAAAAGCAAACCTTTCAAGTTCTTTTAAGGTTACAAAGCCAGATGTTAAGAATATTTCTCTTTTTTTCTTGTTCTTACATGAGCAATAATCTGACTTTAGCAAAGGAATAGAGTGAATGTTGGCATGTTGCCCTTGTGTTTTCTGGTGCATTCAGAAGTTCTTCTCTCATGTCTGGCTCACCTGGTTAGCCTCTGTGCTGGGGTTAGTGCTGGTGCTGTGGGCTGCGGCGCCTCCCAGGGGCTGCTGGCGGCTGCTGAAGGGGGGCGAGGGCTGCAGGAGGGGAGGAGTGTGGCCGAATGCACTCAGCCCTCTCTGCTGGGACAGCAGCTGCTGGTAAGCCACAGGCGTGATGGGGTGCGGGAAGGTGAAAGACGGACTGATGGGAAATGAAATTTTGGATTTAGAGGGCAGCAGGACACCACACCGTTTCCATAAGATTTTACACTATACGCTTGAAAAAGCTTAAAAGGTAGTTTTAGAAAAGACATTAGTTATGTATGAAATGGTAACAAGACAAAGGGAAATTTAAATACACAACTAGTGTTTCATTTACAGAGTACCTGTTGGAACAAACCTTCATATCTCCAGCATGACAGCTTTACAGAGGAAACAAAAACCCTTCTTAACTAACACATACTGTAAAAGGGCTTCTTTATAGTCCTTTTTATGATGTTTGTAGTTTTATAGCTTAAAATTTTTGTTACTGTGCCTTTATGACTGAAATATTTAAATGACGGCTGCTCTGACTGACTGCCTGATTGTGCCTCATGCACGAAGCAGTCTGGGCTACAAAATGTAATGACTTTATTATGAATGGTGGTAGATGGATATAGAGAAACTGATTTTTGCAACATCATGAAAACTGTGAAAACCTAGAAGCAATTTTTAAAAAAAATTCATTCACAAACTATATAAACCATAACTAAACGTCTGGATAGTAGTGTATGAATGATCCGCTTTTCAGATATAAGTTATTTATGGCAAACAAAAGGTATGAAATCGGGAAGTGGGCTTTCCTGTACCTGATGCCTCCAACAGAGAGGTGCCCGTAAGAGCTGCTGGCATTGGAGCTGGAGCGGGAGTTATTGATGTAGGCCACCAGAGAGTTCGGAGAGGTGCGGATCATCGTCTGCAAGTCGATGCTGGCGTCCGACATGGGTGAGATGGAGAGCGCCCGCTTCCGGCTCAGCCGGGGCGTCAGTCTGGGGCTGGGGAAACGGGACACTGGATGGCACACACAAAACACACACATGAACTCCTGGAAGTTTCTTTTCTTTGTTTGCACTCTTTTACTCTCCCACCCTTTCAGTATAAAGCTACGCACGGGAGAAGAGGGAGGTTTGCTTCACCTCCTTTATCTTCACCATCGCTCCCACACTGCTACAAGTTCACAATCCACTATGAATAATTAATCAGGCCAATCGTTTACAGAAATTACGCAGATACCAATCTCAACAAGCCTGTGGCACTGCAGCATGCTAAATAGAGGCAATTTAACAACTTTCATTTCAGAACACGATTAAAGAGTAAAAGCACTGAACGGCCACATGTTACCCCTTCTTGGTAGGCCTGGCTTGTTTAAGAGAAGAAAACAGATCGGAAAGCTGATTTGGTATATTTTCCACATGGCTTTTCTGGAGGTATTATTAATAGCAATATCTTGAGCGTTTTCTTTCCCTTCTCCATCAGACCTCCGCTTGTCTGTTTCAGACCTACTTGTCTGTTTCTAAAGGGAAAAGGATGTATTATTAGTTGTAGCTGCTCCTCAATGCACTTATTCGGCCTTTTACAGAAGCATAACTGATGTAGCCAGGTTGACAAATTCTCTGTATTTTGCTTATGGTGCTCTTTGATTGTTACCTGCAGTTTTTAGCTTATTAGGCCACTGATTCGTGTGTGTGTGTGTTGGCCCAGCTGCTCTTTGCCCAACAGGTGCTGTGCATTAGCCCAGGAGTGAGTGGACACAGAGCAGGAGGCCATTACGCCCTTCAGGGGGCATCACCAAAGGTGCTGGCTGCAGGAAGCTCATAATGACTCCACACAAACACATGCACGTCACTCACACCAAAAAACACATCCAGTGACATTTTAAACAGGGGTCTTTCAAACTCCTGGCTCTGACTGCTTAATTACTGCTCTCCAGCTGCTATCAAGATACTCGGCTTTTAATACATTTTACAAAACAGCCACCCTTTTTCTTTCATTTTAATAACTATGGTTCAAATGTAACATGTAAGGCACATAAGACAGCAGGGTAGAAAAATCCAAAGCGATCCAAGTCTAGAGACTTGTTAGCAGTATTTATGAAAGAGCTGGCAAAGACAACAAACGAATCCCCATAATGCTCCTCTGCGATTCTTATAAATAAACCTGTCACGTATCATTAGCTTTGTGTAAAAATGCTGGTGTTGTGTGGAACAACGTGGCAATGATGTGCGGACCTGAAATCTGTTTGTGGACTGCAAGAAAACACTCATGCCAAGTGGAATCTATGTGATCAGAAATTTGTCTTTAAAACAAACAGAAGGAAGAGCTCAATATGGTCCAAATTAAAGCATCCTTAAACTCACATTTTCCCATCCAGCCTAGAGTGTGGCTGTGCTGAGCTGCTGGGGGCAGAGCCGCGTCTCGCCTGCCCGAGGTCATAGGGGCCCACACGCTCTGGGATGGGCTGTTTTTATAGGCGATGTGGCTCTAATTTAGGGGTGTGCAGGTCCCTGCGTGAGTGCTTAAGCAGATGTGTGGTGCTGTGCGGCTTTTGGGTGGCTGGCGTGAGCTCAGGGAACCCTGCGGCCCCAGTGGGAGTTGGGGGGGGGGGGTCTCTAATTGGGGAGCTGGCCTGATATATGGCTTTAAAATTACAGGCACTCTCGGCACGTTTATAAAAGAGGAGGCAATTATTGTAGGCATCTGCTATGCTGTTTTAATTGGGATGCCTTTTGTGGAGGTCCAGAATATTGTAATTGGTGGGTGTTAATCTTCTGATCGCCCCTCGGCTTCCAGCAGTTAGTCTGTGCACTGCTGGCCTCCTGGGGCTGAGCTGCCACTGGTACAGGCCAAGCAGGGCTTAACGGGCACCCACGTCCTGTGCCTTTTGTCCACAACAACAGACTTTTGGAGGTCTCCTTTGCACACTGTAGCCAAGAGCTGTAAGCTGCGCTCGGTCTCCTAGGGACAGAGATAGAGGCAGGAAAGGCTTGTAGCCACAGTGGTGATCGCAAATGCTAGTTTATGTATTTGGACCTTGTAGCTCTGGCAACTACAGCTAGACTGGCCTCCGACTTCCAGCACTTGACCCTGAACCAAGGTGAACCAGACTTTTCCAAAAGCGGTGGAGGCATCCTGGCACGAGAGCAGATCTCAGCGCTGCACTGCCCGTGCTTTTTGCCAACAAGGCATACATAGCACTTACTGGAGTGGGCGAGGGTTTATTTTTTCTGGTAAATCTGACTAATGCTATGACTGCAAATTTTATTAGAGAGGCAATGCCCTGCAGGTCTCAGTATCTCACCACAACCTATATGTGTTCACGTGTTAGCGCACACTGCTGGTGCAGGAAATGAGTATGCACGTGAACAAAAGTGGGGCTTTGAAACTATATGACTCACAAGCGTTACACACAAATAAAATCTAAAGCAACAGTTTACTTCAGTTGTCTTCCTTGGGAAATAATTTTGTTGGTGCGACACATTTTACCTAATCTAAATATATACCAAAAAAAAAAAACAATCAAAGCACCATTTTGTATGTACAAGTGTTGACAACACGTTGGTGACCACATTGATGACAAACACTCCCCCAAAACCTCTGTCCTTCAACACCATGTTTCTGCTTGCAGCCGGACACCAGACGTTTGCTTTGGCAGCTGCTATTGTTATGGGAGCTCAAACAGTTCCCTGGTGGCTCTGCTGCACAAATGAATTCACCATCAGCCCCACTTTTTTCCTTCAGCCTCTTCAGAGTGTTCCTCTGAAAGCATCTCAATTAGAGACACCATTCAAGAGACACTGCTTGGCCTTGTTTACGCTTACTTAAGGCAGGAGGAGGACGGAGCAGCAACGGCAAAGGCATCTGGTCAATGTATTAGCACACGCTCTCCCGTATCAGCCAGTGTCTGGCTGTGATCCGTGGTCTTGCAGTTAGCAACTGGGCCTGCTTTATTTATTTATGCATTCAGCCATCCACAGGCTTTAAGGTCAGCATTTCCAGTCTCAGCCATTCAAAGGCAGTGAGTGAGACGATTCGTAACACTGCACGGGCAATAGATTCACTGTAGGTAGACACAAAAGGCCTAAGGAACGTGGCTGTTGTGTGGAAACCCCTCTGTCTGGGAAGGAAAATAGTTGCTTTTAGCAGAGCTTGTGCTTTCACTCTGCGTGTCGTTCTGTCAAATGCAGGGTCATAATTAACATGTTAAGTACACACCATTGGCATGGACACGCACTTGGCACTGCACTGGAGCGTTTAAGCAAAGGCACACACTCAGGCTGATGCCGACTCCTTTCATTGTTTACTGCTGCTTGTTTTTTTTTCCAAAGCCTGTTGGGGCAAATACCCCTGTCGCTCACATCATGGGCAGCAAAGGCAGCAGTCAAAGGAAAGAGCTACCTAACCCGAGTAACAAATGATAGATGTAGTCATACGTAGTAGGAAACGTTCTACTATAAAAACACTGTCCTTAACATTAACTTTTTTCCTCACGTGTACATTCAGAGACTTTGGCAATAACCCCTTTAACTCTGCCCCAAAATGGCTTGGATGAATGCATGCCTATGTAACCTTCAGCGTGTTTTTCAATGTTTTTTCGTCACTATACAAGTGAAGCCATGCTGCCTTTATAGTTTCTGAGTTTGCATACATATTCAAGCCAGAGGACACTCTTAGCATTGATTTGTTTTATAACACTAAACGTCTGTGACAGGAAAATAAAATTAACAGAATTTTTAGCTTTGTTAGATCATGTCCTTTACAGCAATGATGGCATTGAGAAATCTCATAATTAAAGGCCAGGAGTAGATTAAAGGTAAGAAACAGCAGCTTTCCCCCCGGCATTAAATTGGTAATGGGCAGTTTGTACATCCTGTACATTGCGTGACAGCCCAAATCTTGTCCAGTACAGATTTTGATCTTATAGTATGGAGTTCTTAAAAAATGATTTCTTAACTACACATACACTACATGTCCAAAAATCTGTAGACCACTATTCATGTGATATTTCTTCTGAAATCAAGGGTATTAATAGAGAATTTGCACCCCTTTGTTGCAGTAACAGACTCTATTCTTCTGGGAAAGCTCTACTATAAGATTTGATTTTATTCAGCTACAAGAGCATTAGTGAACTCAGGTACTGATGTTAGATGGTTAGTTCTGAATCACAAACACCAGTTAAACTAATTAAAGCTCCTTCTTTCCAACAGACACAGTTCCACTGCTCCACGGCCCAATGCTTGGATCTTTATACCCCTCTTGACATTCTACTGGCACTGTAGATCAATGTATATGAACTGAACACCTGTGTCAGCACTGAGTGCACATTAAAGCAGCTGAATTCACTAATTAGGTGGAGTGCCTGGAAAGTTTCAGAAATATTGTATATGCTCTGATATTAGAAATATTACTATAACAACAATATTACATGGTTAAAAAAACACTGGTTTGAAAGGAAAATCTGAACCATTTTGTCTAGTTTACACCAAGGCCTACTTCTAATCCAGTCAGTGTCTCAGTGCACCAGTTAATGTCAAATTTTAACCCACCACTGCATTTAAAACGGCAGACTGTCTAAGAAATTTACAGTGCTGTGCATGTTGGCTCTAATGGCCGTGTGCAGAATTTTCCATGCGCACGTTTCTCATTTTTACAACAGCGATCACCATTTGCAGGAAAACCCCAAACTAAATCCTCTCCTTCTGTCGGGTAATAGTCAAATGGGAATCATTAGAGAAAACAAGAGATGTACTTTGAGTTCACTGAGGACTCACTCTTGTGGTAGGTCCGCTGAATTTATTAGTACATAAATTGATTTTTAAATATGCGTATGAATTTTATCAGCCCTCCGTTCCAAGACAAACGGCGGACTGCGCAATGCATATTTATCAGCCCCTCGCTCTGCTGAACGGGCTTCTTTATGCGGTGGTCCGGCCGCCGAGCCATTAGCTGGCACTCTGTTTCAATGAGGGCCCTGTGTCTGTGGGCCAGTGCGGAGAGCCCTGGACCCGCCAGTGCCCAGAGTGAGACCACATCAATCCAAGCAATGGAGAAGGCCAATGACATGGGCCGAGCAGGAGAAAGCCCTGTGCTGTCTTGGTGTTTGTGGGTGTTTGTGCAAACAGATTTTGCTAGACCAACTATGGCTTGGTGGAGGCCTGGACTCGCAGCCGCAGGCGCAAGCCGCTCCCATGACCATCTCATTAAGGCCTGAGGAGAACATGCCATGGCGTGTTTGATTAGCAAACGGAGAAGTAATTGCAAAATGCAACGTGAGAACGGTGGTGTGTGCATTTTCCTACAAGAGCGTGGGGATCCATGCAGGACAGGCACAGATCCAGCCAGGCATAATGTAAAAAGCAAACTGATTCCTGTGGGTGGCTGTGTTGGATCAAAGCACAGCATATACACAAGTGCCAGTGCCAGCAAAAGTGGTTGATTATTTACAATAATAAATTTGCCCTTAAAGCTGACTTTCACAGATTTTCCCCACAGTTCATCTCTTTGCACACTATTTGCCATTCATAAGGCACCACTTCTTTGGAGCCATTCAGGTAGAACCTTTGGTCTGGATCGGAGCCAGTGTCCTATACAGTTCCCCAGCTCACCCAAGGACCCCATCTACAGCCTGGTGCACCCTTATGTATTACACCATTACCAGTCAACGCAACATTGTTCTGAGGTCAGTGCCTCTGGGCATCTTCTTAACAATGCAGCAGTGTGCCAAGCAGCAGTCGGCATCTTAAAAGACCAGGCATCCTTACAGCCACAGAACATGACTAATTGGATCACATTACAAAGTGCCAGGAGAGCGCTACATACCTGCCATAACACTGCTTCAGAAACAAAGAGCAGGGATGAAGGCTCTGCCTTTGCCTGCAGTACCCTCTCTGTAAAAATCTGTCTCTCTTCGAGGGCTCCATTTAAGGCTATGGTGGATGTGTTGTAAGGATGTTACTTATAATAACAAAGCACACCTGTTGTACAGGCTGAATTAAAGGCCGCAGAAGGAACATCTCATAAATTGCTGAATAGGCTCGTGTTTACAGACAGTTTTCATTATGAGTCATGCTTTATATACACGTAACAAAACATCCTCCTCCATTTGAAGTGGGAACTTTTTGGTGCATCCTGTAACTCGAGCCATAACTCAAATTACTGGACTGCTCCATTTGTAGTAAGTTTCCATCCTTGCTTCGCAGCACAGGGTGCGAGTATTTTGACATTAGCACTACCCCTTCCCAAGCTCTTTCATTAACCTCTAGCACCCAAACGCCCACCGTCATTATTACTTGGAACTAGATTTTTTTACATTACTGAACTGAATTTGAACTAACACAGTTTAATTCGGATGTAAAGAATTCAAATGGTCAAAACTGTTCAGAGATGGAAATAAGAAAGTTAAGGAATTATTTAAACAATACATAAGGAAATGTTTAAGCCTCATATGGTCAAATCCATGAGAATCTGGCAACACATAATCCTAGACCTGTTGTGACAGCAGGTAATTAATTACCATATATATATAACTGCAATACACAACTGAATTGTCCTTGTTTTTTATATTCAACTATTAAATTCTAAGCCCAAAGTGGTCACAGTTGCAGTGCTTCCTAACATGTTATGGCACCAGTTGTGGTTTTTGTAAGGCCCGTAATGTGTTTCAGCAAATGTGTATTCTACTTTCTTTTTTCATATTCACATTCTGATGGTTGTGATGTAAGCATATGTTTGTAAGAGCTAACATGCGGAAAAATATTTGTTTGCCAGCTTACACAATTGTATAGTAAAAAAGTATAGTAATTGTGGCAGGCCTACATATGCAATATGACATTACATCAAAAACATGTGACATGAGGCGACATAAATGGTGTTGTTAGGAGGAGATTTACTCACTATCCACTGGGCTAATGTAGTCAGGTAGATGTGCAGCGGCGGCGGCTGCGGCTGCTGCCCCTGTCTGCATGAGGAGCTCTCCATAGGGGCTGCGGTGGCTGGCCATCAGGTGATAGTATTCGGCTGGGTTGGTGCCAGGTGGGGGAGGAGGGAGGCCAAAAAGACTCCGCTCCTTCAGGTGCTCATGTGTCACTGTCCAGAGTGAGGCAAGAGAGGACACGGGAATGTCAGTGCACTTCATAACCAAAGACACTAACAGCCCGGACAAACCCCTGACTAGACTGAGATATATAATTTCCTCCATGTTATCATTCACATTATTATTTAATTTAAACTTTCAATACCCTTTACCTTATCTAAACATTTCATGATAAACAGAGCAACAAGTTTCTTTATGTTGCACAACCAGATATTGACATAAGAATGTTTTTTCTTCCTCCCATAAAGTGAACTTGTTGAAAATACGAACAGCGACCATGCCTTCATCTCTGCACAAATATCCCCATAAATTCAGAACCTCCACCAGCAGACACATGTAAGGGGACCCCCTTAAGCACCTGTGTAACACTGAAGGAAATGTGTTAACACCTGCACCTAGTAAACCGCAGTCTAAAGGTGTCAGGGGCAATCTGCATAAGAGATGAATTTGTTTTGCTTTCAGGCTGGCTCGGATAACCATTAGTGCCTCCTCCCCCCATTCCCTCTCCCTCATCCAGCATACTGGAGGAGCAGGCTGTTCCGAGTCCATGCTGGCCATTCAACAGGAGGGAGCTCTGGCTCATTCCTCTTCCCTTTGCCTGCTGGGCCTTTCATGCCACATCTGATCTATCAGGGACAATTAGGGCGTGGCTTGGTAAAAGAGAACAGACACGTGTTTGTGCTGGATTCATGGCAGAACAAGGCCGTTTATTTTCTCCACACTCGCCAGATTGTGGAGTGCTGTTTCTGGAGGGGTTCAGTGTTAAGAGTGGTGAGTCCGCCATAGTCTGGCCTACTGAAGCTCACAGACACTGCAGTGATGCGGCCTAGCCTTAAAGAACGTCTCCATAGTCTGACCCACACATTGTAAATTGTTATTTGACTACATTCACAAAAAAATAGGTTCCTAAACGGTTCTTGAATGGACATGCAGCTCCTGGAAAAAAGCCCTTCGCTGGTACAGAAAGTTTTTTTTGTGGACCATATCAAACCCTTTTCTTATATTTTATTTTTCCTTGAGGTCCACTTATGATGTTTTGTGTGGTTTTATGTACCAGAAACAATCATTTAATATTTGCATGACCATTTTCTCTATATCCAACGGAATTAAACAGGATGTTTTACTCTACTGTAACTAATGAATGGCCATGGCTAAAGGTATATATGTAAGTGTTAACAAATTCACAAATTGTGAATTTAAAATAGTTTGCACTTACAGCTTATTGTCCAAACCATATGGACTGCTGCAAACATCAAATTCTTTTTTTTCTTTTGGTTTCCATACCCCTTTAAAAAATCATCCACTGAAAAGTTCTGTAGGAACCAAAAGAGCTCCTTCAGGGCAATGCTACAAGAGTGTAGTCTTTAAAAAGAGAAACCACTCTACCTTTTATGGCCATAGAAATGTGTTAAATGTGCCGAAGAAAAATATGAAGCAAGCTTAATTTAATGTCGACTTGTCACTAATTATATTTGAAGATGCTTTTGTGCACTTTTTGATATGAATGAAGGTGAGAGGGACTCCCGGCTTTTTTATTTGTGCTCAGTCAAGCCTAATTCCCTCCATTTTCTTTGCTTTCTAGCCATGTAATCAGTGACGCCATCTTTTCGGCATTGCTTATTTAACTGTAAAAGTACAGAACCATTATTGTCAACAGACTGTAGACTGTGATTTATCTTTGATTTAGGCCTGCTCGTCCTAACCTGTTATTCTAAGATGGTTGGTGAGACGAGAGCTGTCAGCATGGAAGTTAAATTTGTGGAAATTCTCATTTGGCACTGTTTTCTTAAGCTATTTCCATGGTTTCCTACTCTTTCCCACATGCTACATAAGAGCAGGTCCCCAGAATGTTTTAAGTTTCAAAGCATATTTGACAAAGGATTAATGACCACAACAGGAGAGATAAGCCCTTATGTAAACCTACACATGGCAGAGTGGTGCGACAGTCTCTGTAGTGTCTTTGAGTTTGTGAAGGAGTGGAACCATTAGCTCTTCTTCCTTCTTAACCACCGCCTCCTGCTTTCATTTCATCCCCTTAATGTACGGCCTTGTACTGTAAACTCAAACGCCATTAACACTTTTGCTTTAGGGCCAAAGCATTCTAACCTCAGTATTAAAAGAGACATGAATTTATAGTGCTAGCCATTTACAAACCACCTGCATTCCATTGAGAAGATGGTAGGCAGGGCTTGATGCTCTCTATTTGAAACTTTACAAAGTTATTGTTCGCAGTATGTTAGACCTACATTTCTTAATTGTTTAATGCAACTACACAATCATTAAGGAGTGGAGCTTTTTTTCCGTTTGGTGTCAACAAAGACAGTTACAAGGTTTTTCTTTTTCTGCAAAATTAGGCTAGACTTTTTAACCTACCACATAACATTCCATTCGCATTTCATGGCAGATGTCATGTGCTACCATGAGTTGTCATGAACAATTATGTCCATTAATATAACAGCATCATTGCACCTTTCCCAGCATCCGTCATGACAGTTAATATTATATGTGCTGACTTTAAATTAGCATCTGCCATAAACTGTCATGACATAAAATATTCAAACTACTGGAATGATTACATGATCTTATATTAATAGACATAATCAGCCATGGTAGATGACATGTGCCATAAAATGTTTATGGGAATGTTATGTAGCAGTGTCCCAAGAAAAGTGTTATCCATCTCCAGTTTTACTTAGAAACAATAACATGACAGTGACTGAAAACGTGCACCTTTGAAGGAACTTCTCTGCTTGTGTTAATGAGGTATTATAAAAAACGGCTTAACAAGACATATACATCACTTTTCATGCTGGAAATTTAAAGGACTGAATAAATGTGTGCCCCTCTGCAAACATTCATTTGTCTGCAAACAGACTCACCTTCAGCCGGGCTGAGGCCTCGTGCGGCCGAGAGGACCGACAGCGTGGGGCTGCTGTGAACTGATCGCAGGTAGTGCTCCATGTGGGGGTTAACATAAGGGTGCGGCGGGCTGAATGGAGACTCTCCCGTGGCTGCAGCGTGAGGGGACAGCCGGATCAGAGAGATATCAGAGATGACTGGACTTCCAGCTAATCCAGCAGGGCTACAGGAAAGATAGACAGAGAAAGATTATTTGTGTGTGTAGTTAAGCGAATGTAATTATAAGTGAAACGTTACAAAACAACCTCTACAGGGAAGAAAATGAAACATTATTTTTAGTGCCAGGAAGTCCACCACATTTTTTCCCCACCAAATTCCACTATTCAGCAAATAAACAGTCATAGTGCATTAAAATCTCTGTACAATGATGTATTATTTAATCACGAAAACATGTCATTTGACTGAGACACGCACATTTTGCATGTGATTGTTTCATGGACATTAGCAGTATGTGGGTTAAAGTGGCAGCGAGGATCTTTATTTCGGATGAGTAAGGCACAGTTTGGCACGCTTCTTTTGTGAAGGCAAGAGCCTTTGTCCAGGCACATGCTTGATAAATAACCTGAGCCACATTAATATAACCGAAGGCCATTGTCCCTGTCCTTAGGATTTGCACCTCCAAATAAATCCATGCATTGACACTGACTCAACAGCTAGGCACTTCAGCTTCCTCTCAATCAACTACTATTGTACATCTTAAGTACACTAACAAAAGACTTTTCATCAGCTAAGTCCAGATGCAATAAGATCTGTGCGCTTCTCTAAGATGAATCAGTACTACCTGTGAAACTTGCAATTTTTTTTTCTTTTGCTACACCCACGCTACCTATTATATTCTAACCCAGCTACCTCCTTCTCTTTATGCCTTGGGCAGTGAGCAAGTTGAGACTAAGTGTGTAATACATAAGCGTGTAAGCAGTGATGTCTGGGTGGGATAGCTCCAGAGAGGAGAGGAGATATTTAATAATGTCCAGCCTCTCACTTTCGCCCTTAGACTGAACTGACGTGTAGAACACGATGCCAGAATGGAAGTTCAGAGATAGCCCAAAGGTCAAGGTGGGGTTATGTATATGTCATCTCTTGGCAGGTAACTGGGCCCTTTGCCCACCCATGGAAGCCCCGCCAGGATGTAGACTGCAATTGTAATACTTCTTGAAGGTAGATCACTGCCTCTGTCTGAGCTCTGTCTGAAAAGGCCTTTTGAAAAGATACATGTATGGATCTGCAGTGACTCTGCTTATCTAATTCTGGTTACACTTTTATGATAGTGTGCCTGTAGGCTGAAGGGCACCAAATACACTCCCTAGAGGTGAGGAGCAAGTCAGCATGTTTCTATATTGTAGGTGTGATACTGTGCTTACTTATTTATAAACTCCTTTATAGTTTTTAAATTGGTCTGCTCCATAAACTTGCGTCTTAAGTGGAGCTATGAGGACAACGTAGTAAAAAATTATTACGTTTATAGCCACTGCTTAGCATCGAGCAAACTCATCACAAAACATTTGCCACAAAGTAAGTGACCTCAAATGGACACACGGTTATCTATTAAAATAGACAGGTGAGCAGTTCGCATACCTCGTGGGCCGATAATAAATAGATCAATAACAAAGGCTTTTGAATCACAGCAACACCCGCTACCACATAAAACAGGTGTTTACTGTCTTTTTTCACAGTAAACTCAGCACTCCTCACAGGGTGGCGGCAACGCTGATTGGAGTTTAACAAAGTAGAAATGTCAGACAGCACTAAACAAAGCTCGCCAGCCTGTGTGCTCACACTTCGTTTGTTTCCTGTCACTTTCCACACAGAAAGAAAATGATCACATTAGTAAATCAGAGACTGAGTTCTCTAAGGTTGGGTTCAGTGTTTAGCCTGGGAACTGGTGGGATGGGATGCACTGCTGCTCTAGACATGACATTTTTTAGGCCATAAATGTCATCACTGGTTCCTTCTTCTTTAAGAAAATGTGAAAGCATGAGAGTGCCTTTTATTAATGGTGAAGGAAATACTTTCACACTGAGTAACTAACAGAGAGAGTCCAAACGATTGGTATTCCCTGCTTATATGCATGCTTTTTAGTCTAGAAGCATCTTGCAAAAAAGCGGATTATGGTTTACTTAACGGATCTTCATCTGTTCAAATGTATTTGGTTGTGTTTAGTTTAACGAGTCCAAATGTTTCACTCCATAATTCTCCTCTGATATGGGTTTATGTTGATTCAGGGGCTAATCTTGGATTTCTTAAAGCATTTCTAAGGTCTTAGAGAGGCCCTAGCCAGGCCTACAGCTTGACTGATCTGAAAGGTGCGTCTCAGATGCATTATGCTTGGCACAAGCTGGCTTCATCTCAGTCCCTCACTTATACCTCTTCTGTGTGGAAGCCAACTTGCACGCAGCCTGAGCCCAGCTCAGTTTCCAGTAAACGCCTGCAGACTACCAGGCTTGTGCAGTGGCCAACTTTCTGCCATCAGCCCCCTTGAAAGGATAGCCATAAAGACGGCTCTGTTCTGGGGGGAGCTGAGAGAAAACAGATGCCCCATACACAAAACAGCCAGCCCTCCCCTCCATTCAGCAGCTGGTGGGGGGGACTGGGTGGCGGAGAGGTGGGCAGTTCTTAACATTAACGTTCAGCTCCAATAACGCTGTGATTTTACAAACTGGCAGTACTGCACACAGCAGTTGGGCACTTGCCCCTTTTGGACACAGTCTTAATCACTGAACCACAGTGTTCTGACCACTAAAACTGTAGTGGTGCAAGTGGTGGCCTACAGGAGAATTAGTGTTTCAGGTGAAGTTAGGTCTGCTTACAGTGTCACAAATCAATCAATCAACTGTTCACTGTAAAATCCTGACGTTTCCATTGGAACCTAGACACTTTCACTTTTACCTAGAATAACAATCTGAACTTAGGTTGCATAGCTAGCCCAGAAGATTAAATAATAAGTAGATCAAGCTTTCAACATTTCAACATAAATAAAAAAAAATTGTCATGTATCTGAATGTGAAACAAATCATGCAAAAACAGAAAGGTCTGGGCTCCAATCCCATAGTTTCTATCATTTGCTAGACTGTCAGAAATGACACCATGACCTGTTAACGCAAATAAATCAGCAAAACTACAGAATGCCTGTTTGAATCCTGGGTAAAAGGCCATAATTTAAAGCTTTGCCCATTGGGGACAAGAAATAGGAGGCCTTTTTGACAGGTAAAATTACTGAAATCATGTTGCTCCACCCTTTTACTGACAAGATGTTACTTGACCGGCTTAAAGAGACCTTAGTCACGGGACAGACTCTGCCATGGCGCATTCTGAGAGCTGGCGCTTAAAGATCCTAGAAGGCTTTCATCATAACGCCATGGGTGGTTCCTGTCCATGTAACAGCAACTGAATGGCAGTTTTGTTTTACAATCACATAATCTGTACTTTGGGAAGAGTTCTTCTGCACTGACACCATTGCTTTGAGCATCACTGAATTATGGCAGGCAATTGTTCTGGCAGGCGCATACTATATTTACTGGCTTAAGGCCTTAGCAGTTTCCCGTTCTTGTGTATCTATATGAGCAAAGTCAGAGCTGTTAAAGCTTATATAATAAATATTATGTAAACTAGACAACAGTCATTCATGGAAAACTGAGAAATATGTTGACTTCGGTTTGACTGACCTCCTTCTACTGATTGGAGGGCTGGTAAATCTCTCAGTTGTTCTAAAATCCTTGCCCTCAAACTTTGTTCTGCTCGCTGCTATCTTGTTGACCTGCCCTCTGGCACTTTCCCTACTGGCTGAGGAAATGAATTACACCTTGGCACAGTCTCGTCAGAGCTCCTGGTCAGGTGCTTTGAGTTAGATAAATCACTCCAGAGTCAGTCAACTCCCTGCATAGCTTTCTAGACGCTCTACCACAGTTGATGCTTGCTCTCAGTTTCAGCACCCTGTCCCCTTTACAGTATATGAAGTGCTGTTTCATGCCAAACCAAACCGACAACGTGGTGACCTGGAAACCAGCGGAATTAGTGCCAAACTTAAGGCATTAGTTACTCTTATGACTGTACGTGCAGTATATAGTTATACTTCTGTGGTTTGCTGTGGACATAGACCAGGGTCAGTGGAGAAATAATGGCCTTGGCTGTGGTTTATTTACAAGGGAGCATGATGGATGCCTTCTTCTCTCCATGCAGTCATCAGTCATGCTGTTCCTACGCCTCATTAACAAGCAAAGAAGTATAGCCTCTAAACCAGCTACATGTACCACAAACAAAACCAACTGTGTCAATAATAACTGGTATATTAACAACAAAATAAAAGTCAAGTGTAAAAGAAGGAAAAACAACATCAGCCCTAAATGGAATATACAGAGTGCAGTGCTGAGGCTCTTCTGTTAGAGTGCAGGGCTGCTGTGGCCTTCAACTCCACCACAGAAAACCTCAGGCAAACCTCCATCCTACAGTGTAAAACTGCCCCCCCCACACACCCCTTCAAAAAAGGCAGTGACTGAGTGGGAGGGAAGGAGGATGTGTTTTTCTCATTCACTGTTGTTGTTGAGGTTCTGGGAACGGAAAGCTACATTTTAGATACTAATTACCACGTTTACATATTGGCATCCATAACTCGCAATTTGTTAGGCCTGCACTAACACAGTGCTCCTTGCTTTTGCAATGTCTGTGGTGGTGCACAAAAACTCTGTCAACATTTTCCCTTCAGAGGATGCTCGCATGGTTTGTAGCACTCTAAATGAACTTTATAGTACATACAGTTTTGATGTAGTCCATAAGCCAAGACATGTTTCGGAAAAAAATGCACCACCAAAATGTCTCTCAGCTCACTCAAATTGCATCCATCTTTTCTTTTAAGGTGGTGCGGACAGTATGACTTATAGTAAGCTATAAAAGATGCCAAATCTTTACTGCTATGGCCGTTACAGACAACATCAGAGTTGGTGAGGACTGATCTTGGATCAGATGGCTACATATTTATGATGGTTGTGGACACAACAATTGATTCCAGATCAGATGAACTACTTCATCTACTACACCAGTTTATTTGGTTTTAATGTATTTGCAGTTTACATGAACTAATCATTTAGATGAACGTTTTCAATTTACAGATGTAATTCTGCAGCTGCTTAATGTTTTATTGTAAGTATGTTTTGAGATTTTTTCTAAGAGGGAAAACAGGTCAAAAATATTGTTGTAATAATATTATTAGCTATTGGCAACTGACGTAATGCTACAAATGTGAAAGACGGAAATATGCTGGAACATTCTTGAGCAAAGGAGGGTCCAAGGATGCAGGGATGAATTGAATCAGTGTGGTGAAAGGGGGTACTACATTGTGGGACCTCTAATGAGGAGTGCTACAGATGTTGACGATCTGTCAGGCTTTAGTAACACTAAGAATATTACAGCATAGCTCATTGCTCATACAGTCCCTCTGCGGCCTCTTTGGGTGACGGCTTTGACAAAATGACCCGACTCTCATTATGTTACATGCAAACAATGATGAACAAGAAGTATACGCAGCAGTCATGTTCAGCAATCAAGGCCAAGACCCCTGACACTCCAGTCTGAGTGGATAACAAAGCACTGGGTCCGCCGACCAATGACACTGCACTTAATTTGCTGTGCAACATACATCGTAATTAGGTGAATTTGGCACAGGCAGAAAAAAAGACAGCTACATCAAGGCCTTGATGAATTACAGGGGCTCTGTCAAGACCAAGTCACATTAATCAAGGCAGCCAGTATAGGACTCTTCTCTTCTCTTAGCTTTTCCACACTCTGTGATAAATAGCTCTGCTGTTGCAAGGCACATGCTGTATATCACCATCAAATCTGTGGATGTAAATGTGTAAGCCCAGTTCTATTGGCTGCCACTACACCTTCCGTGCTAAAGCAAAAAGATAAAGTTGGGTGGGTGAAGTACAACAGATGAATATTTAAAGCAGATGGAGTACTGGCCATGGTCTTTTAATGGTCTAACCAAGAAAAAAGTAAAGACAAAAAGATTACTTTGTAGTTCATAGTCCCTTTAGGTACTATGATGCTTTTTACAGATTATAGTCAATAATAGTTTCATCAGTTTGTATGTATTTGTATCATTTTCATCAACTTTTTTTATTAATTTGTTTCAGTTAAACGTGAATAAGAGTCTTTTTTCTCTTTTAATTAACATGGGCGGTGAAGTGTAAAACTTTATTGAAAACACTAGACAGTGAATAAAACCATGTGTTAGTGTATGTGTAGAGAGTGATGAGAGAGAGACAGAGACAGAGAGAGAGAGAGAGCAAATTTATAAGCATAAAAACACTAGATGAATTAAGAATAAATAAGCAATTACTGACTCTCCTGTCAGTCCTCATGAGTCTGTGGGTCAAGAGTCTACCATGAGCTCAACCCAGCATGAGAACAAATTTTACAATTTTTTAAAAATGCATTTATTTTTTAAAGAATTATAACAAATTGGTAATCCAGTTCAGAGTTCTCTTTGATGTTATACAAGAAGGATTTTGGCAGGGGTCAGTCTTGTGACCTCACTACTCTCACATGAGTGTTTCACTGTGTCAGGTGGAGTTTGGTGCAGAATGTGTGTGTGTGTGTGTGTGTGTAAGAGAGAGAACAACACATCTCCCTCACATAACGCCCCACAAATGGAAATAGGATGTCAATTGGCAGAGTTTTCCTTGATTCAGTGAATGCCAAGATCACAAAGCTGTCCAGCACAATGAAATATTAGTGGGGGAGAAACAGAGGATGGGTGGAAATGTTAACATTCTGTCAACTTTGTACTAAACAGGCTTTTCTCCATCGGTTTTCACTTAATCTTTAATCTGCCTTTCGCAGTGTTTCTCTGTGTACAAGCTTTCCCTTCAGGTTTTGGTGTTGCTCTAGAGGGGAGCTGAAAGATCTCCCAGGCTAAAGATATACTGCTGTGCTGGACTGCCATCTGCTTGCGGCTCGTTCTGTACTATCTGCATTGTGGGGCTCAGCTTAGCTTAATTGAGCAGCTTTATTCTCTTTCTTCATTCTCTGGTGTTTGTGACATTTAACAGTTATACAGAGACATGTAGAGCTCAGCGTTAGGGGTGGGCAAGGATACTGTTGTCACGGTTACATCATAATACACATTACAGTTGTGTGTATCGTCAGTACTTCCAGTACTGAGCAATTTCAATTACGTGTAAAGCAGGTTAGATTTATTACAGAGACCCTAACTCTGCCATCAACCCATTATGACACTGTCTTTTTTTATTCATGTATGTATTACCAATTGTTTGATTTTTCCACTTCTTAAATGGTAGAACATTTAAGTAATTGTACACAATGTCGTTTGTCGTTACATACTGCATTCTGATCCATTTTTCTTTGTGAACCTCAGAATCCTGAAATGTCTGTATGATGATGCTATAGTTTTGCCATATTACCCATCCTAACATAATATCCAAGACCTAACAGACTTACCCATGTATGGCGTGAAGCGGGTGTGGCTCGTAATGGTATCTACCCTCATGATGGCGCATGTCGATCGGTATCGGTGTGTGGAAGGTTGAGAACAGAGGAGGAGCTGTGGAATCAAGGACAGAGAGAGAGAGAGAGGGTGAGAGAGAGGGAGGAGAGAAAAAGAGAGACTTCAAATAAGTGTCAGGCTTTCAGATGAAATATTTTCAAAGGGTCTACAATGCTGTTCACAAGAATTTCAGAGGCAGTTTTGTGCGAGATATTGGCAGTATCACACAGGAGAAGTGGGATAAATAAATAATCAAAGTCGGAGAAATCCGACATCTTCAACATGAGACAGACTGAAAGTGGGCTTCTGACAAAGACCTGCAGCGAGGCCCTCTTTGAACCGAGGGCCAAGGACAGGCGAAGAGAAGATGCTGCTCGAACACAAACCGACCTGACTGCAATGAGGAAAAACATAAAAGCACCTTCTGGTTCCTCATCTATTTCCAGGACACAGCCATACATGTTATTGGCTTCGGAGGCAACAAGTCATAGAGGGTAAACTCTCAGGCGCTTAATCTCAGCAGAGGGAAGTGACTAAATCCCTTCTGGGACATAGACCCAGAACAAACTCCCTTTCAGACAGGAATGTATACATCTGGGCATCTTCTTTCTAAAATAACTGAAACCTTACAATAGTGCGGCCCCTCTCTACCTCTTAAAAAGATGCAAAGAATGGATTGTAGCTTCTCGTGATGATTTTTTAGTTGTCAGACAAAACCAACAATTAAGGAGGCCCATTAAAGACTGGAACTTTGTTCAGAACACCTTCTGCTCAGGTTTGAGTAGGCATGTCAGAGCAGACTATCCATCTCATACTGGCGAATATTAAGCGTATTTTTAGCTTAGTTATTTCGTTGGCCAATTCTGTAACTATGGTAGACATCGTGCATTTTTCTCTCATGTGTCCCAATGCGTAGGTGTCTATCAGTGCCATGGCTAGAGAGGAGGCATAGTCTTCAGGCTCGCTCCTGGCTTGCATTAAAATTCTTTAGGTGTCACGTGCGTAAGTGAGTCAGGCATGACCTGAGAGCAGAGAGCACGGAGGGAAAAGCTACGATCATTATCTGTACCTGAGAGGACCCGGGGGTAGAGCCGAGAGGAGAGCTACAGGCCTCTAACAGGAGGCCACTCAAGGAGGAGGCCAGTATGAGTCAGCATTCCAAGCCCATCTCTCTCACTCAACTTATGAGAATAACTCTGAAGCATGCATGACTTCTTTACTCCCGCTCTGTTAAAAGCCAAGAGGTCATCCTTACAAAGGTCTCAAACCCTTTGTGTGATCTGTTCTGCTTCTTGAATGCATGGGAGCCTCCTGGTGTACTGACAGTGAAAACATAACCTTTACAACTCTCAGCCATCTTCCCACTATCTTCTAAAGCCTAGAGGTGCGTTTCACAGACAGGGATTAAGCCCAGTCCTGGATTCTTCGACGACAGCAGACTGTCTACCCACAGTTATTGCCACCAATAACAAAAGCACGATATAACGAAGTAACTATTTCTCAAAATAGGTGAAGAAATTCAGTTGAAAGTTCCAATGTTTGTGTTCGGAAGGGTAAGGTTGGGTAATATGATGGAATTCATCATTATTCTGATAAATATTGTCACCTTAAACAGTATATCATGAGTACCTCTAGGTCAACACTGGTCAACTGCAGGTTTCGTTAGAATTACAGCATTACATGTGAAATGTGGAACTAAAATCATTATTAATGTAAATATTTGAAAAGTCAAAAGTGAAGACTCAAACCTGTTGATATAAAATGATAAGCAATCCTCACAATAACTGCATGCCTACTTTAAGTAACAGTAGACCGTTAGAAGTTAAAAGTGGAGCTTTGTGGAACAGCCGGCAGTTTAGCGGTATAGACTATGTGTGTTGCAATTATCTGATCTGAATGTAGGGACTTGCAGTCTGTGTGAAATCTGTCCTGGAGAAGTGATCAGTGTCTGTTTTCTTGCAGCAGTAATGGAAAAAACAACTGACGGGACTGCAAAATAACAGTCATTACACGGCATCTGTAGAATATATGAGGGTGCTGTCTTCAAAATCTCCCTCATAAAGCCCGGTAGACCTTCAGGAAAAACTGACCGCATACTTTCAGGTTCTGGGCGGCTGTTATTATTTTTTTTCTCTGCCTCTGAGTTAGGCTGCCTGTCCTTGGTGAGTTGGGAGAGAGAGACATTGCTCATGCGTGATGTAGGCCTAGAATAATGAACCTCTCTATGAGGGCAGTTGGGAGAAGGAACATGTGCATGCATAACATCTTCATTCACGCTCCGGCCAAGTCCATGTGCAGCACGTCAGTGCGTGAGTTCGGCACATGCAGCGGGGGGAGGTGGACTTCTGGGACGTCTGTGTCATTAAGAATGATGGGAATTGGTACAGGAGAACGTGAGGGAACATATCTGCACCACGCTGCAGCCCAAACGCTTCAGTCATTTACTCTCAAACTTAATTCATAGATTTAAAAAAATATTTTTCATGCTTGGATTTTTTCCTACGTGTTTTGCATTAATCTTCTATTAAATAAACTGCTAAAGGACCTCCTTAAAACCCCTTCAGACCTTAGGATCAGCCATGCAGGGAGACTGGCTCACTGCTACAAATACCCTGAAGTCATGACAACGACAGTGACAACCATTTGTTAGCTCACAGCACAATACAACAAACATCACTTTATGGGGAGACAGTTATGCCCACTAACGCCTACGAGAGCCCATCAGGAGAAGAAGGCTTATTTGGAGGAGCTACAGCACAGGGATGGGCTGAGTAGGCTTTTACTCTATCACTCAGACAGCTCTATTGTTCTCAGGCCAAAGGAAAAACCAAAGGCCAATGCCCCAGAGAGTCCACAGGTGTGATCACCTGGTTTATGCAGTCCTGCTCCCGATGGAGTTCAGTCGAACATCCTCACGTATTCTGTTCTCGTCTGTTCATTAGTAGCTCTCCACGGTCTTAAAAATAAAGGTGCCAAAAAAGGTTCTTAGGAGAAATGTTACACTTTTGGTTCCCTTAAGCCAGTACTCAGCCCTGCCAAAGCAGTCTACAGTTTTGTTCAGTATTAACTCTGGAACAGAGTACACTGGAACAGAGCAAACATTTGGGGGCATATTTGAAAGACCAAAAAGTGACGAAGTAAAAAAGAAGTGAAAAAGAAAAGTAAATGGTGTAAAGATTCCTTACCAATTGTAGGATTTTCCTAATACAGTATGTATAAGCCAAGAACAAGCGCTCCAAAATATTCCAAAGATCTTCTCAACAGAGGATTTTAGCTTGAGAGTTTCAAGTTGCCTTAACAAGAGCAGTCTTTCATCTCCTAGGAATGTTTTATGATCATTTCTTTACTGGGTGCAGACTACTTTTAAAATATGGTGTGTGTCTAAGAAAGGTTCTACTCATTTTCCCTCAGATGATGTTTCAGCAATGAAGAAATATTAGTTTTTCAGACACTCATATTAATGTCCGAAATGTGCAAAACATCCTGTCAAGGTTTGGTGTGAGCCAGTCCCCTCTTTTTGTAGCAGGAATGAGTTAGGATTTGGACCTGCTTTAAAGACACTGCCAGGTGATAGACGTTAACCACGGGCACTTTGGGTCTCAAAGCGCGGGGAAAAAAAAATTCACTTTTCATGCCCAAACGCAGCCAAAAGCAGGGTGGCTTTGTAGTGAGAAGAGCTCATCCTCAGAGGAAGCACTCAAGAACAATAATAATATCCTGAGAGGCCAGGCCACGGCAGTGTAATTAAAAAAGCTTTTCTGTCTTGCTCCAGGAAAAAAGGAGGGAGTGAGCAGGAGGGAGTCAACTCTGACAGGAAATTCCAAACAGAGAAAACTGGCAAGGGGCCTAACTGCACAGCACCATGCCAACCGCTACACACCAGGTCCCCGAGCCGCCTTGAACCTGGGGAAGCTGCAGGCCAAGCGGTAGCCTCCAATAGCTTCAGTCGCTCAGTAGCATGCGATTTGTTTGCCCCCCTCGTTTCAACATCATAGGCCTTTTTTTTCTCACCAACTGATACTCATCTACTTGCAGGAGACTACAATTTGTAAGAAGACAAAAGGGTCTTGTTTTTTCTAGCGATCCCACACCTGGGAGAAGCGCACACTGTATAACATGTCTGTTTAGTCTGCATTGATGGTTTTTCCCCAAGGCGTTCGCAGTGGCGGCAGAAGGATTAAGGGTTTAGGCGCTTGCATGAAAACTGCTTCCAGCAATGAAAGGAAGTATTAAGTGAATGACTTTTCATTTAACACCCCCAGAGCTTTGTAAAATGATACACTTCATAGTGTTTAGTAGTGTGTTAGGTGCTCAAGTTCTGTTTAAATGCGCTCTTGCAAAAACTGAACATCGCTCACAATCCTCGTCACCTTTCGTTAGAAGTACCTCAGAGAGAGAGAAAAAAAATACAGGAAACTTTCAGAAATTTACCAAAGCAGCATGCTTAGGTTGGGAACAGAGGAAAACCTAGGGTCAGTCACTGGATAACAAATAGCTCTGTACTATTCATTTGGCATCTCCAAAGCATTTACGGCACCTTGTCTTAAATACAGTAGCCCCTGACGTGGAGGATCCTCAGCAGACCCTATGACTCTTTCCTGTTAATATTTACAAAGCTGGGCCCTGCTGGCTTCTCTCTGGCAAGCTGAAGCCATGTCAAACAACTGGCCGGATTCATCCGATCACTTGCATCATTTCCAGCAAGCTCCTGGCCCTCATAAGGTAGTGGCGATCTGACTGAGATTCATTAAGCCTGTCTGAGCTCCTAGTCTACTGGAAAACCTCAGCCAGGAAACAAAAGCTATCAGTGATGGGCAGTTGTGGCCTAGGGTCACTTGCTAATAAGCCCAATGCATCACTGCAAACAAGCAGGCCATGCAAAGCTCTGACAGCATTAGTAACCTGAGACCTAAATGTGATGCTATTGTATATTTTACTGCAGTTAGCATGCTACTGGTGCGCTTGTGGTGCTAACAAGATGATAAGGGTTTTCCCTCGGGCTAATTACACAAAATGCTAATCACACACCTGACTGTGCCCTGACTTATCACTGGAATGCTTAAAAGCCCTGCAACTCTTAAAAATCACCTTTATTCCAGTTTCTAAAATGTCTTGTAAAATGAAGATTAAGTAATTATATTTACAGAAATAAGCCATTTATCATCGGAATTGCAGATATGATAACAGCTTTTGTATTAAAATTGAATCTGATGAGCATGGTTTTGCAAGAAAATTATAATGAAGTAATTAAAACTTTACTAGAAGCATTTAACATACTTGTTGTAAATCATTGGTGTGATACGTTTTAATTCTACGGTTCAACATAATGAATAATAAACCCCACAAATAGCATAAGTGATCATGGGTTCTCAACACGGGTACAAAGCTGGGTTTGCCATTCCCTAAAAGACCATTAAGTTAAAATGCGACTATACTGTATTCACACATCTTCATTAAATCACTGGCTTTTACAGTGTTCTGCCCTTTAGCCTTATGCCACCGCTGACATAAAAAGACATTCACGGACACAATGGATATCTAAACATCCTTGCGTCCATGCATTGCAGTGCTGCCTCAGCATTGTTAGTGCACTATCAGGCAGGAGAGAATGGCTGTGGAGGAAGTGCCCTCTAAGACAGACAAAGCAGGCATGCAGGATCCATGCCGATTCATCTGAGGAAATCTCAGCTGAAGCGCACCTTGTGTCCAGAGACTTTTGAGTGGGGGCAGGGGGTTTTGGGGGGGTTAAGCAGGAGTGTGAAAGCAAAGGGCTCTGTTCATTGATAAGATATGGTTAGGTCAATGGGCCATTTACATAAAACAGGCACCTAACCATCCAGCCTAATCTTGGCTCTGAGTTTTGAAGGAAGAATTTGCTGTAAGAGCACAAACTAAAAACAGCTGCGGAGGCACACAGTAATTTGCCTCGTGGGTGTCATTCCTGGGGGTAAGAATTCAGACAGGCTGAATCTTAAAGGTACCCATCTTTTGTCCTCCACAGGGGTCTCTCTATTTTGCGTCTGTGTTACTTCAGATCCCTCCAGACATGTACTCTGAGCAGTTATGTCTTCTTCATAAAACCACAGCTTTTTATACTTTCCTTATGTCTTTTTTTACTGTTCTACTATGCACTGCTCTAGTCTTTTTAGAGCCCAGAGACAAAGTGGTCCTCTATGTGTGATGTCTTTTATGCTGAGTTCCAGGTCAATAAGGCCTGGTCTCAATGCCATTGACAACAAGACCCCTCATTAAAATGCTTTTCTATTGTTACCGCGTTACTCCCCATGGATGCAACTTCCCCTTACAACAATATTCTTTTGGTTCATGGTACTGATCCAGCGAATGCTGCCTTAGTCATTTGCACCCTTTTCATATTTCAAAGAAGTTGTAATTCCATTTGCATGACAACAGAAATTCTTTTCCTTGAGCAACAGCATCTTGACTTGAACTTACTGTCTCTGACAGATGTGCTTTGAAGAAATTAGATGATTTGCTGTGATTTCTCATTTTTTAGGTATTTATAAGCCTGTGTGGCGCTGCCAGCCTCTGCACCACCGGACACGCAGATAATGAAGTACTTTAAGGAAACGCTGCCTCTCAGCTCTTGTTTTTCCAAAGGAAGAGAAGATTAGGCTCTTAATTAGTGCTTCCAAAGAGAAGGCTCAATTTACGGGATAGCAACAGAGCGAAGGGGGGAGGGAGCAGGAGAATGTCCAAGAGTCTGGTATGGGGGGCCCCCTATTACTGAAGGGGAAAGGGGGGATGGGAGGCTGAGAGGACCTTTCTTTCCAACAATAGGGGTGCATTCCGCCTCTACGCCCATTCACAGGGCACTGGAGGAGGGCCTATAACGGGCTCTGGCTCTCAAACCCAGGATGACCCATGAGTAAGGGGTCATAGAGGTAATGACTACATCAAATGGATCCTGTCCCCACACAACTGTGTTGGTGCTATTGAAAAAAAGATAAACAGCCTCAGTCAGCAGTATGGAGAGGGGGAGAGCAGTTAGAACTAAGGGCTGAAGAGGGAAGGGGAATGGGGCAGAGTCAACAATGGCATGAATTAAACTGCAAACTCCAGGACCTGGCAAGCAAACAAGCAGTGAGACTGTGTTTTTCTTCTCTGGAGTGGAGTATGATAGCAACAGTGCCAGTCCTTCAGCAGAGGGTCTTAGAACAAGAGATGGTGTTCTTCCATGTGCCATTCAAATAACTCACTAAAGATTCATGAGTGAAACGTGAGACAGCTCAACCTCTTAGAAGTCTTGAGATTCTAAAGGAGCTATTTATTGGCTTTGCCAACTGCCAAAAGTGACCATGTAACAAAGTTTGTGACTATACATTGTCAAAATAAGAAACTTCTCATGGCAGATGTCACCTGCTGACTCAGGACCCTGTATTGTTTTGTAGGCTCCGGGAAAGCCTTGAGGAACACTTGTCAGGTCTCCATGCTTTGCAATAAATCACGACGGAAGTTTTATCCCCAATTCCTCTGTTTCTGTGGGAAAACTATTTTGCTAAGTCATGCTTTTCCCGCCACTGTTCCTATTTCAGGAACCCACCTGTTTACTGTGTTAAATCCAGTGTGTTGGTGTAAGACTACATCCTGCTAAGATCCCTTTCAGTTAAGATCACCTCTGACCTGCCTTTCAGAGACCTTTTGTTCTCCGAAGGCCAAAATTGTCTTTCAACTGATAAACATTTTTCCTTAATGGTTGGCCATAAACATTATTGATACCAATCCAAAGCACAAACAAGCTTTACTTTATGTTGCTAATTTGGCTTTTGCTTTCATTCAAATGTTTTAGTCGTTTAAATGTATGCCGACCTTTATTCCACTGTTTCCAAGCAAATAAAACCTGTTATGGTGGCTACTGAGGTGAATCCGAGTAATGGGATATTCAGCAGTGCGCGGTAGCACAGGGGACTCAGGACTGAGAGAAAGTTGTACTCCTCTGTGCCTCTAAAACCACACTCTGTTTGGGGACTTTCAGACAGTATGCAACTTCACTGTTTACTTGGCTGTGATGCAAGTATGAAAATAAATAAACAGGCAGCTATGAGTAACACATGTAGCTTTCTTCAGCTTTGCAGTGGTGAAGAGCCAAGTGAGTCTACATGCTCTTCTTCATTAAAGTCTTCATGGTTGAGGGTCAACAGAGCATCAAAATGACTTAATGTCAATGTTGGAACCAAATCTTACAACTGGTGGTAACACTGCAGGACATGGAAGAATATGCTTTTAATGCAAGTGAATGTAAAAATATTTTATTACAAACTGGCCCTGAGCATTTTGTATTGGTGCATTTGTCATGAAACATGCACACAGTGTAATCGGGTGACTGCCAGTTTTGAACAATGGCATGGCACTGGTTTTACATGGCACTGGTTTTAATGCACTGCTATATTGTCAGTGACTAAGCATTAGATTTGTTCAAGCTCGGACATGCTACACATGAATGAATGTCGACGACACAACACCGCCTGCTTTTTCTAGATACCTCCATGACTAAAGGACAGTGCACTTTTAACCCAACTATTTTCAAAAACGTTTACACAATAAACTAATTATGGTGCTTATATAAGCTAATGATTACACTGCTTGTATTTAGACCCAAACTAAGAAAGTAAAAGTAAAGTCCACTACGTTTTTGTTCACAGACTTGTTTAAGCCCTCTCGGTGTGCTTGTAAATATTGTCTAAAGAGCAGAGGCAGGCTTCTGTCCGGCCCTCAGAGTGCACTCTGCATAGGGCAATATTTATCTTAGCACAGTCTTCCAGAGGAGGCTGGAAACGAGAACAAGGGGGCTAGGTAAACACTTCAGAGGGGTCTGAGACAGGCCTCTAACACTTTACAGAAAAGTGCCAGTGACTGACCTCTGATTCAACAGCATCGCACTAACTGGAGATCAGACAAAAGCAAGCAAACACACCATTGTTAGACGACAGAGGCGCAAGCACTAAGTAGCAGAGTGCAGGCCATTTAGGTGCTATTGAGGGCAATATTAATGTTAGTAAATATTTCAGAGCCTTTTATAATAGTATACTTACAGTGAAGCAGTACATAAGTCAGTTTGGTATAACTCCTATATTTACTCTTTAAGATCAATGTACATCAGCAGCTGATCTTTGTTGTTAATCTCCTTTAACAGCATCTCAGTTTTGGTGTAATTTGATATGTAAAGAACATGATCCAACAAAGGCGAAAATGTAAAAACACACAAACCAAATGAGTACTTCATCTGTCAGTCGCCTATTATTGCTACTCCTAAAAACAAGCCACTAATAACCCCTTTAAACAACAACATTAATTTCTTGTAATATTAATTGGGTGTATCCTTATCCATTCATGTTTTATATACCAATGCTAAGAAAACTCACAGAAAGGTATAGTTTCACATGTTGATCAATTTTACCATGCTGAATCCTGTCAGGAATGTGCCGTAACTACTCTTGTGGCATATTTTAATGTGTTAAAAGGGACAAAGACAGAGCTTCTGAAGGTATCTCCAATAAGACGTTAGGTTGATTAGCTTAAAAGGTTAAAATAGGGATGCACCAATCATTTTTAATGGCCAGTTCCAATTTCTAATTTCTTTTCACCCAAACTGACTGATAGCTGATTTTATTTACCTGGTTTTTATTTGCCTTTTTCACATTGTGAGGGATAAATGATCACATGAAAAATGTTAACACATTTCCAGTACTATCTGTGAGCCAAAGTTGCAGTGAATATCATTGCTTTCTCTTTAATGGACCAAAGTGGCATTTTAAAATGCAGCAAAAAATAAAGTAGAGTCTGTAAAAATAGAGCCTGTCAAAATAGAGAACTTAGCTGCCCCATGTTATTTACATTTTAAAAATCACCACACAGACCTGCCAAAAGTAGAATAAAAATTGTCTGATTGCTGATATTGTGTTCAGAGTACAAATCTACTGACCCCTTCAGACCATGCAACCCTAGTTAAAAGGTATATTTTCAAGTGTCAGAGTCATTTACATTTATAGAGTGCAAATCAAACTGTATATGAGCAATCTGTCTTCTGTCCTATTAATTACACTCAGCGGGAAATGACTAATAGGGAAGAACTCTGAAAAACTGTAATTTTAATGTCTTCAAGGCGAACCTCCTTTAAACTGTCAAAATGCACAATCCACTCAAGAGTCTCCACCTGTCAGACAGTTAGTTCTCATCCTATGTGCCGAGTGCGACGACAATGAAACAAAATTAGGATTGAAAATTGTCAGCAATTATATGAAGGCCATGAGAATGAGGCTGAGAAACGTAAAAGCTGTGCACTGAGAACATGTGAAACAGGTGGAGACTTAGAAGCCCTCCAGCTGAATGGCTGCAGGCTGACAGTGAGGCAGAGTTCCACAATGAGCTCTGTCTCAGCTAAGGGAAGGGTCATTAACACAAATAATAGAGAGAAGCATCAATTTAGACATCTTAATTTGGTAATTAGCCATTAATGACGGGAAAACGTACTCGTTAGAGAAATGACTGCAAAAGAAAACTTTCCAGTGTGTGCCCTTAGCTTTCAAAATGGGTGGCATGTCTCAGGCTGCCCACGTCCACTGCAGCAATTGAATAAAAAAAAAAGTCTGGTGGTCAGTGCCTAAAGCCCTGGAACCATTGTTGAAAAGCCTGTAGATCTGGGTTTAACCTCTGTCTAGTAAAATGTCAGACTACTGCGACTGTATGGAGAAAAAAAACAAACAAAAAAATCCTTACATACTAAGGTGAGACACTACAGATCGGTAGAGTATATTTTAAATGTGTTAAAAATACATTTAGATAGGCAAATTTGTTGTTCTCAACTTCTCAACAAATTAAGAAATGAGAGGTTATTGGAAAGCAATACATATGCATATTAAAGGAGAGCCTCACCTTTGGCTCAGGTTAGAATTTAAATGTGAAAAGACACTCATTTAACACAGAAGGTTATGGATCATGTTAGGAAATCCTTCTGTAAAATCACTCAGAATGTAGATGGGAATGAACACGGTTCATGAATGCAGAGGAAAAGAAACAGGCCTGCACTATCCAGTGAGATATCGGAGAACATGCGCCACTTGAATGAATGCTTTCATTAGCACAAATGAAATGGACATAAATGAAAACAGATGGATATTCTGTTTCAATTCTACATGAAAGAATGTTTTCAGTATAATTTTCAATTAAGTTATTTATTTATTTATTGATTGTACTATATTGATCCCGGAGGGGATTGCTTGAGTCCACCATATTTAACCCATTCACCTGAGTGAAGCAGTGGGCAGCCGACAATGGCACACGGGAAGCAGTGTGTGGGGACAGTACCTTGCTCAAAGGTACCTTAGTGGTGCAACTGGTAGTCCTGGGATTTAAACTCACAACCTTCCAATCACAGGGGGAACTCCCTAACCACCAGGCCACCAGCTGCCCATCATATAACACAACATGACTGTGGAAGAGATAATCCCTCATTGATGTCACTACATTTTGGAAATGTATATACTTCTGCTGGGTTTGTCATTTTCTGACTCCTGACTACTGTTATAGAAACACGTTATGTAGAAATGCAAAATAATAGTTGGCAGGAATGGTCATTTCTGCCTGAAGACTGACCATAGCCTCACTGTGCTCCCTGTACATCAGTTTATCCCTCCACAAAAACAGTGATATTGTAACATGTACTCCATAAGACAGTGCTGTCAAGAAAGATGGAGTTCCACTTTGAATCAGGAGTTTGTCATTAAGCCAGTCTGTAAATCACTAGCAGGACTCCTAATGAGATGTCTGGATGGGTATCAAAGAGAGAGGTTTTATGTTTCCTATAATGGCTTTATAAGAGAAGCCGTGTTGCTTACACTGCAATGTATTTTGATGAAAAACAAAAATCTTTTTTTTTGTGTTTGTGTTTAGGTTATGTGTTATGAATACAGCACAGAGTAACACTAACACTGGACTGAAGTGGTAACATATGGATAATCAAGCTAGCCCTCGGCACACAATGACAGACCTCGAACGTAAATTAGAGTTCGTCCACATGCAAAGTTGAACAAACATCTGGCCTCTTTACCTTTGTGATACGAGCAACGTGGAGTTAAGCAGGGCAAAGCCTGGCGGAGACCTGATTAAAAAGCATTTCTCCTTTCCCTCAAAGTAATCTCAAAGCACACTGAAGTTTAACAGTCGCCGTCGCCTTGATGAAGATACACATGTGCCACAGATGTGTCCAGATCCCCGGCTTATTCTTCTCACCGCTAATGGGTATCACATGCTGCTCCTCTTTTGCTTCCATTACTGAACACGGCACTGCAACCATGACGTCTCGGAGGACCTATTTTTTTTGAAGTTTCAAGTTGGATATGTACTATTAGTAAGACAAACGGCTATGACAGAAAGCCATTGACCTTTATTGTCACGTCTTCATGGTTAACAGCCTTCTTCAGCATGTGTCTCACCATGCGCCAATGTCCAAACACATGATATCGTGCTAGTATGAATCAGCATCAAGCTCTCCGGCCTCACCAGCATTTTATAAATTCACAGCCAAATGGTCATTGGTGATAAACAACATTCCTGGTGGTGTAACGCCAGAAGCGTGCCAAAGAGCCCTCTCTGCACGCTAGTCTTTGTCTTGTTATAAATCCTAATATAAACTCAGTCTGATGCTTCAATATGATGCAGTATTCCTTCTAACAGAGAACTCTGAGTCATCTGGCAGCTCAGCTTTGAACGAAAGATTCCTCTGTGGCTTTGAAACATCCTAAAATGACGACTAGTCTTGTTTGCTGTCATGTACTGACTATTTTTGAAGCAGGGAGATGAACAAGATGGTAGGGAGTAGGGAGATGAACTTCAGTAACTCAAAGAGCTCAAGTACCAGTAGGCCTTGATTTAAATTAGGATATGTATTCTTTCACCCACGTCACATGGAAGGAGACTTATTTATGTAGAGTATCCGGTAAATATATGCGTTCCTCTCCATATCGTGACTGGCATGCGAGCTTAGTGTGTTTCCTTGTTTGTTAGTTTGTGGCTAGAGCTGCTATAAAGCACAACTTGAGGTTCAAATATGTTACATTTATAATATTGAATGCTCTAGTAAACTGAAAAGTGGAATAAAGGTATTAACATATGGCACATTTTCAGCCACTCCTTACTTTTGTTTGTTAAAAAGTATGTCCAGGCGAGACTCCACTCCTCTATATCAAGTCAAATGATGCACTTTGCAAATCGTTGCACCCTTTCTGTACACACAGGTGTCTGTTCATGTATATGAGAGTCAGTTTTTCAGTGACAGAGGCACCTTGAGGCAGCCATTTACCATAACAAGGAAACAGGCCTCACTAAACGTCACTAGCTCTATTACACCCGATGTGCCACTGAACATGAGAAGGTGTCAGAGTGATGTTATTTCTTCTGTTTGACTACATTTTCATTAGGAGTTACACGGCAATTATGCTGTCTCTGTGCATTTGACAAGATGCCATGTTGAACTCGCTCAAGGTGTCAGAAGTGAGCTACACAAACACAGACGAACACAAGGCCTATTTAGGGGCGAAATGTAGGCTGCACTTCCACAGTCAGTGTGTGCCCCGTGCATTCACTTTTTAATGTCCTGCTCTGACACACAGATTTTCCATTGGCATCGCACATCATCACACACACGCTCTGATAAAAGCAAACGTATTGCTTTGCATGGAAAATCTGCACCAATTTTATTTAAAGGGCCCATAATCTACTTTTTCCTTGCAGTTTTTTCATTTTCATATAACCATTTTACAACCGTTCTTTAAGCCTACTGGGCTGATGTATGAAAATGACTGCGCCTACAGGGATTGGCTGCCCTGTAATGTGCTTCCTTCAGAAAGACATCGGTGATTAAACACTCCTTGTAACTTCACTCTGAATGGACAGAGGACACCTGCTAAAGGCTAAATAGGTGGTCATCCATAAATACATTGGTTTTGAATCACAAAATATTAAGTCATGTCTGCAGTCTCCACTGTACGGACTAAGGGCTTGAGTGGTACAATTTATATGTGTATATATTTGCATACTACATCAAATTTTACTTAAAACAGGATGAAGACATGTAACGATTATATGGAGCTTTTAAATGTTTATATAGCCAGAGTACACAAACACCAAAAAATAAATCATTATTAAAAAATGCTATTTATATTAGATTTTCTGATTATTCATTTTATACCCCCCCCCCCCAAAATAAGAAAAATTGCCATGGGTGACTGAATTTCCTTGGGCTGCAAAGTTAAATTCCATTCCACTTTAAACCAATAGGAGCTCCCACAGAAATCTATCTGTCAACATAAAGGATGACAAAATCATAACACTGGAAGCAGATCTCTATCTGGCGACTGCGTAAAGACCCACGGGGTGCTATATAAGGCATCAGGGCTAGCAAATCAGATAAGGCAAAGCATATTTGCTCTTGGATCAAACCTCACAATTCAGTTCATCAGTGACAACTTCTCAGTCAACACTGTTCCCCTTTTCAGTTTTGCCATTTGGCTGCTGGGCAAACACAGTAAGAGACCGGCCGAGGATCTTTTAGTGACACAGTAACCTCTTGAGCTGTGAGGGGAGGGGGGGGTTGCCCTCTACACGCTCGTGACGAGTGTGTGTGGTGAGCTGGTGGGTTGTGTGGGAGAAACTATGCTCTTTTTTCCTCTTTCTGCCTGCTCTTGGCAGGCCTGGGACAGCTCCCCCTGGGCCCAGACGCCTCTGTGTCTCTACCAGCAGGGTGAGGCCCGCTTGACGGAAGAAAATGTTACCTGAAGCAGAACGCTAATTGGCTGCTGCCCAGGCACCTCTAGCTAATGAATACGCAGGGCGCTGATACTAAGAGGCGAGAAAACAGAAGGGAACAGCAGGGAAAATTTAGGCGAAAAGACACTCATTTACTAGTTTAATTTAGAATTAGTTACATCAAGGGTAAAATCGACCTAATTGGCCTCACCAGCTGTTAGATGAGATGTTTTTGTCTTTTTCCATGTGCTTAGTAAATGTGAACAAAGATCTCAACCACCCCTAGAGTCAGGGGGAAAAAAACACTCTATAACTGCCTGTATCCTTTTTGCTTTGTACTCATTATTCTCAGTTTGATCTTATACCTGAAGCTCCTGAAGCTTGGGAGTTCAGATGGATAAGCTGGACCCCTCTTAATGCACGGGTGTGGCAGCAGGATACAACGTCTCTGTGCTTCCCCACACCCAGGGACGCTGAAATCCACTGTTGCTTCAGCTGCTGAACATTAGCGCTGGGATGAGTTAATGGCTCACTTCAGTCTGGCTGGCTAGATATGCTTCATCCTGCTGGAAACTGAGGTTAGCGACTGCCTCTTTTTCATATGGTCTTATAAAACTTGAGACAATTGAAGAGTATACAGATAGTAATGTAATGATTTGGGATGGAACACACATTTCCCTGACAAAGGCGACATTAGAAGGCAGTATTAATAAACAGGATTAAGGCAGAATTAGTAGACTGCTTTTGAGATTTCATTTGATCTTCAATTCACTGACTGCCAAAACTGATTGATTGTATTTCTTTAAGGATTTTAAAGAAAGAGGATTTAAGTGTGAGGTCTCAAAGTATACCATAGAGCAATAGTTCTCAACCTTTTCAACATTAAGGCCCACCTATCTATCACAGCAGGTTGCCATGGTCCACTTGACCACATTACATGATATTAAATAACCGATTGTGGACCAATGGCCTGTCTCGATTTTAGATTCGTGGCCCAGTCAAAAGCTTTCGTGGCCCACCGGTGGTCCCCGGCCCAGTGGTTGAGAAACCAGGCCATAGAGGGTATTTTAATTTGAACCATTTTGAATGGATGGTGTAACATGACGATTATTATTCAATAATTCAATGTCCTCACTGTACATTGATTGGGTCCATTCGCAAGCAACAAACATTGTGGTGGATCAGAATAACATTTTCTGAATCAAATTTGTCCTTTCATGTTCAGGGAGACAATGTATATGTATTAAGCCAAGAACTAAATTGTTCATTTTTGTTCATTCCAGTTAAGCCGGCGCTCGAAAAAGTAACATTGTAACTGTGGTCTCTTAAAAAATATTGTAAAGTGACTTCTGACAGTAGTTTACTACAGTCTTGACATGTGCCATAGTGTTTAATGTTTAGTTGAGAAAAGGACTGACTAAAAGAGCAAATTAATGTTTGATTTACTTGTCAAGTTTTGCTCAAATTGTTTTTAAACAGAGAAGCAACTCACTGTGACATTTAAAAGATGATATAGAAACATTTTTTTCCTAAACATCAGTATAATCAGTGCATTAAGTAGTAAAGATTACTGTTTGTTACTTGTATTGCAGGATTATTAGAGAATATCAGAATATTATACACCTACAATACAACTGATTTACTATATTTACTATATTTCTTTTAGCAACAATTACACACCCACACTCATTCATACACACACACACACACATATATATATATATGATTCATACACACACACAAACACATTTCAAAGGATCAGATCTGGTTGATTTTTGGTGTGGGTGACCTGGATGGGAATTACCTCACAGGTCACATAAGATGTTAAACACACTAAACACTTAAGCTCTCCACATTAAGCAGTTAAATCGCTTTTTTTTTCAGAGCTGAAAGAAGTGTTTGTGTTTCTAAATATAAACAGCCCCCCTTCCTCCTCTTTAGTATCCTGTGTGTGTCGTGGGAATTTCAGAGCAAGCATGATCCTTTCATACAACACAACTGCATTGAATAAGAAGGATTAGAAGGGGATTTCACTCTGAAGACTTGACCCACGACAGCGCCAAAGCTAACACTTAAGGAAAAGCATAGCATGCAGTCGATGCTCATGCATACTGTTGAAAATGCACACGTTCAAGCTGACATGGGCATTGAACTCTAAATACAGATGGTGATCATGGCACAGGGTTGGGCCTCAGATTCAAGCCCAATACTAATAAAGGGCCCGGGTCTTGGCCTTGATTTGATCACATTTTGTGATCCCACATGTTTGTGATGATGCGTACGTGGCTCCACACAATAACATGACACAAACGTGGCTTGTTTATTCCGTGGGTTTCATGCCATCCTCTGAGTCACAGATAAGATAAGATGCCCCTCTGGATCCCTGCTTAACTGACTGGTTGCAGGGGGGAGGAGGAGTGGGATGAGCGAGAGAGCGAGGAACAAGTCCGTATCTGCTGGAGAACTGTACTGACCTCGCTTTGCTTTGAAGCGCGAGCCAAGAATGCATAGTTTACATTATGGGAAATAACCTGGGCCACAAAACAGGGCCGGCAGACTCATCCGGAGACGTTAAATTCACACTGATTTGTACAATGCCATTCAAACTGACCTTGAACACAGACTTTAATTCACTTAAAGCTCTCTAGGTTTTTTTTTATGTAGCTGCCTCTAGGCACAGATATATGATGAAATGTGTAAATGGTTTTCCACATTTTACCATGATGATATAAGTTTTTTTTGCTTTTAAGCCAGCCACAGGGAAAATTGTTATTAGGGTGGTTGAGATTTCATGCTGTTTCCAGGACTGTGAACCAGCTTAGACAAAGGGCAAATGAGAAAAAAAACTCTCTTACATTTCCCATGTACAAACTTTCTGAGTTTCCAAAGAAGTCGGTCTCTGGCAGACTCACATAGCTGCCCACAGGCCACACAGAAACAGAAGAGTAAGCGTCACTCAAGACATTTGAGACCCTATTTTAGACACACACACACACACACATACACACACACACACACACACACACACACAGACATTACTTTTTATATATTCATACATAAACTACTTACATTTATGTATACACACACACACACATACATCTCCCTTTACACAAACCCAAACCTAACTTTAACCGAAACCTTGGTAACTAAAAAGAAATTCTTTTGTAAAAAGCAATTTACAAATTCAGCGCCACAATATGTCACTATTATCTTTTCCAATTTCAGTGCCAATATTGAAAAACTGATATGATTCTCATATGCTAAATTTTAACTGTTGTTAATTAAAGCAATTATCTTTAGACAAGAAGCTAATAGTAGACTATCGTTCTCAAACTACTCAAAATGTCTACAAGCCCGTAAGAAAAGAAATCACTGTTAACAAGAAGACGACGCACAGTGTGAATGTGTGCTATTTCCAATTAGATTTACTTTTCCTTTCCTTCTTCCCATTACTTTCACTCTAATGGCAGAGGCAGCATTTTCTACTCATCTCAACCCAATAAAAGTATCTGGTATCAGTTCAGTACCATCTCTAAATATTACTTTGTTTTGTAGCCTAGCCATACTGTTCTTTGGCTTTGCGCAAAATCAGGAAATGTTCATCCTAAACATGTATTAAAAACACTCACACTAAAATACTCACTTCGGTTTATGCTGCATCTTTTACAATCATCTTAACTGGGACATGACGAGCTAAAATGTATTGTACATTCAGGGCAAACCACCCGGCCAGCCCAGAGAATTACACTACTGTCAGGAACAATTCATGAGCAAACGAATGTTTTTCTTTCCTTAAACCATGGCAGCCATACTGCTCACTTCCGCTAGGCCTGAAATTAGAGGGCGTATGAGGGTAGGAGTTATAAAAGCAGCCGGGTTTCTCGACAGACTAAATGCCAAACTACATCAACTCTCCTCTGTCCAAACAAATCTCAGTTTCTCTAAGCTTTTGACCTCATCTCCATGAAAAAACAAGCCTTGATTTGTAACAACCACAGTCCACTACCAAGCACAAGACACCAATCCAGCAAGGTTACTTTACCGCGTCATGAGCTCACGCACTGTAAAGGAAGGCAAGAGTTTGTGCAATCATAGCACTCTTCACTTGCACTCGTTACTTGGCTGAGTGGTTAAGAGGAGCACAACCCCCTCATGCTCCGGGGCGACTGTCTGTCCACCAGCGGTCGGAGGATTCCTCTGTTTGTTATCCCTCGGTTCGCTGCATTTACACAGTCAACCCCTGCTGCTTATTTTGCTGGTCACACAGTTTACTATAGCCTGTCTGGGCCGGGTCCTTGGAGCATGTCCAGTAATGACTGCTGCTGTCCGGCCCTCCCTCTGACTATCTTCAACACAACCGCCATCAAAGCCAAACTATGGGAAAAATGGGCAGATTCGTGGAAAGTTGCATATTTTGGGAGCTTTGTCCACTCAGAAGTTGTTTCTCTGTACAGCGAATTAAAATTTAGTATAATTGACATGGGGTGCATTCTGTTTCTCTCTAAAAGAGAAAACTCTGTTTGTACCACAGGCATAACTTTAAAGGGAAGCCAGCATGTCTAAACCTACATCCTCTGGCTAAACCTTAAAATTCTTGAATGTTTTTAAAGCACTATTTGACTTGCAAGTGCTGACAGCTGACTTTGTGGAATGTGAGCCTGTGACTAAGCTGGTTGATAGGTGTGCTAATCACTAATGGCCTTTAATGTGAGACATGGAGTGTTATCATCTCACACTTATATTACAAGCAACATACTTTCCAGGGATGAAATGACAAGGCAAAACAAAGTAAAAATGTCTGATACAACTGATAAATGTCCTTGTAATGGAAATACCTCTAAAATATTTTATCAGTAGCACCTTTTTTTCCAAAACAAACAAACAAACAAACAAGTATATACTAGGTTCTTACTGCTTAGCCTATACTGATGATTTCATAAAGAAGAGGAAAACTTCATCAGTCAGTTAAGAATGGGGTACAGACTGCTGTCATTCTGTAGTCACCAACATGCTCATAATAGGGGTATAAACTGTTTCTTAGTATGGAGAATATTAATGATATTTGGTACCATAAGTCCATATATTTTTTCCTGCGCACACGGTCACTAGATCCTCTTAATTCCAGGATTTCTAAAGAATCGGAATACAAATAATGTAGTGCTTAAAGGATATAGGCACTAAAATGATATTACATAAAATAAGGTCACTTTTATACAACATTATAACACCATTTACTCCAGTTACTCAAACAGCTACTGCTGACAGCAGGTTACCACCACATTTGGCACAACCTGTTGGTTTCTGGAGCTTTTGGGGTGAGGTTTCCAGTCTTGAGACGTCAGTACAATATACTTGTAACAATATCTGTTTTGTAGCTGCTTAATACACTCATAGTTTAGTTTGGAAAAGGCCATTCACTCGTACCATGTCACAGAATACAAAACGAAGACAAATAAAAACAACTTTGGAGGTTCACAATAGTTGGTCTGCGTTTAGAAGCCTACTTGATGACCAAATGTCATGCAGAAGGTTTATAATTACTAAGTGTGGCTTCAAGCAGCTGCAGGTTCTCAACAAACTCACGTAACCTAAGTTCTGTTTGTGTTCTAGATGCTATGGCTGATATATTGCTCTGCAGTGTATATTATGCTTTTCTATCTTCTCTGGATGCCTGGATGGCTTCAGACATGTTCTTCCTGTCACGCTTTACTGGTCTGCTGGCCTGGCTCAGGGCTAAGATGTGGGTAGTGGTTGACACCCTGTTTTCATTACAGCGAGTGCAGATGTGTCTGAACTTTGGACACGCCACATCTCACCATGTCTCGCCTGCACCCTAAGCTGGGGGAGCAGCCTGCTGACACAAGTTCATGCTTACAGCTCTCACACGTTCTTCTCTTTTAGACCCTTCAGTTGTTTATTGTTCCCCACTCCCACACTAAGTATAGACTGTGTAGCTAGTGCAGAAGTGATTCAACATGGAATGACTGATCGGCCAACAGCTATAGACACCGGACAGAGATGGAGAGGAGGGAGTCAGGACACCTGGGAGGAGAGCCTTCCAGGGGCCAGTGAATCCACATCAGGAAAGGAAAACAGGAAGGAAGTCTCTCAGAGTCTGATGCCAGGATTAAACCGTGCATGCTGGGGATGGCATGCTTTTAAAAGGGAGCGGAAGAAGAAAAGAGAGGGAGAAACGAAGAGGGAATGAGCAGCGGAGCCGACTAATCCCCTAAAGCATCCATATATTGCTCCCGACTCCTCTCCCACCGCTTGTAAATGGCTTGGAATGTAACATGTTGTCTTTGGACCCCATGTGTGTAGACTCCTCCAGTAAGGAGAGATTTATGTGTGCAGACATTGCCTAAAGCTGCCTCTTTTTTGACTTTTAACTAGAGGCTTTGAAGCAGGAGCAGAGCCTTCTGGCATTAAAGGAATATCACAGAGATGTACTTTCATTTCAGAGTAATTTATGTATTGTATCTTCTTGGGAGTTGGACTGTATCTCTGTCAGTGCTCAAACGTGTGATATTATGTCTGAATTTTATTACAATGCGGTTTAAATACCGTCAAAACGGATCGTCCCTGTAATCACAAACTTCTTTCTCAAACACTTCTTTTTAGTAGTCTTTCTAAAGGCCCTACAATATTCTTCAGAAGTAACAAGTTAACAGTATAAACATATTTTATTCATTATTTTCACTCATCTTGATCTCAGAAATATGCCAGACATTTAAAGTGCCAACATCAAAATGTTGAAGGGAAAAAAAACCCCTAAAACCCATGCGGTTTAATTCAAGCTAACTCTGAGGGAAAATGTGCTGGACTTCTTCTAGCCAGCCTCATTCTGTATCTAGGACATGACTTCTCTGACTTTAACTTTCTTGAACTGCTAAAGAAAACCAGTTCAACTTTTCTAGCCTTTTGCTAAAATTGTCATGACTTCGACGACACATGGTAAAAAAAAAAAAAAAATCAAGACATCCCCTTGCTTTCACTTACCATATCTAATCTTTAAATCCCCTTTAGGGCTGGCCAGTCCCCAAAGTGAAATTTAAGATGGAGGGGAGGGATGAGGTGGGGGGTGAGGGGGTCTTGGAAAGCCATCATGTTAACTGTTTATAAAAGCCACATGAATAAATCTCTTCATAAATCCCCTTAGCCTAGTTATTCATTGGGCCGCCACTGGTGAAAGAAGTAGTTTCCACATGGATATAACTGATTCAAAGTTAGAATGCGTAGAGAGTTCAGGGCACAAGTACTACTCTGGGCATTTTTACAACACAAGTTCATCTTCGCAACACCATGCGCTTAGTTTGATGGCTACCACAAAGTTTTAACAGCATGGGTCTAGTGCCTTTTTTAAAATCTGTAAATGAATGATACATACTCTTGGGTCATTTTACATTTTATCAGACACATACAGCCCTTAAATAAGAACATTTCCCGCCTGCAAATATATCAGTGTCTTTTTTAAAGAAAGAAGTCAGTTCCAGAGAGCTGTGCTGGTATCAGGAAGAGAGAACTCGACTCAGTCAATAGGCCTTCCTGTAATCTGTGTCCCTGAGACCTCTCAGGTATCGGCCACTGGGAGATGCAGTGTCAATACGCACTAGTGACTGTATTTAGTTTGTTTTTCTGGCCCTTAAAAGACAAAACAACGGTTACTTGTTTTGTCTTCCTCAGGACAGCAGGACTGCATTCAAAACACTATTCGTTTTATTGACACAAAATTTCAATTGGGACAAATAGGGGCACTTGACTACCAAGTAGTTCTAGTGTCTTATCTTATGGGTCTTTAAAAATCTGATGTGTGCGTTTTAATCAAGGAGGAGGAGCCGATATGGATTTAGGCCGCTGAGGCTTACCTGTGAAAGATCCCCATTCTCTGATTGCTTTTCACAGGGGCCAAGAAACCACAGCGGCGGAAGGGCCTCATTTAGAGAAAGAAAGAGGGAAGAGGGGAAAAAAACAGAACATAAATCCCTTTCTCAGGAAGATTAGTGGCTGTCCCTTTAGAGTGGGCTATGGACGGAGCAGCTTTTTTAAGCCACATTTTTCTCTGCCAGTGGCTTGACCCCTAGCGCACCCCCCCGCTCCCCAGGGCCGCCTGCTGCATGGCTGAGCAGAACACCCTCCCCACCCCTCCGACATTCAACGTCTCCACAGAGACCTACCCAGAAGAGATAAAGAAAGTGTCCTTACTACTCACTCAAAGTGCTGGAGCAGAACAAGCCCCATGATCAAAACATCTCGTCCATCTACTGCATGCTTGCTCAGTCTTGGTTGAACATTTTTTTTCCAATTGCTGTTATAAATCAGTCACATTCTCCATCTCACCACTCTCCATCTAAACATTTTCTTCATCCACAAAAATGACCATACAAAGGAACATTACACTGCGGGCTCAATGCTCAGTAAAGCTTGAGCCGGTGTCAAGGCATGTGGTTCAATAAAAAAAAAATCCTCCATAGAAATTCCTCTGAAACGGACACCATTTACTAAACCTTGTAACTTTGCACTTTGTACCTGCTTCAAGCACATGTCAGCTTAAGTTGAGAACAGCAACTGGTCAAAGAGCCTTATAAATCCTGCAGATGGACGCTCGTCCCGCTACAAGCATGTGCAAGGCTGCGCAGCTGTGGATTGCCAGTAGAAATATAGACGCTCATTTGAATTCATTAACAAGGCACGTGGCCCAACACCTAACCATCTAACCAGCGGCATTCAGTCCAAGGTAAAGCTCTGCTCAGTGTGAAAAGGTGTGAAGATTCAGTCTGAGCCAAACATAATGATGTAAAAGTAAACAGTAGGAAAGATTTCTTCATAATGGAATACTTCGGTAGGTATAAAAAGCCTATTTCATATGTCCACGCTGCATCCCAGAGCAGCTGGTCCATATGTTGATTAGTAGGCATACTATTAAAGCATGATTAAGTAAAATGGAGAGAACACTGCAGTTTCCACCTTCACCCTTAAATCAAGTGCTAAGAGAGCTACATAAATTGAACTATTGCAATATATGTCTGCACTAAATTCATTAAACCTAAGTAAGAACATTTTTTTCTCTGTAAAAATCCCTAGTTATAGTCCCATTTTGTCCCTTTTTAAATGTTTACGCATTGGTTTTTACCATGACAATGTACATGAAAAAATTGGATGCTCAAAATGTCCATATTTGTATAAAAAAATTACATTACTGATATTATGCTCACGCTATTCTGATTTTGCATACTTTGTGAATCTCCCTTTTATATATATATATATATATATATATAAACTTTTATTGTCTTCTTTTAATCTTTTATTAATTTCAGTTTGTAGCCTTATAATTCATTACTCAACCACAAAAAAAAACGCAGGCCAAAAAAGTAACGAGAGAACATGTATGACCATGTGTGTCCTATTTTTACAAAATGATCAATCATTTTATTTAGATCCTCTGGCAGGTCATCAACCTCATCCATTAAACAGTAATATGCTGCAGTGTTACTCTTTGACCATATCTATGTTCACTCTCTGTGGAGCAAGATCGGCAAAGAAAGTTTGCAGCCTCTGATGGTTATGTTAAGTGATGCAACATTTATACTTTGGATCCTTGAACCTTACGATGTTTCCAAAAACAAAAAACAAACAAAAAAAAAAAAACATGACCACGTCTCTTTAGTCACTTTAATCATCTTTAATCAGTACTTTTGTTCCAAATATTTCTTGAGCTGTTTTATTTGTCTAAGGTCATGCTAATTAAAATGTTGTCCAGCTCGAAACCAGAAAGCAGACTGAATAAGCATCAGAAAATATTCATGTTTGTCTTTGTTGATTTTCGAGAGTGTGCAAACCAATGCCCTATTTTCACCAGCTTCTTTAAACAATTAATGATCATTGCCTTCTTATGGCAGGCCACCAAGCCCTTCATTAAACAGTAAAATGCCACAATATCAAAAGGCCATTAGCATTTCAAAGGTCTTTCACCATCCTCATGTTTGTCAGAGGACTCTGACGGACAGCGCGGACCACTGCTCCACCAGCCGCTTTAAGTAATTCATAACATTTATACTCTGGAGGTAAGAACAAGGTCTTTCAACCTCGTTAGTCTGGGTTTTCATCACGCATTCACTGACATCTTTTAAACATGTGCTGCCTTTCTCGCCTTTGCTTTATTCTCTCTTTGCACCATCAAGTCAACAAGTGCTAAATGAACGAACCTTTCGGAACGTCTGTCAACACGAATCTGCATCCTCCCGACTTCTAAATTAAAACGGGTTCCTCCACTGTACAACTGTTAAAAATTCCATGAAAGCCTTCCACTGTCCTTTTTATGAGATTTATGGGCTGTTTTACATATAAGCTCTGTAGGGCTGGTTGCATTAAAATTCATCGCTGTCCTTGAGGTCACCTCTAAAGCATTTGATCATCTCCTCTTTAGTATTTCATGTGGGGGACTCGCTCACCTGAAGGTGAACATCATCCTAGGCATATGATTTAGGACAGGCCCTTCACTTAATATTGATAGAGACTAGTTAAGGGTTTCTGGCGAAGGTTATGGTTTTTTAAAATAAGTTTTCACTCACCTCGTGTCACTGCGGTTGGTGAGGGCTTCTTGGGCAGGTCAGAGAAGCTGCTAACATCCAGGCCCGAGCCCTTGCACTCCTTCTTCTCAGGGGCCGCTGGGGTTGTGGTCTCCATGACAGGATATGTCGAGAGTCTGAGGATGAGAGGGAAAGTCAACGGTGTCACTGTCTATATGCAAAAAGAGTTTAGAAACTCATGACAAGACGTCACTTCAACGGCAGCAGAAAACCAAAAAGAATGACAATCATTGTACATGCTTTAGTGAAGTGGGATTCACCATCATACCCCTCTTTTACTTCCCCTCGCACAGCCTACAGCAGGGATTACCAACTCTGGCCCTGGAGGTCCAGCACAGTTTGATGGTGGTTCTCCTCAAACACATTCACTAAACCTGACAATTAACTGGTGAGGTGAACCAGG
>JBBPCY010000002.1:10385738-10401818 GCA_037974405.1 Brachyalestes nurse | reverse complement strand
CTCACAGAAAGCTATTTAAAATGTAATGGTGCAGCTATATGCACAAAAGTATTAAGACGCCAAACCAATAGGGGCTTTAATGACATTGCATTCAAATACATAGACTCTTAAAAAGGACGTGTTGCCCTCTTCACAGCTATAACAGCTTCCACTCTTCTTGGGAGGCTTTCCACAAGATTTTGAAGTGTTTTTGTAAAAAACAGTTTAATTTGGGCTGTTGACATTATGCCACCCCTGACTCTCCTCATCACCACCATGAAAACAAAATCTAAATGTATTTATGTTTCCCTACAACGAGCCATTCCATGCCAAACTACTGAATGACTGTATATATCTCAGAGACTGAATGACTAAATCACACACACACACACACACACACACTCAAACAAACTTATTTGTAGCCTGAGGTTATTAGTCACATAGACTCATTAAAAGTGACACAAAGGTAATTAAGCTTTGATCAACACATCTTCTGCCATTCACAAGCATACAGACCTTCAGTAGGTAGTAAAATGCAGAATGAACAAAAGAGATGTTCGCAACTTTGTTCTCCTCAGACTCAGACTCCTTAGACAGTGGAATTGGCAAGCAACGAAAGCATCCAGAAAGTGTCCAGTATCAACTTCCAAAAATGCTCTGAAATACAAACAACAAACTGGAGGATAAACATCTGTAAACAGGGTTTGGCAGAGTGGTTCATCCAGACAAACAAAAAGATGTTCAAACCTTAAAGCTACGTGTTTCCACCGATAAGCAAGTAGAATAACAGCAGACATGGCTGGTGGCCTGGTGGTAAGGGAGATGCCCCTGCGATCGAATGGTCATGGGTTTGAATCCCAGGACTGCTAGTGGCACCACTGAGGTACCCTTGAGTAAGGTACTGTCCCCACACACTGCTCCCATGTGGTGCATTGCTGGCTGCTCACTGCTTCACTTGGTGAATGGATTAAATATAGAGATAGAATTTCATATTCTAGTGAGCTGAATGTACTGTAAGAAAGTCCTGGAGCTGAACAGCGTTTTAAAATATCACAGCAGTGTGGAAATAATTTCTACTGAGAAAACAAATGCATTTGTCCGTGCAAAAATTAACTATTTAAAAAAAAAGCAATTTTGCATGAATGTTCAATATGAACCCATTCATTTTGGATTTGCTCAGGAGCACCCTCTAGTGTCTGATCAAACCAGAAAAAGTTAAGAAGTGACACTGCTTTTCAGCCTTTTAGCTGCTTGCAACTTCGTGGACGCAGTTTGCGGATTAACCCTTTTCTATTTAAGCAGAGCACATAAAGGCATGACTAGATGAGTTGGGTGTGGAAGAACTTGATTTGTGAGCCAGGCTTTCTCATCCAACATCAGTGCCTGACCTCATAAATGCTCCACAGAATGAACAGGCACAAATTCCCACAGACACTCCAAGAAGAGTGGAAGCTGTTATAGCAGCAATGTTGGGACCAACTCCATGTTAATTTGACCATTTTTGAGCAAGAATTGTACCCATTTTTTAAACCCAAAAACCAGGAGGAGAGTTGTAGTATCTCAGTGAAACAATAGAGAAAATCTCATTACAAACTCAAACTGAGAATGTGCAGCTTCTTCCAGATGTGTAGGACACATGGCTAAGTGGTAGTATGGCTTGGTTAGCTTGTTTTGCCACCTTGTTTTTAACATTGTCTAATGCATCACTAAACCGTACAGTTTATTAAAATGAATGTGAGATAGAAAAAACTACCATTAGCAAAAAGTAGGTTATTCAAGTGTACTACAAGTATACTTATTTTATACTAAAACTGAAGCAGTCTTACTTGTTTATACTATATATACTTGTATATACTATATCTTATATACTCAAGAATAGTATAGTGAAGTATACTTGACTTATACTGATAAGTATAAAGAAAGTTTATAAAGTATACTTTTGTAAACCTAAAATAACCTTATAAAGTATACTTAAAGTATACTTTTATAAACTTAAAACTGTTCCAATTTACTCAGAAGAAGTATTAAATTAGTATACTTTCTGGTACACTACAAGTACATGGTCCGTATACTTGCTATACATATACTCAAGCATACTTAATAATATGAACTTCAAGTATACTACTTTTGCTAAGGGTAGCCACATTCTGTCAGGAGGTAATTTCATAGCATTTTGTGAATGTCCAATCCAGAGTCCAGAGATACAAAATGACGAAGCGCAGGTTCCACAGACATGAGACATTGTGCAATAAACAAAACAGTGCAAATAAAGAAGTATAGAATAAGATAAAAATGAGACTGAACCTGTCCTGAATGTGTGGACAGCGCTCTGTACATTTTATATAAATATAAGTAAAATAAAATGAGTGACAATTGAAAAAATGATGCAGTGTATTAGAGGATTGTGCAAACAGTCTGACCAGTATAGACAGTATAGCCAATGTAAACAGTATAATAGTATAAGTTAAGTGAAAAAAAAGTATTCATATATACTCATCCTGTAGTTACGTTGCATGAACATTGTTCCCATCCGTCTGCATTTAGTAAGGCTACTCACTTTTTCACTGTAGCCTGCAAAGTGTCTGTTTTTTTTCTTTAGTATAGAAAGGCCATGTTTTCTTTGAAATGTTTTTTTGCCAAAAAAAAGGGTTTTCCTCAAACTTGTCACAGGCTAATGTAAATTGTGTATGCTTGCCTTTCACAACCCATAACTGACACGCCGTGCTTGAAAGCATGTTAGGTGTAACAAAAGTCGGGCTTGTTGGGGCTTAGCTAAGGTTCATTCGGATGACCTGCCGCAGGCTTCAGGTATTTTTTTAGTAGGTTGTCTAGCCTTTGCTTTCTATAGGGTGTGAACTGCCCCTGTTCTCCTCTCAGTCATTTGGAACTGGCAGTTTGAGAATTTTTCCTACGTTTTGAGACCATACATAGCACAGACATTGGTTAGGCCTATATCACAGTAAAAGGATTTTTTAAAATAAAGTTTCTCAATAGTCCTATTCAAATGTGAATCAAGCATCACCAGACAAAATTAGAGTACATAATTTTATATATGACTGGGCCCATGGCACTATTTATGTTTTTACACAACTGGTTAAGAAACATAAATCCAGAAATGATTCCTTTTGCTTTCTTTTTTATGGGAATCAGTCTTTCCTTGCATGTTGAGGTTAGGGCAGGGTGGTGCATATTTCCCATTGTGTCTAGACTTCTTTGAAACCTAAATGAGCCCCCATCTTTTTTTTATAGCCTGACTGATGGTATCACAAAGAGAGTCTTGATTTGTCATGCTAAAGTTTCCATGAAAGTAGTGGAAGTGTTGTTGGTCATTTAGGACTTGGTTGGTTTGTCATGGGGAAGTTTGTGTTGTTTTGAGCAACGCCACCACATCAAAACGCTGGTTAACTGGGGGATGTTGTTCCATTTTGTGACTCAATTAAGAAACAGGAAACATGTCTTATTTAGTGATGCTGAGAAAGTCACCGTCAGCTGAAGTAAGAATGGACCCTACATGTCTTCTCACTTCTGATTTTATTGCTAGTTTTTACTATTCTGTAATTCTGAGAGAAATGGTGAAAGAGGAACGTTTGGATGCACAGTTTATCAGTGATTGAGATCCAACATGCATTCCTGTGAACCCCAACCCAGATTTTATCAGAGAACTTAAAGCAGTCAGGCCATGTTCGTCTGTGACTCATAAACCACTTTATTCCCTCACCCTGCCATGTCGTGCTAACAGTGGCTGTGGCAGCGCACGAGACCTGACCATAAAGTCCTTCCCACTAATGACAAACTCACGCTCATTGAGAGGAAGACCAGAGGCCTCTGAAGTGGGGCGGTGACCTGGAAAAACGCCTCTGAATTTCCCGTAAGTGTGGTTGTGCTTGAATTCTTCTTTTTTTTTGGGTTGTTTTTTTCTGGTAATGATAGAGATGGTGTTTACTGCTGTTGTTTGAACCTGTGTGAGAAACCCAGTTACCAAAGTTGGCACTAGGTGGAAGCAGTTAGTTGCTTTTGTAGGCCTTTCTAAAAATGGCATTTTCTGAGGACTTTCTGCAAAGTTCCTTCGAAACTCTACAGTATTCCAAGTTAATTTACAAAAGACATTTATTTATTCATTTATTTGCGACTATCTGGAGGGAAGCTAATGTAGACATTCTTTTTTAAGCAGCCTGGTAACTGTAACAATAAACTATACAGTTTAGCACTATGTCTATACCAGGCATCAGGCTAAAACGTTGCTGGGTCATTCAAACGAAATATGAGTTACACTGTGTATGTTGTAAATAATTACTATGAAGTTAAAGTGTTTGAGATATTGAGTTAAAAAAAACCACCTTTTTTTATTTAAACAAATGCATTTACATACCAGTTATTTTCTCTGATCGCTGATTTGATGACCACTGGTTTCAGTGATAAGTGATTTGTCCCGAGGTGCATTTCTCATGGAATGATTTTTAAAAGCTGGTAACCTGGTGATTTAGGAGTTGCCCCTGTGATCAGAAGGTTTTGGGTTCAAATCCAGGGACTACTATGGGCACCACTGAAGTACCTTTGAGCAAGGTACCGTACCCCCACTGCTCCCCGGGCGCCGTGTTCCTGGATGCCCACTGCTTCACTTGGTGAATGGGTTAAATGCAGAGAAAAAAGATCACACTGTGTGCTGTGGTGTGTTCATGTATGACAAAGATGGCCACTTTTTAGAATCATTTTAGTCTGATTAACACTAGCTTTAATATACTAAACTGCACTCTCTGGCTGTGGAAAAAAAAAATAAACAAAACAACTTTGCATCCCAAGCAGCTACATATGTTTTGTTACTATGAGTCTGTATAACATCCACAAAGTTACTACCTTAGCATGACTCACAGGAAATGACATAATTTCATCCAATGGAGATGGCTGTGGATGTCTGTCAATTTTTTTCCCCCATATTTACCCTGATAATGGATAGGGTTAAAGTCCTGTTAAAAATCTCTAGTATAATCTTTAGGCTCTCTCGTATTGGCTGATTTTTCAACATCATCCAACAGCAATTTACATCCATCAGAGAACACTATAATTAATATGGCAAAAGAGTACAGTTAACATTAGTTGATATACAGATGGTTATTCTATTTACTTATTTTTTCACAAGATAATTGTAAAAACTGAAGAAATTATGTTCCACCACATTTTACCAATTAGTCTACTGGTGTTATTGATGTTTTGAATGCATGTAAACCCGTGAAATAGTAGCAGGGCTAATTGTGTGCACACGTACACACACACACACACACACACACACATTATATATAGATTTGTGTGTACATATATATACACACACATGTGTGCTTACATATGTGTGTGTGTGTACAAATCCTGAGTGGCATATGTACAAGGAACCATTACTCCTGAGATCCTGACTCTTTTTCCAGATGACTTTTTCGCCCGTATTTTACACACCCGTTCCTAGTTATTTATAGGCGACTATGTGCTTAAACACATTCACACACACTTGGCTCAGCATGAGCGTGTGACCTTGTTAAAGACCTAACACCAAGAAAAATCCCCAGGCAACTTGACCACTGTATTTTTGGAAACTCAGATGACTTAAATTGAATTGCATGACGACCCCCTTGCTCCTCCCATTGTCCATGCTTGACAGGTGTATAACATGTAGGACAGTTTCTGCTATGCTCCTGATTATATGCCGCCTTCTTTTTTCCTGTGAGATGTTCTCTGGCCTTAAAGGAGTTTACTTGTGACCCTTGTTTCTCAGTATAGGCAACCTACATTGCTTAGGTTGCCTGACACTCCTCCTCTTTGTGAGAACTGGAATATAATTGAGCTTGTATTCATTGCTACTTTAGAGTGCACCGAGAAATAACTTTGTTTAGATTACCATGAGTTTTGTATTGATTTGTTAGAAGTCTGTAACACCACTGTCATATCAAAACCATTTAGAACTGAGCTAATGAGTAAGAGGTGCTTTCCTTGTGTAAGAACATGTCCAAAGCACACTTGGGCCCGTGTGCAGCATGTAATCATATACAGGCCTGATCATAGTATACTATTACTTAGACCCTCAATTTGCTCACATCACCTTGCTTTTTTCCCTTCTATCGCATTCTCATCAGTTCACTCTTTAAAAAAAAAGTTTTCAGTATCTCTCTCTGGTTTGGAAAATGCCCAAAGATTTTTTTTGCCTTTAATTCCAGTTCCTGGTGGCCTTTTGGGAAAAGGGCAGCAGCTTTGCAAATTTACCAAATGTAATGAGAACAAACAAGCCTTTTTTTCAATGGCATTCCAATGGTGTTGTGGTTGTTAACAGGTGGTTTGACCAGCTGCATGTCCTACACCACAGAAATACCCTTTGGTGGGGTTGTGTTGGTAGGCACATCCTGTTGTTTTCTGAGCCAGATCTGTTTAGAATTAACTTCTTTTATCTGGTCATTTGCATTCTACTTGATAAAAGGCTTTAGGGTAGAAACTTCTCGAAAACCTTGTGCGAGTTTACCATATGTTCTTCCGGGGTCTCCTTGTGAAGAGATACCTCCATGAATTTAAGTCGTCTGTTTAGAAGAAGAATGGGGTCATGTCAGGTGCTTGCCAGATCTATGTTCATTTGTATGTGCAGTAGAAATTACTGCCCAAAACCAGTGTTTACAACTTTCTGAAAAGTGCCTGTTTAATGTTAACTTCTACTTCACATTTTTGGGCATCTTTTGGCAAGAACTCTGGATTGTTCCATTTCTCATTATGGCTTATTTGTAATGTATAACACTTTCTTGGCCCGCTGCAGGGATGCAGAAACATGAGCAGATGAGTTTTGCTTTCAGATGAACTGATAAAGGGCCGCGGCTTCGTGCGTCACGGTCTTGTCATGGCTCTTTGAATACTATCTGCTCCTTTTCAAGCAGGCTCAAACACCAGGGAGAGTCGCAAGAACCCCAGGGTAGGGCTTCATCTTGATCTGTGCCGGGCTAAAGATATGCATCCATCTGCATGTAAAGGGAGGAAACTTTCTTCGTGAGGCCAGTGTCACTGGGGAAAGGCCCTCTGGTGCATGGCTCTTTTCTTTCAAAATGTAGATGACTCTCCGCCCCTGATATTTTTCAGCTCTGTTGAGGAACAGTAAATGCATCATAGTGGAATAAAGTCTGTGGCATCTTTTGATTTTTCCAGCACAATCTATAGTTTAACCCAACACTTGGAAACAAGGGAAGGTCAGTGATTTTCCTTTTCAAATGTTTCTTTTTTAATTTATAATGTAATGTAAAAAAAAATGTGTCCCACAACTGTCACATCTTCGTGTCCATATTCAAACGACAACTGGTCTTTGTGTAAAATCCTCAAAAATGAAATGGTAGATTTTGCTTGATTGTCTTAACATGGAGCACAGGCAGGTGTCCTTTCTTGTCCTTGAAGATGTGATTGTTAACATTCTTTCCTCAAGCTTTTAGCATTCAGTGTAAAGTACAAAAGCTTGAAAGTGACTTCAGGAGATCATGTAGGCTTCAGCAGGGAGACCTGATTTCTCTCAGGAGCACCTCTGAAAGACAGGGTCAGAGGTTAGTGGGTTCCCCCTTCTCACTTTTGTTATCATCCTTGGCTTTACAGCTAGAAGAATGAGTTGACCCTCCACTACTTGCCACAACACTCATGCTTTGTGGCTGCTTTGATGCTGTGCTGCTGGAGGACGGGGGAGTGGATTTCTCCTTTGACAGGTGTGCTTGATGAAAGTTCAAAGTACTTAAAATCATGTTCAAAGACTTTTGCATGTTTGGGCTGTGTAAATGCTAGGTATACGTAAACATGTGGTGAACTCATTAACATTTCTGCTTCCTAACTGCATTCCACTCGTGTTGATGAATCACATTCAAAAAGGACTTTTAGAAAGTGTCACAATGGTGCTCTGAACAAATCAGCATGTTTAATTACTACCTTTCCAACAAGTGTCTTCTCATGTTACCAACCTGCATGCATTGTAGGCGATTTGGGCATTTGACCAATAAGTCATACAAAAGGCTTATTATGCACCTGGGCCACCTGAATTTGAGTGTCATAGAGTGTGATTGATTAGGAGAAAAAAGAAGCTGAAGTGGTTTACGAAGCACAGTTTTACAGTTTTACTATCATCGCTGTAAGAACAAGACTTTGTATCACCATTTTTGTTTTTTAACATAATTTGAACATGCCAGCTTGTTATCTGAATTTACATTGAAAGTTTAGTCAATATTTACCTTCTCCTGTTGAGTTACATTTTCGGAGATCCAGTTTTTTGTTCCTACAGCAGTTAGTCTTTTAGGAATGAGAACCATTGAATGTACAGATCCCTAATGGTCACCATGACTTTATTTGTACAAGGCTTTATTTGTGATATGACTGTATTTGTACAAGTACACCTGTGAATGACAAATGATCTGAATACTTAGGTTGTTGTCCAACTCTTGTCCAGATGTTGGTCCAGGAATCTGAAGCAGGGGGAGACCTAAGAATTCCAGGAATTTTAGCATACTTGTAATAAAAAGGGTCTGTAAACCGGATGGTCCATCTAAGAATGACCCGAGGCCTGAGCTGTCTAAAACCCCCTACTGTCTGCAGCCATTCCCCTCAACGCTGTGGATCACTTAACACTTAAACCTCACTCATCCAGCTGGGCCCACAGAATTGCTTTGCAGTGGCTTGAACATGTCCTAACACTGTTTCGCGTTCTCCACCAGGGTTACTAAACAGGTAGTATGGGCAGGAATCTGTGGTACAGTGATGTATTGTGTTAATGTATTGTTCAGATAGTGGATTGTGTGCTTTTGTTTGAAAAAATAAGTGAGACGGAAGTAAACAGGAAATGTGCCTCTTTGCCAAGGCCTACAGTGTCAAAAGCCAAGGCCCAGGACATTTAAAGAGGTTGTGTTGTTGGCCAAAGCTATGCAGCGTGCCACGTGTACTATGGCCACTAGTTTAATCATTGCAAATCTGTGTAATCCCATTAAAATGCTACCAGAGTCTAGACCAAGCGGCCTGTGTGAGCACAGCCGTCCTGACACTAGCTAACCTTCACTGAGGCAGTGACTGAATCCGCCCCTCTCCCATAAACAATGGATTAATGCAGCGAGCAAAAACCTCCGCTAAAGCCACACATCATCATCCACACAATGACCTGTAATCAAGAGGAACAACAGCCTCTGACCACTGTAAACTAACGTGAAGAGCTGTTTTGTATGTGTCTGCTTGTTTGTTTATTTATGGGTATTACATTTCAGACCTTTTTTTATTTTGATTAGACGTTAAGTCAGATTTGTTGAGGAGGAAATGTTCCAGACAGTCGAGTGGATTAAACTTGAAATGCAGTCCCACTAGACATGTTTTCACTGCAGACGTAGGCAGGCCACATCATCTGTGTTACAGTAATATACTTAATGTGGTTGACTTATCATGGTGTCATAAGGACAAACAATTATCCATAATCTTCCACTCTGCTCTGCGTTTGATGCAATCACTCCAAGTGTGGTGCAATAGCACACAGACCTATTTTATTTTATTCTTTATTTTACATCCTTATCCGGTTTATACTGTTTGTCATCTTTAATTCTCCATCCTTGCTGGCATAATCGCTGACAAAACACTGTCCTCTCTGGTTCGAATCAGATGATACTTAAACATTCCTAGTGTTCAACTATAACAATCTATGACTTTCTTACCTTTAGAAGGGGTAAAGGGGTAATATACTTTTACCAGTGTTTAAATGATTTTTGTCTCTAGTCCAATCTAATCTAAGTCAGAAAAGATTCTGGTGCCTTTTACTTTCTTGAGAAAGAGCTGTGGAACTTAACCCCAGGTTATATTGATCCCATTCAAACACACATGTACATAAATTCCATTTGTTATGTGAAATGTTTTCTTTCCTTAAGCATGGAGGTACTCAAAGGAACATTTACTTGAGCTCTCTGTGGTTCAGATCAAGCCCATGTGTCATTTAAACTGTCCTCTGTCAAGTGCAATACTCCAAGCACTAAAATGTAAATTCGTATGTTTTTAAAAAAAGATGATGCTCCTATTCTAACAACCCCCTGTATTTACACTAGGTGGATTTGGACAAACAGAAAAATACAATTTTTACATGTTTTCAGTTCTTTTTGGAGTGAAGGCATAAGGCACATTGAGTAGCCACCCCTAACTCTTATGTTAGGATTTTTTATGAAGGGCAAATTGGTCATAAATGTTACAGATGTCCTCTGGTACAAAAATGACTCCATCCTACCTGCTCATATAAATCTAAGCCTGTCCGAATAGTACTTAACAAGTCAAATTTTATTACTCTTTATGCTTGTATTTCAGAGTACTGAAGTAAGTATGACAACTTCATTTGTCAGGAAAAGGGCTTTTGGATGACTGCCAGTGGTGGGTCCCAATTGCTGTGTTGACAGCGCTCTGTCTCATCCTTCAACTGCTATCTGTCATCCCTGTTGTTAATAATGAGTTAAAACTAAGGTATTTTTCCACAAAGTTACAGCCTTCGCCTTCCGTCAGCTGTACTTCCCCCCAAGAGGTGAACTCAAATGAACACAAAGCTTTTGCCATTCCCAGTTGCGTTCTCTCTGCCGTAATGGTACGATAGGGCAAAAGGTCTGTATATGACAAAGCAGTGCTCAATGTATATACAGTACAATGTGTATTTGCCCAACAACCCTTTTGAGCCCCCCCCCAGCATATCAGTAACAGAGGCATTATAAAGGCTTTGTTATGTGTGTGAGCTGTGACGGACCACATTTTTCAGATTTCAATGCACTGTGATTTCCCTGGAGAGGTATGTCATGCTAGTGTTCATTACCTCCCTTGAGGATGGACAGTATCGCTTTCACGCATGAACACCTACTGAAGCCATTGATTTCATACTGCCCAAGAGGGATAACGCGGTGCAGGCCAGAGCTGCCTATTGTTACATTGTTTACATTGCTTTTGCTTTCTATCTGTTTATGCCTCTAGCTGTCCCGAGAGGGTAAGACTGAGTGAACCTTATGAGATTTGAGGAACAAACAGCAACCTTGTGTCCCTTTCAGAGAAACTGTCCCTGCCATTGTAGTGCTCTGTAGACAATAGCATGCAGCTACGGCCTTATGCAAACCCAGACCATGGAGGATGGCGATTCCACAAAATGTAATAAGCTGTGTTGTCTAATTCTTGGACTTCTTGAACCCATGCGCTTGAATCAACAGGTCTATTCTCTGTATCATAGATAACTGGTTATAAATATTGGTGGAATTTTTACCTGTTCCACCAACAGCAGTTTAGCTCACTGACTCATGTTGAACTACTTTTTGAATGAGGTGCAAAACAGACAGGGCATCCATTCAGGGGCCTTTTACACATATCAGTAACAAAAACAGCAAGTTTAATTCTAAGGGATGAAGCGAGTTTGTAAAAGAGATATTAAAAGGCCCAGTATATCCTGCATTATTTTGCATTGTATTTATTTACCTCAAAAAAGATACTCGTCCCCATTACATGAGATATAAAGATCTTAGAACTAAAGTGAGAATATATTAGCTGCAACCTACTCATGCTGGCCTGCCTACCTCTCTTTCAGCTGCTTCTCAAAGTCACTTTTTTTGCAGATGGCCACAATAGTGGACCTGTCATCTAATGCCTCCCTCTTTCTCTATTCCTGTTTCCCACAGGTCTCTCTGGAGTGTCCATATGGTGTTCATTTACTAAGTCAAGGATAAGATACTGGAAAAGGTGCAGCGATACTGGAAGTCTGACACGAGAGTGCCTGCAGCAACACAAATGTCATTTCAGGAATTGCTCCTTTAACTGCTTAATAATAGCCACACTGTTGTGTATATAGTGTGCTGCTCATGATCACGCATTCATCAGTACTTTAACTGATGCCGCCACTCTTTGACGATTAGTGATCTCTTGATCTCTTTGCCCTTCCTGTGCCTGAACAAACGCTGCTTTAAGAGACGTCTGCTTACCTCAGGTGAGCCGGGGCTCAAGCTCGTTTGTTTTGGTTCAGCATGTGGGTGACACACTTACATGGGATTCACCTGTACCGCACGCTCTGCTGTGTTAAGTCGAGAGGTGGGATTAGGTGTGAACCGGTCATCAGGTCACTGGCTGTCTGGAGTGACCTCTGGCCATGAATCAAGTTAAATGTTAGTTTGCACTCAACTCAACCCTTTGTACTGGCAAGTCAGGCGTATCCTAGCTATTATATATGTGCTTTTTATATGCTATTATATATATGCTTAGCAGATGCTTTCTTCAGCTGTATAATTTTCTCTCTGTTTATCTGCCAGATTCTGTACATGTCCTTAAATTAAACAGGCTCTGCAGGTCTTGATCTATATTTGTCCTGTATGTTAATCTGTAGAAATGCTGTGAATCGTTTTTGAAAGTTTTGTTTGACTGGAGATCTACAGACATGTTATGCCTGTTTGGAAAATCATGTATCCATATCTCGATTCCATGTCACTTCTAGGAGTGCAAGTTGAGACTTATTACTGACAGAGGCTTGCACTAACATGGCCTAGAAGGCATGTTGTAGCTATTATGGTAAATTGGTAAATCCTTGTCTCAGTCGAGTTTATATCCTGGCCTTGCAGTGTCAGGGCTGCAAGGTCACTGTGGTACAGACTGAGGGATTTGACTTCACTAACAGACCTGGATGGCTGATGCTGTGGTGTTCCAAATGCTTTCTGGCTGTCTCAGCAGCTGGCCCGAACCAGTCTGACCCAGCCCTTTGCCATTGGTCCATTCCCAGTAGACTGCAGGAACCAATGTGTGATGGGGTTGAAGGGTGCATTGGACCATGGTACTGTCTAAACAGGCCAGTGCAAGAACAAGAAGGGACACAACTTGTTTGCTTCCTATACAATGAACTGTCAGTGACGTTGTGGATTTTGTATGGAAGGTGTTTGAGGAATCATATGATCGGGAATCAAGAGCGGTGAACTGATGAGGTAAGAGGCCATTACTATTGGCATGCTTAATTTCTACAGATTTTTAATTTAAAAAAATTACAGGTGCTTCTCGTGTTACATTTGGCAATGTGTGAAACTTGTTTGATTAGTTGCCTGCTTCAACCCCTCCCTCTCTCACACACACTTTTTTTTTTTTGCAAACTGAAAGGGTGTGTTTAGGCAGGGGAGGGAATATATAGTCCTAATGTTCTGCAATCAGCGTGTCATGCCCCTTAAATAAAAGAAAACACTGTACAAACATGCTCAATGTCAGAAGCTCATTACAGCCAAGGGGCTGTTTCTAATGCAGCTGAGAGATGTAGTAAATCATTCTATCCCCTGAAGCCCTGTTAGCAGCCCAGCCCAGCAGCCGTGTTTGCCTTCTCCACGCGTTGACGTGCCACTCCTCTAATTCTACACTTTTCAGGCCTGCTGCCACATTACCACGGAAAGTAATCATAAAGACAAGAGAAACAGAGGGTCACATTCAGCCCTCACGCATGCACACGTACACACATAGAACCATACTGTAGATGTCCAAAAACCCTGCACTCTTACCCTCTTGCTATAACCTGTTTTAGCAACAAGAGCATGAATGCACCAGGATTAGATATCAGCTACTACCGTCCTCGGGGGTAAACGTCATAAGATGGCACATGGGTGTTCATCAGCTGCACTTCAGTTCTTAATGAAACAATACAGGGCCTACAGATAGGCATCACCAGCTCATTTCAGCTGACGTGAACCAAAAGGGATAACGCAGATGGAGAATTGTGGCATTGTGCGGGAGTGATAATGGTTGCTTTCTTGTGCACATTAAGTGGTGCTCTGGATGACCCCCGAGGGCCCCCTGTGCCTGTTTTTGCATGAGGTAAATGCCTCCCATTCAGACTTGCACAGGCAGCCCACTTAACGTTCGAGGTTGTTTAAACAACCGTTAAACAGTGGATTAAGTTGGATTTGGCCCAGAAGACATGGGCTCTGTTTTCCTTCTGTGGGCAGTTACTCACATGCAGACTGTCACACTGTACAGGTAGACGCAGCTTAGGCAGTTAGGTCAGGATACACTGTCAGGTCACCCAAACACTTACGCCAAGATAACACGGCTTTCTGCCAGTTCACCCCACGTGGAATGCTGGACTAGTTCAAGGATGTCACACGACTTCCTAAGAGCAACCTGCAGTGACACCCACACCCTAGTTACTGAATCCACGCCTGTTTAGATTGTCTAGAAAATTCCGTTGGAGGGACTGCTGGAGGGTTCTTCATCGGAGCTCTAGATAATAATGATTGACATGTAAAGTGTCCATTTATCAAATGTGAACACACCACAGCACCTTGCTCAAGAGTACCTCAGTGGCGCTGCAAGAGGTATTTCAGCCCACAACCACAACCAACTTCCTAACCACTAGGTGACTTTAGGATCATGTGGAGCTGCTCACTACCATCCCATTGTATTGAGCAATGTTTTTCTATGGAGATTATACTAAGCTGTGTGTGTAAATCGAGGCACCTTAGCTGTGATTTGCTTAGATTTTTTGTAATACTTGGCAAAGGTTAAAATTTGCATTGTTATACAGAAAATTAAATAATTAATTCAGAAGTAGTGCACTGCGCACTTTTATTTTAAAAGTACTGCTATATTAATAAAAGTGCAATAACATTTTGTTTGCAATCACTTTAATCAAATAAGGAGCTTTTTAACAGCAGTGTTCTCTTCAACACAGTTACTCAGCTGCCATTTAAATGTTTATTGTACTTCAACATTAATGTAATCAAATCAAATATAAAACCAAAGCTATTTGCCCCTGCCAGCGCATTCACACTTTTTCTAGTCTGTTATAGAAAAACAAGTCCAGGGCATGGGGGGGCGGAACCATTATAGCAGCTGCAAATGGGGGAAAACTCCATTTGAAAGTCTATGTTTCTGAATGCAGTGTCATTAAAGTGCCTGTTGGTGTAATGGTCATATAATATGGACAAAAGTAATGGGACGCCTGACCCCCGTGAAAACCAACCGAGACGTAGAGCTGCGTGCTGCGGGCGCCCACGAGCACAAAAAAGAAACGAACTTTCAAAATAAACGGATTTTTAAAAAACCTGTATTAACGTGCCATAAAATAATTGTCAGCGGTAGAACTAAATCATGCGTTTATGGTATAATAATGCTTTAACGTGCCTAGCGCTAAGTTTTTGTGATTGTTGTGACGGCACCATTCTGTTCCCTTTCCTGAGTTGTTAATGTCACTGTAAGGCCAGTGTTTGGTACCTAATTCTGTTTCCTGTAGGATTTCAAAGCAGATGTTAAAAAGCCTATTTCCTCTAGCGAGAAGAATGCTGTACCCTGTTAGACTGTTGTGGCTGAGAGAGGGATAGTAAAAGGTAATCTCTCTTACTGACAGGAAAGTGATTGAGGTGAGACTTGCTGAAGTTCTGTCTGGGCCAGTGCTTTACTAGACTTCTTCTATCTAATGAAGTTGGCCTCATTCTGAGCTCCCCCCCAACTCCTTCACTCCCTTCTCGCCCCATATCATTATAAGTCAGACAGTGCTCCAGAAATACTATGAGGCCATCACACTCAATGTGCTCCAGGCTATCATACAGATATTTAAAAAAAAGTTCAACTCTCATGAGATTTCTTCTGAGACCTTTGTTATTTTTTTTTAGCTTTCATTAAAACTCACAAATGACAAAAATACTGTAGTAGTAAGACTGATAAATGGTTGTTAGTTTTATTTTTTCATTTATCCTTCGTGACTGTGAGGTTTGGGGCAGAGATGTCAGCTTTCAACGTAAGTGGTCAAAATGGAGGTTGTTTATGGATGATTTTTAATTCAATTATGCTACCTGTTCTTTGGGGAGGTTGCTCCTGTGGTGATGTTGAATGAAATGAAATAGGGCACTGATGAGAAGTAGGCGGGGGTGGTGTGGACAGCTGGCCCGTCTGATCCCCTCAGTCTGCTGCTAAATTGGTTTTAGCAGCGCTAATAAAGCTGATTATCTCCCCGCTTCCAAGTCCCACTAACCCTTACACCCGGGCAGCTGGAGCCCTTCAACGTCAACCCAAACCCCAGCCAATACCTCACTGCCTCTCTCTCTCTCTCTCTCTCTCTCTCTCTTTCACCCAACCCCAACCCAACCCAAACCTACACAT
>JBBPCY010000002.1:10363948-10382991 GCA_037974405.1 Brachyalestes nurse | reverse complement strand
GTGAGGCAGCAACAGCAGAACATGGAGGTGAAGTAGGTACTTAGGGCAAGAAAATCAAGCGGCCCAGAGTGTGTGAGTTTGTTTCGCAGCGCACGCCGGGGATGAAAGGTGGTTTGTTTCACCAAGAATACTGACCAGGAGCCGCCACTGCCACTGAGGTACCCTTAAGCAAAATACCGTCCCCACACACTGCTCCCTGGGTGCTATGCTCCTGGCTGCCCACTGCTTCACTTAGTGAATGGGTTAAATAAAGAGGAAGAATTTTGTGCTGCTCACACTGTGTGCAAATGATCATTTCACTTTTAGAGAACACAGTTCCAAGTTGCTCCCCAACTCTCCACAAGGGTCTTTAAACCACTCTGATTTTGGACATCGTGACCTTAGGTCCTTGTGCGATTGCTCCAGAGCATCCCATTCTATTGACTGTGCTTTGCTGTGGAGATCACACACACACACACAACACTTATGTCAGCAGTAGGTGAGTTTATTAATAGACCCGTTTTACAATTCCAGTTCTTTTCTGGCGTAAATATTCGTTTGTAGGGTAACTCCCTGTCCAGTAAGACAACGATGGCCATGTGTATGAACAATAGCTTTTGCAGCGTATCCCAGTGTTCAAATTAAAAGGAAAATCAACTTGAATTCCCCATATAGAGGGCAAATGCGGTCAGTTGACTTCCATCTGAAAGCAGACCCTCTACAGAGCCTGTTCTCAGGTCAGCCTGTGGGCGTTAGTAAGTTTGCATGTGTTTTCAGATGCACAGAGTGAATCAGGGTCTGGGATTCTCTTTAATACCTTTAAGCCAACCCTTTCATCTCATTGTATTTTCAAATCAAAGTGCATTTTAAACTCCTGAAGGGTCAGACCATGAAAATATGTTAATGCCGTTTAATTATTTCTTTTGATTGCAATTCAAAACATTGTAAGTTCAGCATGGCATTGATGTTCGGTGTTTTTCCACTGTCCAGTGCTGTTTCACTGGTTCAGAGACATGGAGGCCGTGTCATCACCTCTGTGACCTGATCCTGTGGGCAGAGACGCTCATGGGACACACAAAAATAAAAATCTGCTGCACGCCGCCCCCCTCTCGGGCTGGGGTGTGCGAGTGGCGTATAGTGGCGGAGGTTGTGGTGTAACACATGAGGTGACTGAGTCATGCTGGCAGGAGTGTGAGACTCACCGCAGAGCTAGTAATGCACAGCATGCCGCTGCAGCATGCTCATAACACACACTCACACACACACACAAAGCGGGCACACACACACACACGCACCAAGCACAAATGGCCCAAGAGCTGTTAAATATTTAATGTCTAGCACCCGTCTCATATGTCAAAAAAAAAGTCCTGGTGAGAGCCAAATGCTGCTCTGTGAAAGCAAACAATGCCATAATGAAAGCTACTTAGCCTCCTATTCCTCAACAGCAGTTTAGCTCTTGGGCATCTACATATATTTGTATACAGTAAAATGAAACACCAAAGACCACCACTTATTATTCAGTTTCTAGTCAAAACAGTCATTTAAATGTTTCACAGTCGGAAAAAGCAGGAATATGTTTAACAGAAAATCACAAAGCCATTCACCGGCAAGTCTGAAATGAGATCTATCAGTATTTCATTTGTCCCCTCTTGACTCTTGTGCGCCCTGCTGCCACTTTACCTCTTCTATCCTTCCAGTTCCAATTAACCATCTGTAACCAACCTCCCAACAAAACTGCAACCAAAGCTCTCGCTGAGACTATTGCCCTTCAGACCAACTCTAACTTTTACACAGCTTTGCTGCCTCTCATGTGCATCTAAAATAGATAAAGGAGATATTTCTGAGGGGATTAGATAAACGATTAAAGGAAAATGAACTGGAGTTGAAAAATGTATTACAAATAGAAAAATGACACTTCTAACAACTGCACAAGACCCGGTAGACCACCAAAACCACAGCTTTAGATAGACAGTATATAAAATTTTCATCTGACCATCCATCTTCTTCAACACTATCCTGAAGGGTGCATGGCTGTTATCGAAGCTGTTATTTAGAAAATGAAACTAGACAAGAACACTGAAACTGGAGTGGTTTTATGGACTTATTTATGGACTGATGAGTGTAAATTTGTAATTGGGATTACATGGATTGTGAGAAGCAGAAAATGCAGCCAACTTCTAATTACAAAATATTTTGTCGCATGCTTTGAAGGTCATGTATGATCTGTGATTGTTGAGTTAATATTTTTATTTGATTTGCTTATTTGACTAATTAATTACATGCTCGATTGTGTACTATATAATTAATGTAAATCTATATATGCTTCTATGTGTTGTAAACTCCAGTTCAGTTCTCCTCATAAAATAAGGAGCTACATGTCCTGCTTTTCAACAGAACATTGTCCACAAAAAGAAGTTCTTATATAAGAAAATGTAAAACATTTTAACGCTCACAAGTGCTGTTAAAGGTCATTTGTTGGAGACTTTATAGAGAGCTCAGCAGGCTTTGAGAATCAGGAGCTTTTGATCAATCTTTAAAGTTTTGAAGGCCAAAACTGTTTGTATTCAAAAGCCACAGAAGAGCTTTTATGTAAATACCTTTTATTTGACATTCCTGATAGCATTATTTATGTTCAAAAACCTACATTGTGCCACACTTCAAAGGAGAACATTTGCTTTTGGAACAGAAACTGCACAGCTATAAATGTAAACTTTTACAAAGGGCTTTCTTCAGGGTCCTGTTTATGAGATAACCCATAAAAATAAAGCTTCTTAAACTCCACAAAGTTAAATGTTGAAATGTCCACAATATTACTTGTTTCCCCTTCAAATAATATTAGCTGCTGCTGTCCTGTCATTTGTCTGATTTTCCCCTGCCTAAACTGGCCATATCCTATCGTACTCATATTTCCTTGAGGTCATCCTAAGGGGGTTATGTGGAATTATAAATCAAAAACAGTCACAATTCATTTTTACATGACTATTTTCCAACACTTCTTTATCCCTTAGGAGTGTTAATTGGTTCTGTACCTTTAAGACTGACAAATGTAAATAACCTTCTGATTGGTCACACTGCATTGTGTCTGTGTTCAGAAAACCAGTCTATCCATGAACATGAAAGTTGATGAAGCTAAATACATGGGGTTTTGTGACATAACAAAAACAAAGAATATAAAATGAGCTGTAAATGAGTTTCCATACATATACATAGTATGGAAATAGTACATAGTATGGACTAAAGAATGAATTGCATGCTTTGAAACTATGTTTATATACTACATACATTTTTTAAACTTAAGAATGTGAGGAAAATTCATTTTTCCATGATATGGGCCCTTTAAAACAGCTGAATGTGTATGGAATTGTAACACTTCCTCTGATCACATACTGAACATCTTAACCATGTGAGCTGCTGCCTTGGGTGGCTTACCTTTGCTGAAATGGCAGATGACAGGAAAGTTCAGTGCCTACATTTTAGCCCGTATCATGTTTCATGCCTGTGCTCATATAACTTTTATGTAACCAGCACAACTACAACAGGTTAGTCTCTAGAAAAGTCACCAGCACTTCTTAGATAGGTAATTCAATCCTGACACATCTGGACAGTGTCAGAAAGTGTGTGGGTGTGTTACCCATTTGCATTTGTCCACTGAAGCAGAAAATTGTCACTCTGTGCTGGTAATGTGAGATGCTGCATCACTTATCGCTGTAATACTGAGAGCTTTAGGGATAATCATTTAGGGCTCATCATACTTTAAGCCTTCTTTTTTATTTTTCACTTATTTGATTTTGTTGGTACACATCATAGTCAACAAATGCAGATCTGGGAATTATATTATTTCCAAGAGAAATATTTAAAAACGGATGGATTATTAGGCATACATTATATGGACAAAAGCATTGGGACATATCTCTTAATTCAAGATTTGGGCTAGGCCCCTTACTTCCAGTGAAGGGCAATCAGAACACCAAGACATTCTGGACAACACCATGCTTCCAACTTTGTGGACACAGTTTCCAGCATGACTGGACCCCAGTGCACAAAGCAGCTCCATAAAGACATGCTGGATGAGTTCAGAGTGGAAGAACTTTACTGACCTGCACAGAGTTCTGACCTCAACCCCACCCAACACCTTTGGGATGAACTGGGATAGAGATTGTGAGCTAGACCTTCTCATCCAACATCAGAATGAATGGGCACAAATTCCCACAGAAACTCCAAATTCTTGTGGAAAGCCTTCCAAGAAGAGTGGAAGCTGTTATATCTGCAACAGTGTATTAGAGTTCATGTATCTGAATGCAACGTTGATGCAATGGTCAGGCATCCCAGTACTTTTGTGCATGTAGTGTACATTACCATGCATTCAAGTTTCAAAAAATTATTCTCCTTTACAAGTTGCTATGATCTCCTATAAACCTTTGATGAATGATGCTCTGAGAATTCCCCTGACCTTCACTATAGACAGTGAAATTGATGAAACGGTATTGTCTTTCACTCACTGAGCCACAAAAGATGCTCTTTGCATGGGCACGTACACAGACAGCACGTACATTGAAAGGGACAGACCAGATAAACACTTTGCTTGATAGCTCTGAAATTCCCCTGATAAAGGGGAAACATCTATCTTATCTTTAATCATCTCACTGTGGCTCTGACTCAGTAAGTGTCACAGTCGCTGCTTTGTTTGCCATTCCTAAACAACGTGAACATAATCTACCTTCAAAAACCAGCCTCAGTTTTCTGAAATAATGTCAAAGCCACGTGAGTACCCTCATGTTTGAGGTGGTCTCTTTTATATATCCTCACTGGATGCTTTCTTGGTGAAGGCACTGGTTTATCTTTAAATGAAAGCTAAGGTCATGAACGTGTCTCTTACAGTAATGTCCTATGTGTGTTTTGGATCAAAAAGGTTTTAATGTTCCTATCTATCTATCTATCTATCTATCTATCTATCTATCTATACATAAATATACAGAAACACACACATATATATATATATATATACACACACACACACAGTCATGGAAACACACAGCCGTTTTTTGTTCACTGCTTGTACAATTTGTGGCAGTGTGTGTATATCTGGATGCAGTAAGTCTTGCTACATTTAAAAAGAGTAAGTGTTAATGAGCTGAGTCTTGATGGGGTCATAATCTGATCACCACAAAGGATCAGGGTGATTGGATGCTAAAGGGTAAACAGTGTCTTTTTTTTCGGTGAAGAGTAAAAGGGGGTAAACGGTTTTTAGTGACCCCTTGTCAACCCATTGCTAAAATATCACCATCTAACTGCAAGCACCACATTTTGTTTCATCCTTTGCAGACCACTGATCGTTCATTTAGCTCCGCTTTCTCTGTGAGAGATCTCAGCAGCTGCTTGGAAATGCAAATTGCATCTGAACTGCAACTGCAAATGATTAAACAATCAGAGAAGATCTGAAAGAGGAAGCAAGCCTGTTATTACGAATTACAGTTTCAGATCGTGTTTTGTCATCTTGTTCGGCCATTAAGAAGTGAGCTGATGACTGCTGAGGTGTTCCATGTGGTTCTGATGAACACATGCTTATCTCAGTCGGTATTTCAGAATTAACCTTGGTCTTTGTGCCTCTAATTAGAGACAGAAATTCACTTTTTTTTTCGGGGACACTGGTATATTGCCAGTAACCAATTCTGTCTTCATGGAAACAGGGTGAGGGGTGGGGTATGGGTGGGGTGGGTGGAAGAGGCAGGTTTTATGTCTCTTTTGGTTAGAGAGAGAGCTCTGGTTTACTGAAAGGCAGCAGGATATCCGTCAGCATCAGGAAGGACACAGCTAATCAGGAAAACCACAGGCCTCTTAAGTGGGCCGTTCTGTGCACGCTGCCCTTTCATACAAGACTGATCCCTATCTGATGGAGGCAACGACTGCTAATTGGGATTTAGCCTTCCTTATTGAGCATGAATAAATTCCAAGACTTCCCTTAAATGATTTATCAGAGATAAGATTTTAATAGCTTAATGTTGCGGCAATTAATCTTATAAGAGCCTTTTTCCCCCTCCCCTCCTCTTAAGCATGGTGGGCTGCTCTGCCGGGGTCCCACGCTGCATTAATCCCTTGAGCATTTGTATGCCTCATATGTGAGCAGGATTCACAGTCTGGCCTTTTAATTACATCTCATCAGGATTCATTCATATGGGATTGAAATGTCTATCGCTAAAGGAATTAAATCAAATTTAACTAAAGGTTTAGCATCTTTATATTTGCTGTTGATGATCAGTAGTTTGTGAGGAATACAAGCTCTTTTCATTGATATTTAGCATTGATAATTAAATCTTAGTTTAGGAATCTTTATACACACACACACACACACACACACACATATATATATATATATGTCATATACCCAGGTCAAATAAGGAAAAACATGAACACACTTCTGTACATTTTAATACACAGTTACTGCTCATTTGCTGATTGTAACATATTGTAAATGTGGCGTGTGCAAAAGTTTAAAAAGCAAACTTTTTAATGTTTTTATGTTTTATTATTTCCAATGTGTTACATGTTGGAAATATGGTAAATAGAAACTGTGTACAAGAAATTTTTTGTTGAATAGAAGCTGAATACAGTTTATAGAAAAACTAATTGCAAAGAGAAACTAAAACACACATGGCTAGTATAAAACAAAGTACATCCTGGAAAACCGTATCTTCAGCAAGTAGAGGTGCATGATCTAAATCCACATCTGCACTACTCTGCAGTGCTTTTATTCTAAGTGCACTGATCGGGGTTGAGTAAGGACTTGCAGCCTGACAGCAGGCCGGCACAACTCGTTCTGTCCCTCATATCTGACCTACTATACCCTCACAGCACTTCAGAGCTCTGTCCCAATCCTGCTGCATGCTTCACACCCTGAAAGGTCAACAAACATGCAACAATCTGTCCCCTAAAGATTTGTTTTCTTGGAACGAAACCACTCATGACTCAAAGGGGAGGGGGAGGGGGGGGGGGTCGTCAGAGAGGGATTAGTGGTAAGTATAATTTACCAGGATCCAGGAAAAAAAAAAGCCACAGTCCCAGAAGCCCCCCTGTCATGGACTCGTCATCCGAATTTCAGACAGAATGTATTTTTATTAAAGAACCCAAGCTTATATAAGGCATGATTCATGAAAAATGAATGGAAGTGACCATCACTGGATTATTGCATGATAACTACTTGTTTACTTGACCTACATTTTTTGCCTCAAAGTTACTGTGTTACACAGTATACATGTTGTTTTATCAGGTGTTCACATTTCCTACAAAATTCACATTTTCCTACATTCCCAGTTGGCATTCCCAATGTTTTGGGGAAAATACATGATTTAAATGTACACACTGCATTTTCCTGTATCACTCAGGCTGGTCTACAGAAGAAGCACTCTGCTGTACTTTCTCTAGCTTTAGGGTACAAAAATTACCGACTAGCTTTGCAGGTTTGGTCCAGTATTAGACTAACATTACACTATCACGAGCAAGTTCTACTTTTAATTCTAAAACTAGGCTTGATCTATAGGACCAACCTCTGTGGGTGTCCACATTAACACAACTGCCAAAAAGGGATGAGGCAAACAGGGTCTTAAAACTGGGGATCCTTATAATGGTGTGTGATCTATAAGCTCCTACCCATATGAGTTATATCAATGGATGACAGACTAAATGGATCAATGGATATTTTTTATTTCCTCTATTTTTTGTTTACTTCCCCATTCTGCTTTTTTGCCCCTTGCAGAGCAACCTTGGTCATTCCCACCTGTGGAGAAAATAATATCCTAAGTCCATATTAGTGTTTTTTTCCAGAGGCTTTGGCCAACAGATGGTTTTGCAAATCCCCCCTTGTTTGCCTCAGAGCGTGGACATGTGTTTGCAAGATTCTTTCCTATAAAAGCCCCATATATCCTGCCATTATGTCTCAAAGATGCATTTTAAATCCATCACTCCGTTGAACCTGTACTAAAATGAATTTTCAAAGAGGATGCATTACATTATTAGCGAGATAAGAGAGCTGCTAAAATACTGTTTTAGCAACTCAGCACTTATTGCACAGGAAATGTAGTGGAGAAAAAAATGAGATACAGGGAATCTGACCAGTTAACCGGAGGACAGAGTGAACCAAATCCAAAAATCCCACAGCCAGTTCTACTGTGTCCATAAATAGGTTGGGATCAGAAATACATGGCATTGTAAAAATAAAAGATATGTGTAGTTCTTGGAAGACATTTAGTCGTGGAGATGGTATACTCTTCCGCTCCTGATCTTAGAATGTAACTCCACCTCCTTAATAACCACTAAAACGCAAAGATTAGTAGGGAACACTTCTGCTAGGCCATTACTGAGAAAATGACGTGCTAGTGTGGTTTTTCATGTAAGCACTATTTATATATAGTGTTATCCTTTTGCTATTAAGTCTTTAGTATTGAAGGTAGATGAGGTGATATAAGTTATTCTTCCATAGCCAATTACTAACCTGGCTATGGCCAGAAAGACATCCCCCACTGGACACTTTTCCATTGCTTTGAGGTTAAGTCCGGCCAAGGGTGTTCAGGAGAAAGGGTGCTCTATGGAGGCTGGCTTAGAACAACAAATGCATTGTGATGGGTGCATAGCTCTTGAAGCCAAAGCTCATGTTCAGATTTGGCTCACTTGACCCATTCTCGAATGTTGGGTAGGATTCTGCTGCCCCCCTTGCAAAAACTGCTATTGTGTCTACGTTAGAGGGCCAGAGTTGGGGTTTTCTGAAATGATGGTCATGGGCTTAATCATTATAGTAAGATGCCATTTAAAGTGGCTGTCCTCACAGTTGCTTATAGTGCCCCCTTTTTCTCTTTATAGGTGGTCATTTTAGTTAACAAAAGAGGTGTTATTTGTTAAAACTTGTCTAAGGAATGCTCTTAGGAAATTCTGTGGTGTTGATCCCGTTTGTGACAGGCTCCCAGTTCTTTGTGGAATGCAAGGAATGGCATTGCAAAACGGACACCTCATATGCGACAGTGCAATCAGTGAAAGGATGACTGATGCACCAAACATAACATCAAGGAGCGGTGAAGGTATTTGCAGATACGTTTTTTGGACTCTTTTGATAAAGTAGCAGATGGTAGGTTCTTGGTGGTTTCGCACATCTAAGCAGCCTGCTTATTGTCACTCAGTTCACAGTGTGGGTTTCAGTGATGTGTGTTTTTGTGCGTCTTTGTGCAGGCAGAAGGAATGATCTCTGAGCGCATTCATGGACATTGTGGTGAAATGAAACCAGACTCTTGCAGCCTCTGAATCTCACACGATGCCTGCAAAGGCGTCCGCCACAGTGGCACGCGATATAATGAGATCCAGTGTGAAGGCCCTGCAGGTGCTTTCTGCCCCCTAATTCCCACACCTGGAAGGGCACCAAAGGGCATGGACACCCTACACGCCTATTCACCAGCATGGCTCGCTGGCCCCGCCCTCTCTATAGGATCCACTGCCCCACCAACAGGCTAACAATGAGCATCGCTATCACTCTCTATCTATTCAAACCTGGGCGGGACGCACTGGCCATAAAAGCTGCTGTCACTTTGATGGCAGTTATCATAGAAACGCCTTTATGAAACCAGCAAAAAGGAAAAGACACTCCACTCGTTGGAAGTCGGCGCTCTTTGAGAAATCCCCAGAAAATGATTTCTAAAGCAAGATTCTGTTTCATTTTTCATCTATCATCATTTAAAACAACAGAACTACATATCACAACCAATAATAGAAGTTTCTAGGAAACGTTTTATGGAAAATTTATATCTAGAGCATACAATGGTGCTTTCGGAAGGTCCTTGTCAACTCATAAAGTCAGAAATTCGTCACTTCACAGCATCCGGGTGGTCTTTGGTCAACTGGTAAATTCATCATGCAAACAATACGTATGGACCAGTGCCAGCTTGGTCTACTTTGTTGCCACAGCATTGGAGAATTTCCTGGCTGGTGATATGTCACGACTCGTGAACACAAGTAACATGAAACTGGCCTGAGTTTACGACTTGTATTTGTGACATTGTCAGCCATTTGAGAGCAGCTTTCTTGTGGTAAACTCAAACTTTCATGAGACCATCAGAATGTCCAATATTTGAGATTATACTGAACAAAATTCTAACCATATCCTCAAAACATGTACAAGAAATGTCCAACAGTGTGTGGACATCTGCTCATCCAATGTTTCTTCTGAAGTCAAGGTATTAACAGGGAGTTTGTCCCCTCTTTGCTGCAGTAACAGCCCTCTTTTCTTCTTGAAAGACTTCACCCTAGATGCTGAGAGGATTTGATTGCATTCAGCCATAAGAGCATTAGTGAGGTCAGGTACTGATGTTAGATGATTAGTTCTGGATCAGAAACACCACTCCCAAAGTTTAAAGATGGGTCTCCATCATTCCAGAGAATGTGATTTCATTGCTCTAAAGCTCAGACACGGTAACTTGCAGCTGCTCCAGAGCATCCTATTCTATTAGCAATACGTTTCAATAAATATTATAGAAGTTGTGTGTGTGTGTGTGTGCGCAGCTGAACACATGTGTCAGCAATGGATGCACCTTAAAGGAACTGAATTCACTAATTAGACGGGGAGTCTGGATACTTTCGCACATTCAGTGTATCACCACTGTCCCATTAATGTAAATAATGTCTTCATTTATTTAATTTCATCAGATCATGTTCATGCAAATCAGTTGCCACATTTGAGCTGAAATGTCGTAGCTTTACTGGTAGCTGTGTTTGATAACAGCGAGGAATTTAATAAGAACAGAGAGCTGAGTAGGAACAGTGAAGAACAGCTCAGATGAATCATAGCCCTCTGTGAGGCGCAAGAGCAGCTGGGGTCTCAGCGCGGGGTGCCGCTCCTCTGTCAGACTCTCCATGACACACTCCTGTCCTCCAGCCGTCATTTTGGCAATGACTGAAGGCGTACTCTTAAGGTGACCTTTTAGTTTGGGGTGTGTGCTGGAAGACTCACACTGTCAACAAATATCAGTATCATCTTTTTTTTAGGGAAATGAGTAGATAGTCTGCGCTGCTGATGAGTTGCCCTTAAATCCAGGGATGTATCATGAGGAAAAATTGGAGTATGTAACAAGTCTTTAAAGAACTTCTTAGACAAATCGACAATTGGCAGTGTGGCCTTGTGGTTAGAGAATTGCTTCTGCGATGAGAGGGCCTTGGGTTCAAATCCCAGGACTGGTAGTGGCACCACTGAGGTACCCTTGAGCAAGGTACCGTCCCCACACACTGTTCTGAGGGCACTGTGTTCCTGGCTGCCTGCTGCTTCACTGGGTGAATGGGTTAAATGCAGAGAAAGACTTTTGTGCTGTTCACATTGTGTGCCATGGTGTGTTCACATAAGACAAAAATTGACACTTTAAATCAATAACGTCACAGTAATTTCCGTTTAAAATGTTAATGCCTTTCTTTGTCCATGAAGATGGCTTTGTGTCCTGAGAGGACCTGAGATTCTACTCTGCGTAAATGAGGAAGCCGCAGGCATGCAGTCATTACGTACCCACCACATGCTCAACAGACTGGGCTTGTGACCGGAGCTGGTCCGACAGGCCCTGCTGCGTCCACTGTCCTCTCATTCATGTCCAGTGGCCAAGAACATTGCTCTCGCTCTGTGGAAGTCACAAGCCAATTCATTTGCTCTTTTTACCGCCATCCACAAAATAACGTCATTCATTCGCAACTCCACCTGCTGCACCATGCGGTGATGAGATGCACCACAAAACAAGGAGAACTAGTTTAGAGCATGTCAGTCTCTCAGTGCAGGCTAAAACAATTAAACGGGAAAAAAAAAACCCAGATCAATCAGAATTACAACCTATTACTATGAGCTCTGTGTCTGGGTACGCAGTGATTGTAGTTGAGTTGTCTACCGTAGGTTTAGTTATAAATCTAAAGCACCTCACTCAATTAGATCTTCTAGTAACAAATATGTCCTTGTCCAACCTCTGGCATTCAGTGCAATAAAATCAGTCAACCTAACATTCGGTAATGTGTTTTGGCACATTAAAGAAAAACAGAGAACTGAAACATGCTTTTGTGCCAGATTCCCTGGCACCTTCACCAAATGCTCTGAGGAATTGCTTCAATGAAATTATTCTTTGTCGAGTGGTTTGTTCCACTCTAACTGTGGAACAGGAAGCATGACTGCTTTATTCCACGCTTTCCCCACCAGTGTCATAAATTCTAGCAAGGCAGAATTCATTAAAAACACGAGGATTGCCCCAACATAACAAATCGTCAACATCCCTTAACACTATTAAATGAAAAAAAAAAGCAAACAGACATCTTATTTTAGAAACTCTTAAACACACACTTGATAGATTTATTGGGGGGAAGTCAGGGCTGCTCTCTACTCAGTTGCGGACAGACGTTATGCATAAATACAGCCCTCATTTCTTTGTGTTGTGCTCCAGGTTTTAAACAGTAGTGGAGCAAAGCTTTTTGCGCAATAAAGACGTTCTTAACATAAAGCTGGCACGTATTTGGCACTTTAATTAGAGGAAAATGTGTTGAATTGCACTAGTGCTGTAAAACTTTCCAGACAAAGTGAGGTTTATTTTTCTGTAGTTAAAGTTTAATCGTTGGTTTGTTCATTCAGAGCTCTGAAGTAGCTCTTACTGAATGAGTGCAGATATGAACACATTTCCGTGATGGAACAGTGTAAAATAGGCCAACAGCTTTGGCATTAAATAAATGGTGTGATTGTTAGTTTAGCCCAGGGATATAGTGTCCAACGGATGTATCATTTTAGGATGAAAAAGATCTTCGTGTTTGGGGGATGTCGTCGTAATGTATTCTAGAGATGGGACTGATCTGATACCAGGTATCAGGCCAATATCATCTGAACATGCTGGAGTCCAAAAGCTAGCTTGAAATAGCACACATACACTGTGTCATATTGTTAGCAGTGTTTTTCTTTTTACCGACTAGTATAGTATGAGCACAAGCGCAGTTTTAGATCTTAACTGAAGACCTTCAGTTATCAACAGCTCATTTGAATTCTTATTTTTAAAAGAAGTTTCAACATCAATATCTTTTCACTACAAATTCCATTTTCTGATGCAAAACCTCACCGCTTCTGCAGAGTTAAACAAACGATTGAATAGAAACTTACCACTGGAATGAGCAAAATAAATAGTCCATATAAAGTTGAAATGTACAAAGAAACACTTTGACCCAACCTCGGAACAGTCAATCTAACCACTTTTGTGAGTCGTGTTTAGTCTTAAGACTTTTTGGAAAACTAAAAACAAACTGATATAATGTCTTGTTTTGTGAGACATGATTTCATACCAATAGTGTGCAAAAGTGCACCCACTTTATTTTTTGTTATTTATACAGTCAACATTATCAAAATACAGACAAATCATCAGCGGTGGATCTTTTCTGTATGCTAGTACACGAGAACACAGTATTTTGGCCCAATTCCCTGCGTCTCAAACATTACTTTAATACTACTGCCAAGGGGGTTATTTTTACCCCCTGGCATTTTCAAATGCTTGTAGCTCTGTTATAATAAAACTCCTACATCTTTGAGTTCATGACTTTTCCTAAAATGGGTTTATTAATCTTCTAGTGAATTTTTGAGAGTGTATGATAAAAAGAAAAATAAATACGACCGTTTATACCTAGAACCGCCGAGGAGTCATTTTTACCCCCTCGTTTAGATCACCGTATACAGCCCCTCCCACCGCTCCCGGTTGCTTAGCAATGCTAGACACTTGTGACATCATCCGAGTTTGACAGCGCACCAAAAAAACCCCCCCGCAAAAATATATATTTTAGACACGTATTTTGTCACGTCTCCATTATTGTTTAAAAAAGATGGGAATGAGCCACTTCACACCTTCTAGAAATGACATCTTAGCATCACTGACGCTATTGCAGCAGGGGGGCAAAATGACCCCCCTTGGCGGTTCTAGGGGGGGCTGGAATTGGTGGTTCTAGTGTTAAATAATACCCTCCAATACTGCTGTTTTACTTTGACCTGAAATTTGGAGGAGAGTATATGTCACAGTTTTCAAGACAAGATAATATAATAGCAGAGAACAGACAATTCTGGGACAAAAGTTACAGGTCAGTTATGGCACTGTCTAGTGAATTGTGGGCTGAAACTTGTCTGGCTGGTATAGCCACATTTAAGGTTTGTCCTGGCATTTAAACTCTGGGCCCACATTCAATCTAGCATGTGAAATGTTCACATTTTGGCCCAAAACTGGGTTTATTTGTGTTAAGTTGTGTTCCATCACACAGAGTCACACCTTCATTCCACAGAACTGGACCAGCACTCATTTGCTTCCTGAGAAATGGACAGATGATGCAATGTAAATGCGTGTCATGTTGTTTTCAAATAACAAGTTGTGCACCTGTAGCCACTAGCGTTTGTTTACTCTTTAAAAGTGTTCATAAAAGGTCACCTGGCCCAGCTGCTACAGTCATGTGATGTCACCACAGAAAATAATCAGACACCACAGAAAATAATCTGTTTACGCAGTGAAGGCTTTGAGAAACAGCAGAAGTCTCAGCTTCAAATGATTTACGCTCAAAAAGAAAATATTTTGGATGTGATGCCACAGAAGAACCACTTTTAGCCAACAAAGGACCCTTTCTTCAATGCAGGAGTTCTTTAAACCAATGTGATTTTCTTTCCACATTGAAGCCAAGAACCACTGAGGAACCTTTAAGTGTGTACTATGGGCATCAGTGTAACTCTTGTATATGTTATTTAACATTTTTGTAGGACAGCCTCACATTAAAACATGTGTTAACTTATGTAACTGCTTAAATGAGTATGTACACTTAACAGTTGCTTGGGCATGCTTCGCATGGTTGTTGTGGTTTGTGTGGGAAGCTGACGCTTTTTAGTTAAAGATTCATGACATTCATTTCTGATACAAACTGTTCCTTTAATGAACTGGAGTCCCCTAGATCCTTGTGCCTCATGTGTGCCATGAAATGAAGCCAGAGCCTCGCCATCTGAAGCCCTGGGGTCAGCTTCACATTCATTGGCCTAAAACGATGGATTGTGTGCTTGAAATGTTGGGGGTCTTAACCTTGATGACCTCGATGCTCCTGGCCCCTAATAAGTGTTGCTGCGATGGCAGTGACAGAATGGTTAAACATATGTCAAGGGTAATCAAGGTCCAAATGCACCTGACCTGATCTAATCCCCTTTGAAAAGGGCTTCCAACTGTTTACCGTTGTGCACAATGATGACACCGCTAAAGCAGCTTCACATGGGGAAGCTTGGTTTATTGGCCCTATTTACCACCACATAAAGTGTCCCATGAGCTTCAGAGGATATGAACAAATCCTAGAAACAGCAAACTGGTGCCCGTGGTCCCAAAGCAATCACTGAACTTCGCCAAACATCAAAAAAAGTTTGCTCACCCCCCTCCCTTGAATCGTAGACTGTGTTGGTACAAAAGATCTAAGGACTCATTTTAAAGCACGCCTAGGGAAGTTTCACTTTGACCTCCTAAGGACACAAAATGCCAATCTGTTCACTCCCAAAGAGCAAGAGAGACAACTGCCATCAAAATTTGGAAATAAGCGTTTTATTTACTGTCACTTTAAAACAAAAGCGTCGTTTGAAACATTGTTTGAGAGGTGCACATTAACAGAGCATTTGTGAGTCATGCCGTGCTGTATGTATTCCAAGTTTTCTCAAACCTTATTTTTTTAAATTCCTTAATGATGTGAGTCTCCCCTGTTGGTCATCAGCCATGCCATGCCTTATGTCAGCCCCTAAGACCCCTCCAGACTAACACGCATGGCCAAACCCCCCACCTCAGCAGCTCCAGTGGAGCCTGTAGGGGGTTGGGGTGGGGTGCAAGGACAGACTGGCTCTGCATTTCCACTAACGGTCATTTTAATGCACTGAAGGTCAAGGGATTAGTCCTGCAGGGGTCACCTCACTTGCGCCACCCTGATAATATGAGTTGTACAACGAGGTCAGTATGGAAGACAGAGCTGACAGCTCCTCAGTGTGAGCCACAGCTTCCTCCCTTCATCTCTTAGGGCAGCAGCAGTCATGCAGAACTCACGAGTGAACACTGCAAAGTGTGAACTCACGGGATTAAACTTTGAAATAAGGTCAGGATACCTTAGTGACATTAATCAATCTGGCCTCCAGCCTGGTGTGGACTGGCAAAAGAATAACTGCAGAGCTACTCTTTATACTCTTACTTAAAAATGCAACAAAAGACACAGAGCACAGCTTCCTCATACCATCCTCCACCTCTTCACATTATTTTGATAATTGACTTCAGTGCTGAAGACTTTGGTCAACATTTAATAGGAAAAATAAAAAAATGTTGACCGCTATTTAAAAGTTATAAACTATATCAAAATGTTAGTTCTGTGTTGCAGTCGACCTAGAATTGATTCGTGGAAGAGAAAAGTTGTTTTGCCCCCATCTGCCTCCTTTTTCTCTCTCTCTTGAATGCATCTCTGAATGCTGCCTCATGAATACCCAGGTTGCACTGATTACCCAGAATGAACACTGGCCCCTTTGTTCATTCAAAACGTTTCGCTTGTCATATAGCATTACATGAAGGCACTCTAGATACATTAAACAAATCTTTTTTTTCACTCTTTGAAATGCTCAATCTGGTTTCCATACCTTGAAAGACAAGTCTATGAAGTTTGGGTAGTTTATTACTCATGTTCATTTTGTTGTCAACATAATGTACAAAGTCAGACCTATCTTCCTATTTGAACATTTTAAGCAAAATCAGGAAAAAATGGATTATTTAAATCATTTTTACAACCGAGACTTTGCTACATATACAGCTGTACAAGGAAAATATGAACCGTTGATCATCAAATGCAAAATTACATTTGGAATATCCAGACCAAAATGTGCGTTCACAGGTAGCAGTTTATAAATATTGTTCACATATTAGCACCCACTATGATGTATTCATGGTTTTATTACTTCACTCATCAACCTGTCTTGCTTTCTGAGCTCAGTTTTTATGTTCCTGTGTCCTTAAAGGAAGTCACTTTTCATTCGGCCATTAGCCAGCTTAGCCCACGAGGTACTCACAAAATGCACTGAGCAGTCTAACATCTGAATGAAGGCCAGCCGTTTAAACGAAGAGTCAGTTTATTATCTGAGCCAACTATATACTAGATGAATAACTAACAAGATTCACTATTTTTTCAACCATCCTGAACATCATGAACAGTTCCAGTTCCTTCATAGCTCCAACCACATCTAGCATTAGCCATTTGAAATTTTTTTATACTATTAAAGTACAGCATAAACTATTTCTCACAACTCTTTGCCCATTGTGTTCTGCTTGCGTACAATCCACCAGCTTTTTAAAAAAATCCTAAGTAGTTGTGCCCAAAAACATGACTGTAATTGGATAAGATTATTTTTTTAAATGAATATTACTGCTACTGACAAAAAACCCCTCTGAACTCTGAAAAGCAAAAGACGTTCTTAACCTCAGCATACATTAATGTAACAAGCTTCTGCTGTCCCATTTACCAGGAAATGGATATGACAGTGCTTTGACAGTGGGCCGTGCTCAACTTCCAACAAGTACTTTTCCCTTTTCAGTAGGAGAGCACATGGGGACTTGCTGTTCGAGGAATGTGTTTCTTGGAAGTTGCACACGTCCTGCTGACTTAATCAATGACAAGAACATTTGCCATCACCATCAGTGGTGGTGGGATGAGGGATGAGAGATGATGTCATTGGCAAGGACACTGTTGACTCTGAGGTTTCAGAATATGATAAATGAAACTAACAGCGAGATCTTTGGAAGAGAAGGGCCTGGAAGAACCAAGCGGCAAACAGTGGAAGAAAGAAGGAGCAAGTGGGCACTGAATAGAGAGGGGCTGACGGCTTGTCCTTTGAGTCCTGACCTTTGTCCTGTTCAGAGGGGCTTGTGTTCCCTGGCTCCTCTTATGGCAATCGCCATGGGAGCAGCGCAGTTGTATAAGAATGGGCTCTATGATCCTTCCCTCCAAACTTCCTCTGGTGTTCGCTAGCTACATGAATAACACTAGTCACAGTGAATACACAAGTCAACAAATTCTCAGTAGGACATTGAGCTCTAATATTGTTATCTGAGTTTTCTTTTGGCCAATCCAATGTTGGTGGAAAGAATAACCATAAATGATTGAGCCACCAATTAGCCCGGCATTATTTTTATTCAGGTGAAATCTATTGTTTATTATTTATTCGACTCCTATTGAGGCCAATGGACAAAAAGAGAGAAGGGGCAGGTGAGGCCACTGTGAGGCTTTTTTTTTTTACTAGGTTTGTTAAATCTCCATTTCCGTCAGTTCCAGTGCAAACCGAATGCCAGACCTTTGAGGTAAAGTTAATGTGCATATGCTGTGCTATTTGAGCCACTCGTAGAAGAATGTGTATCAGGTTGCTGGGGATGCAATACGAGACGTTTTGTAAAGAAATAATCTGTATACTATTTCATGAGTTTAACCTGTGCTCAGAACAGAAAGATCTTTCCAAGAAATGATTGCTAGCACATTCCATCTCTATGGAATTCTCCCTTTACATGTGACTGAGGTCACCATGAGAGGACATGCACACAGAACAAACAACAAACAGCTCTCAGGGTATTATAGACACCAGTCAAGAACTTGAAACATTGTTGTGTAATGGAACAGATTTAAAGACACATTTCCTTTAAAAGTGAAGTGTGTAGAGTCTGATCTTTACCCTAGTGAACATGTGCCAGGCACTTGCTCATATGCACTCATATGCAAACGTCCAGTCAAATTATATGAAAATTCTTATTAATGTAAAGACAACAAACATATTGTGTATATATATATTAGGGTTGTAACGATATACAATACAAAACCAAATTCGCGGCACTCAGGTCCACGAACCCGTGTTGCGGTGTGAGGAGGGTGAATCGCGACACACCCCTTCACGTATAACTCCTTCCTGTATACAGTTTCCGTCCAGAAACATAAGTTTTTCGCCGTAATAGGAGGATTTTCACGTCAGTTTCTTTTCTTTAACCAATAGCTGAGGGTCTTAGGGTTTCAAA
>JBBPCY010000002.1:10340970-10362819 GCA_037974405.1 Brachyalestes nurse | reverse complement strand
CAGAATTTTCCTCTCCTCCACCACAAATGAATCGTGATACGAACTGAATTGTGGGTCAAAAATTGTGAAACGAACCAAATTGTGGGTTTGGTGTGTCGTTACAGCCCTAATATATATATATATACACACACACACACACACACACACACACTGTATATATTCTATTATATATATTTGTATATATTGTATATATTATTTAGCCAGCAATGAGTGACTAATAAGTGAAAAAAGAAAGTAATACTAGTTTTACTAAGGAAGTGAGAAGAGAGCTTGCAAACTAGTCATTAGTCATTATTTTGTCTAACTGCATTTATCATTACGTCTTCTGTTTCCTGTAATGTGCTTGTGTGGGGCTCTCACATTTGCCCCATAGTGATGAGATTTCTTGTTTGTTTAACTTTCAGTTCTTGGGTGTTTGGGTTTTGGATTGTATTTTAACGTATTTGGACAGTCAGGGATTCTGCTTCGCTAGATGTTACTATTTCCTGAGCTGTTGAGCACTTTGCTTTTGGCCAGTTCTGTTTTTAACAGTTTAGTCTGAACACCAGCTCTTTCAAAGGGCAAAAGCTACACACACTTGTATACCAGTCCTGTCATCATGACCAATCTACACATTATTTGCTGTTGTACTAGCTGTTGATGTAGCGTAACACCACTGTCCACCACACAGTGGTCTGAGGTTCGATTCCTTGGCTGGGCAAGAACATTACTGCATGGCAAGTCTCCTAATGTCACAGTCTGCAACATGAATAATTATTGTAAGTTGATCTAGATGAAAGGGCCAACTGCAAATGCATTATAATTATGATGTTAGTAGTACAGCAGCAAGCCAATCAGTTTAGCCATGTGCCACCATATTTTTTTTACCATATTTTTATCACATCGGCAAACCTGATGTGAATAGTAGTTAGAAATTTTTATACTGAAAAACAATTCACAGGAAATACCTTCAACCAAGTCAGTTAATCTCTTTCCCATTAGCATTATTATTTCTAGATGTTTTATTTGTTTTAAGTAGTTTTGTGTATAGAGAATTCTATTTCTTCTATTCTAATATTGCTCTCAAGACATGCTGACACATTTTATTAATAAAAGCAAAACGATATCGGTCAGTAGAATAAAACAAATTTCGCTCGATGGACTTAAAACAAGTAAAAATGACTAGAAATGTCTAGATAATATTACAAAACGTCTGAAAATGACAAACAGTAGAAATAGTGACTAGATTTAAGCTGATTTTGTTCCATATCAACTTTTGTAAAGCATGGCACAGATATAACCACAATATATAAAACATAAAAAGGCTGACATCAAAAAGGGGGATATCTTTCCACGTGTAACAATACAAGGATGTCAGTTACAAACAATTAAGTGCATTTCAGTTGCACATACAGTGAAAACCACTGACGTGTCCTTATAAAATCACATAGTAGCACTCGTCATTGAAACCATGTACACCTGATCTCTTTCTTTCTCTCTCTTTCTTGCTTTCGCTCTCTGTCCTTCTGTCTTATCCTGTTTCAAAAGATCCTCCTCTTGTGCAATCCTTGTTTCTCACCTCTTCTTTATTAAACACTCAGAGTGTCACATTCCTCCTACAGTTGTTATGGAGAGAAAGTCTCTGTGAAATATTCGCTTTGCTTAGACTTGGCCCTTGACTAATTAGAGGATGAGGCTTTCATTTCAGAATCTTTTTTTTGTCCTGGCCATGCCCACTGCTGGACCACCAGGCGCAGGGCCTCCAGGCCCACACACCATTCAGCACAGCACGCAGGTCAAAGGCTGAGCGGGCCTTTTAGAACACGAAAATCCCTAAACTGACGTTCTGTGAATAAGTATTTTCTTGTGCTTGTCTGGCATGAAACAATGGCTTGATACTGATATCGTGGTTGTGGCCAAAATTAGTATGGCGTCTTTTACACGGTCAAAAACAGGATTAGCATCTTACAGAAGATCTTAAAAAAGGACAGAGGCAAAAAAAAAAGTATTAATGATAGACGTCTAAGTGTTCAGACCATCAATTAAAAGCTATCCCTTAAGTCCTAAAATGTGTATTTACCTGGTGAGATAAAGGCCTGAAGAGGAGATAAGAAGAGGGCTGTTGTTTATTGTTTTATCTTGTTTTAAAAGAGTGTACGTCCTCTATCTGTTTAAATATGAGACAGTAGCAATTTGGTTTGACAAAATTAGTGCTGCTTTATACGCTGCGGAGCGACTAGACATGGTATACAGTACACTTAAGCACATAGCGTCACACTGGTGTGCCGCTGACTACTTTCCATCGCACCGTGACATCGCTGTGATTTGGAAAAATGAACATTTTAACAAATTCTTAGTCTATTTCAGTTCTTATTCTAATTCAAGTTAATGGTGATACAAGATCACAGTTGCTACCGCATCACTTTTACACTCAGAGCATTAATGGTTATACTTTCACATTAGATACAGACGTGGTGGACAGAGTCAAGACAATAAAAATCAGTCAAGAACTGCACACTGTCGTGCAAGGCTCTAAAAAAAAACTCATCATTTTGTGTAGCTCTGGATGGCAAAATATATTCCCAAGCTGTTGTTTTACTTTAGAAACCATTTTATTGGTTTATAACTACTTATCCTTTTATGTTGCACTGTATCCATAACAACATAGTTCCTGCTTAATCATTCTGACAAACCAGTCATGAGTCATCTATCTGATGTGAAGATATTTAGATAATTCTAAACAAGATCTTTGTCAACAAATGGTATAAAATATAATATAGACGGTATGAATTTAAAAAAGTAACAAATTCTCAAATTGTTGTGTCAAATGCTGGTGTGTTAGCAAAAAGAAATCATTGAAAAACTCCCTTGTTGAAGGGTAAAGCAAAAATGACAGCTCCACATATGTCAGAAACCACCATATAGTTTATGTAATTCCTTATCAAAGCTGCCATTAAGTGCAAGCTGTTTTTTAATATTAGTAAGAAAGCAGGAAACATACTGTATATTTAACAGAAAACTACACCATACTCTCCAAAACTAAGTATAAATTCAGATGTTTCAGTACTGAATTTGTCCACTGCAACTTTAACTCTTCCATATTTCTAATATCATCCTCAACCAGTTACAGCTGAGTTCTTCCAAGATAATCTTTTTCCAAAGCTTACTCCAGCTTGCATTTTTGCAAAGCCCAGGTTATGGATGGCACATGCACTGCGGTAGAGCTCATCTCTGAACTACTCAGCAGCTTTTCATCACTCAAGACAAAGAACGTTTTGATCTCTCACATCGTTGGTTTAAGAGTCCTTCCAACATAATTTTTTTCCAAAGCTTACTGACATTGTAACCCTTTAAAGATATATTAGCAAGCACACAAGCAATCACCAGTAAAAAAAAAAACACTTTTTAGACTTTGTAAGAGTTTGAAAAAATATTGTTGCAGATTTCTTTTAAAAACTGAAAGACAGTTTCTCAAAAAGAAAGGAAGACAAAGAGTGGACACATTCATTCATTCATTTTCTGTGATCGCCTTAACCTTATTAGGGTACTTAGTGCCTATCCCAGGGTCAACGGGTGCAAGGCTGGGACTCACCCAGTTCACTTGACACGGATGTCTTTGGACTGTGGGAGAAACCGGAGACCTCGGAGGAAGCCCACGGACCAGGATCCAGATTCAGACCCCCAACCCTGGAGGTGTGAGGCAACACTGCACCATCATGGGGCCTGTGTGGACACATGAAATGCTAAAAATATATTATAATCAGTCGTTGAGGCTTCTGTGTAATTTTCTGTTAAAAATAAACCAACTACCTTCTATTTAAAATTGTCTACGGTCTATAGATCAGCTCCATTTACCATATAGGTTACAGACTGTGGTCCATCTGTTTCTCTCTGTCATGTGCTGGCCCCGCTTTACTCCATTCTTCAATAGTCAGGGCTCCCACAGGCCCACTGGTGAGCAGTTACTAGTTGACTGCACAATCATTCTCAGCACAGCAGTGTGAGTTTGTGTGTTGTACAGTGTATCACGCCATGCCACTTGAGATTTTAACACACTTACTGTCCATTCTTGTTAGACACATCTATTCTGTTGGTCCACATTGCAGATGTAAAGCTACTGATGGTGGTTCATCTGAGGTTGTCATTCATTAGTCTTTTATTAGTCATTTTTGTGGTTGGTTTCTGAACAAAAGACACTGCAGACACTCATGTGTTTAAAAACACAGGCAGCAGAAGAAATCATCCATTAATCCATTCATAAATTCATCCAGACATACATACCCTAACCCTTGGCTTGGCTGAGTCTTGGCTAAATCTTTTTGGTGTGAAAAGATAAAGAACCTTTTCCAAACATCATGCTAATTTAATTCACTGTGTGACACTAATTATGTATTTTTTTAATAGACATACAACAGTGACATTACTAGAAATCTAAGGGTTACATTAAACAACAACTAAAGCAATGAAATGGCACCAGTTCTAATGAGGGCCTCAACATGCTAATAAAAAAAAGCTACATGCAATGACACCCAAATGTATACACCCATTTATTTGTTTAGTACATCAGTTAGAGATGGGAAATCTAATCATCCAGCATTTTCTTTCCCAAATGAATGCTCCAGCTTGCATTTTTGCAGAGCCCAGGTTATGGATGGCACATGCACTGCGGTAGAGCACATCTCTGGGCTACTCAGCAGCTTTTCATCACTCAAGCTGTGAGACAAAGAAAGTTTCTATCTCTCATATATCTCACATGTCCTTGATTTATGTGACTCCTGGGAGAGCATGAGATCCTGCAGACCTGAGACATGCACATTTGCACATTTACAGCCATGGGAAGTAGATCTGTGCAGGTGTATGAACACCATGCTGCAGCTTCACAAATTAGCCATGCTCCAATACCGTATCGGTCAGAGGCCACTGGGCTGCTTTAGTCACCCTCCATTATCCTGTTCCAGGAGTGTAGCAGTGCAGGACACACAGTTGCCAAGACATGAACATGCACTTCCTAATAAATATATCATGTTCCTATCATTCTGCCCATGAGGCATCGGTTGTAACACCACATCATAGGGGCTTAGCGAGAACAGAGGAACAATCGAGTTCCCTCAGAAGATAAACTCTATTTGAAGTCAGCATGTTGTACCTTTAGGCTAACAATGAAGACAGCACCCACCATTTGTAAACAACCTGGAGATTAGTGGTGGCACTAGTCAGATTTTGAGGTTCAAAGCTGAGGTTCAAATGAGCATCTTCACAGGTGGGATGAAAGAGCTGCTGGATGCCACCAAAACGAAGGGTAATCACCTGCCTGTGAGCTAACCTGTTGTCAGATGTGGGCCATGTGGGCTAATTTGTGTCCTCCTGCATCCACACAGTCGTCCCCACATTATCGCACCTGAGCCTGTCAGTGGCTTTAAAGTCCATCTTTAGGATCAAAAAACAGTTAAGGGAGTAAAGGTGGGACACTGTGGTTGGTATTTCTCTTGAGCTTGAGCTTATTTATTCAATTCAATTCACATTAACATATAAGGTTGTCTTAATGCCAGAATTCTTATTTTGATAGTGATACCCAGTGTAGAATCATAATCTTTGACAATAAATGATATTACAGCAAATTAAAAAAAAAACTATAGTTTTTAAACTATACTTTGTGTATTTTAAGTGCCACTGCACCTCTACACTCTCATTCGACTGGGCATAGAAAAAATCTTTAAAATTGTTATAGCTTTATTGACATTCCTGATTTTATAGTTCAGTCTTTTTATCAATACAAACTCATCAATTATTAAAATAGTGGCTAAATAATTTAGACATGGCCTCTTTCAGCATGTCCTGAAGAGACGATCAAGAGTGAGATGAGGACATACTATCCATACTTTATAGTCTTCCTATAACATAAAGGGCAAGATAGATTTGGGGTATGTGGTTTGAGAAGAATAACTGATTTGCAGCGCAACTTTTATTTTAATTTCTTTTGCAAATGTGGTATTAATCATAATAATGGGTTTATGAAATGCAATAAAAATTGTAGTACTGACATTTCTTGTATGTGTGAAGCCATTCCACAGAAAAACAGAAAAAGAAGAGTTGTCTAATGCATTTTGTAACAAAACCATATATGTTTTTTCGATATTAGATGCTTCTTCATTGAAACTTGGCTAATTGTAATGACTGGCAAATGCTGATTTCGATACAGTGTCAGCGGGGCTGCTGGTGGTCTGGTGGTTAGGGAGTTACCCCTGTGATCAGAAGGTTGTGGGTACAAATCCCAAGACTGACAGTGGCACCACTGAGGTACCATCCACACACACGTTGGGTGGCTGCCCACTGCTTCACTTGGTGAATGGCTTAAATGCAAAGAAATAATTCTACACTGTGTACCATAGACTGTGTGCTGTGCTGTGGTGTGTTCACATGTAGGCCACTTTAGGCCATCCAAAAGATGATCAAGAAAGGGCAAGCCATGATTACAAGGGAAATCCAAAGACTCAAGCTATTTCACATTCCAGGTAATCCAGGTGCCAAGACAGATCTCAAAACCCAGGTACAGCAAGTCAAATGGAGTATATTAGACAAAGCTACAGGCGTAAATCAAAGTACAAAACAGATCAGCAACAAAAATCTACCACAGCACACATTCAAAACATATATTTCACAAAAATACACTCAAAACTCCTTAAGTAGTCCTTAAATAAGAAGACCTGTGACTCACCTTGGCTCTAGCTGATAGCTCCCCTAATGGTGAGGTGGGTAAACTGCAGCATAGGATGTCACTAGTGTGGCAAACTTTCGTCTGGCCTGCAAAACAAATTTTTCAAAGTCTCATTTCCGTGTTTCATTCTAAAAGTCGTTAATGACTGTGCAAAAGTTTGCGGGACATTATATTTAAAAACTAGATGAAAATTAATATTAAATTGAATTTATGTACAGTCAATTAATGTGTTTCTTATTCAAGCCCAGTCTCTCTTGTACTTTTCATCTGAATCCTGGTTTGATTCAATCAGTCCTTTATTAAATTTAATCAGGAGCTGCTGATGGAATTTAATTGAACCAAGCAACAATCTGGAGGAATCGAGGAAGAAATTTGTAGCCAAACCTGTTTTTGGTTCACAAAATATCAAAATATGTTTTTTGTTTTTTTTTTATGAACAAAAGAAATATTGACATTTTGACTGCGTTGTTAACTTTGCTAGCATAAAGACATGCTGTCACACATTGATAAATATGGCTTTAAACAATTTGCATATGTGCCTAAGCATGGTGCTCTATGTGGTTTGGTCATCGTAATTATCAAATTCAGTTTCAGTGTTTCACTGTATTGCCTAACAAACACAGCCTTATAGATTAACAGCTCTCTATTACTAACTTAACATAATTTAAGGTCTTTCAGTTACTAAATCTATCCTGCTTCAATACTTCAGAGAAAAGGGCTGTTTTATTTTCAACATGTCCTTTGAGTCCATGTTCTCTTTATTTTATGATAATATGTTTTAATTTAAAACACTAAATAACAATGTAAGTCTAAACACTGAATGTTGAATGATTCTGTTTGGTTTAAATATTTCTAAATATTGAAATGGATGCCAACCCTAGTAATATGATGAAGGAAAAAACATGCATTTTTGACTCTAAAACAAAACACATACACCACAGCCTTTTCCAGCCTCAGTGAACAAATACTGTAAGGAAAGAGTTAAGCAAAGACTCTGAGATTTTTTTTATGTTTTTTTTTTTTATGTTTAACTGACACTCTTTAGTTATAAAGCAATAATAAAGCAAAAAAACATCTTAGTTTCAAGCAAGCATTGCGTAACTATCAGTTACTTTGAAATCAACAAAGAAACAACAAAATTGCTTTCTGACTGACTTGCCATGAAAGACCCGAAAGATCTATGGCTTACTGTAGTTCTCTATCTTGCAAGGCTCTTTCAGGTCAGTCTCCCTTTCATATCCTCATCTCTCATTAAGATTCAGAAAACCTCAGCAAACACAACACAGAACGGCAGTGTTTGATTAATGACTCTCCTATTGACAAGCGTCCTCACATGTGGTTTGGCCATTGTAATACATGTGGTTAACCAAAATAGATCTTAGATAGAGCAGGCCGTGGCTTCCGTTTTAGGCCTATTTGTGACTATTGTAATTGCTGAATAATAGGGCATCATATCTGAGCCTGTCATTAACATGTTTTTGGCCCTCAGTGTTTAAATAAAAGGCCTTAAGACCAAGCAGTTCATCACAGTACAACTTCCAGAGCTCATAAAAAAAAGATAAAGTGCATCAGCAAAGACATTTTAAGGAAAGAAGGCAATGTTTGAAGTGCATGGGACCCTGTGTATAAAAGCATGTCTGTGATTTACAGTGCTGTAACTGAACACCAGCCGTACAAACTATTGTACCAAGGAATATAAATCAGTGCGTTAGGAATCGTAACCAATATTTTATCTTGAGAAAATCCGCAAAGAATGTTTCCTCAGAGGCTTGTATTTACTGTGAACATGAGACTGTTTGCGGGTCCTCTTTTCTACACAGTAAATTTGAGTTTTCTGAAGTTTTCCAGGAGCTGTGAAGTACCACATGCAAACATAGTGACCGCTGTCTCTAAGTGCAGGTCACATTACATCGCCTACAGCTTGACCCTTCCAAATGACAGCCATTCTCTGAAAAAAATAGAAGAGGGATAAACATGTTACCCTGAAATATTGACGCTTAAGGAAATGCAAATGCTTGGAAAGCTGTTCATTGTGCTGTCAGATGGGGTATGCGTCAAGTGAACCCATTGTTTTGGCTCAGAGCGAGTCTTCTGACGGGGACCTTATCGTGACAGGACATTCAGGACAGCGCGATCAAAGCCTGGCTGTTTGTTTACAGAGATCTGGTTCATTCACAGCTTCACGAAGAAACACTTGCCGGTCTACAAACACATGTGAGGTAATGAGCATGTCAGTAACTCTCTGAGCTAACACTGATAAAAACCACCAGCTCGTGTTCCCCACCACAAACTCTGTGACCTGCTGTGTGTTTGTCTTTGACCTGTGCTGACGTGAGCGTGTCCAGGCCTGTGACCTCTGAAGCCTGTGAGTGGCCGAGGCTGGTCAAGGCTGTGTCAGAGTGCGCTTAGCTCACACCAAACCTGAGGAAAATACCTCGCTGTTGACATGACTGTGATAGATGAGTTTTCTCTGGCCATAAAACCAGCTGTCTTTGACCATGAGTGCTACAACAGAAGGTGATCAGTTAAAGAGGGGCCGTCATGCTCTCACAGTTACTTCCCGCTGTTACTTCGCCATTAAGCCAAATGGAGCAAAATGGCATAAAATCGCCCCGTAAACCACGTCGGCTCAGAGCCATGGAAAGTGATGACACAGTCCCTGCTGATCTTTCTGCGCTGACTCATAAAGAATTGCAAGTAGAACCATTATTAAAAAGAGCTAAAGTAGCTGCTTTGTTGTTTGAAGATTTCTTATAGAAAACCTTAATTTGACCACAGTGGCAAACCGTGTTAGTGACAGAATGTACATTTTTGAAAAGAAAGGTAACAAAAGGGTTCCCAGCAATCGAAAACTCCTCATAATGTAATGGTTCAATGGAAAACCCTCAAACTGAAATGAGGCCAAACTTTTCAAAGGTCTTTCACATTCCCAAATCTCTTTTTCAGACATGGTTCTTTAGAGAACCTTGAGTGTATTCTCCATGACCTGCATCTAAAGATATGTTTATGTCACCTTTAAGGAAAATGTACATAATGTAGCGGAACCAAGTTCAGGCCTTTTACCTGATATTGGTTCCACTATTTTGATAACATAGTTAAGATGCCTCCTATCACAGTATTGACATATGTTGACTGATATCTTGATGAATTGCCAGGTGGAGAGGGAACAGGTGTTTGCTGTGCCCGGTGCGGCTGCAGCGCGCGGTGCTGCTCACACCACATCACTGGCAGTCGCAGCCCTGCTTGAGCGGTGAGCCATTGTTTGACTTGGCAGAGATTAGTGCCTCCCTGGGGCCATGCTACAAAGAAGTCACTGTTATTCACAGGAGGGCATATTGTTGAAAAAATACCCGTAGGAGAGAAAAAATAGCAAGGCAAAAATGCTGCAAGAATTATTTCCAGCCAATGACAGCTGCTTAGCTAGGTCAATTACTGTAAATGAGCCTCTGGTAGGCACTTCTCATGCCAATAAGTGAACTCATAAACCAATGCAGTTTAAAGTTAACTATGTATTCCCTGAATTTCCTCTATTACTACGTTGATGGATACCTTTGGGCCTCCCTTTGCCTTAGATAGAGCATCCTTACCATTGCAGTATTTAGGCACGTTGATCAAGAACTGCCATTGTATTTTCTATGAATGGATGGAATGATGAAACTGCGTGCTACATTTGTGTATTTATTATGAAAACAAGCCACTCTGTGACTTAAGCTGAGGCATTCACACAACGTGGGTGATGTTTTCTGCATCATGTAAAATTCTGCAGTTTTGTAATGACTTTAAACAAAGATCAAAGTGGTATCTTCTTGTGGTTCAAATGACTGATTACTCTGACATCTATCATCTGAGCCTCATCTAAACAGGAAAAGAAACTTGCACCAATATCCCACAGTGTCTACAAAGGCCATTCGTACTTTTTTTTCTCCCTCTCATCCCACAAACAACCTTAAATTTTCCCCGTTTGTCAGCATCATAGGGTTTCTGGTTTATAAAAGTGTCAAGATCAAAAGGTATTTTTTTACACTACATGCTTTCTCTTATTGCTGAGGAGGCCATAAGCTTTTAATGTTGCAAAGCAATTACAGTAATTAAGAACAAGCCTTACAGGCTTTAGATCCCTTACCCTTAGAGGCTTTGAGGAGTTAACCACAAACATAAAAAAATACGTAAAATAACCCTGAGTTGACGATAAAGATGCCTGAGTATAAAAATATGAACTTCTTATGAAGAGTAAATGGAAAGCCGGACTCTGGCGTCCTCTTATCTGTTCAAAGACTGCACAAATTAAAGGGACCATTTCTGGAGCATGTGTTTAGAGAGAGAGAGAGAGAGAGAGAGAGAGAGAGAGAGATTTAAGCTGATGAAGTGCTACCAGCTCCACAGTTCTGAATAAAAGATATAAAAGTTATAAAATTGCAGTTACAAGTTACTCATATGAATGTTGGACAGTGTGTAATGTCATGGGTCTGAGTTTTATGACTAATGTGCTGAGTCTGACAATAATGATACAGTAAACTGTGTTTAGTGGTACACAACATATCCAGGCACCTCTTCTTTTTATTGAACTCAGCTACTTCAAGGTGCATTCTGATGCATTGCTTGTTTCATCTCTTTAGAAATAGAATGAGATCCTCGGTCACACGTGGTATAAATTAAAGAGACCATGCCGAATGCCAAGCATCAGCTAGATCCATATAAAGCCAAAAGCAAACCAATTATTGTTATAATTGCATTGATGTGAGATCAACATACTATATGAAAAAACCTGTCCTTTACACTTCGTTGAAATTTTTTGTTGAATGGAGCAACCAAATGAAACTTTCTAAGATGACTTAGATGAGTAGATAATTCCAGGATGATAACTTGTTGAGCAGATCTCCTAAAAACGTTGGTTTGTTTGTTTTTTGGAATGTGAGGTTTTGTTCTGACCATGACAGTATACACCAATGTCAAACTGTGATTAAGAAGGCTAGGCCAGGTCATAAATATAGATAGATAGATAAACAAACAAACAAATAAATAAATAACTAATTGAGAAATTTCTGATAACGGTCATTTTTGCTGAGCTCTCTCATATTTTGCTAGCTCTCCTATTCTTTTTAGGATGGCTGTGAGCAGTGTTGTGCATGAACACGTTCAATGAACGGCGTTTATTGAACACGTTCCTATTTTTCGTGAACGCTGAACTGAACGAATCAGTTTACAAATTATGAACAGGGACGTGAGTGACGTTCACTCACGCCAGACTGAACGCAGTTCACGTTTTATGTTTACTGATTACAGGCTGATGGTCGGCACTTCTGCAGAAGGCAGTTTGTTTAAACATTTGTGAAATCGGTGTAGATTTAGAGGGCAAAAACCACTCATTTTGTTCACTTTTAGTTAAGTTCTTTTCTGAGCACTTTAAAAGATATCGTCTCAATGTTGTATTTTAGGCAGACACGCTTTGTTTACATTTTGTGTTAATATTGTCTGAATAAAATTTCCATGAACAGTATTTTTATGGAACCTCATTTTTTATGCACCTCATTTTTTTACTTTCAGCATAACATGATGCATTGCTTAAGTGGTAAGATCTATTCTCAACCTCAGAATTAGTTTTAATGTAACTTATGTCTGTGATTGTTCCGTGGTATGACAGATAGAAGGAGAAGATTTAAAGAGGTTCAGATAGAAGGACGTTGAATTAAAAATGTAAATAAAACCCTAAAAAATGAACGAACGAACATGATATAAAATAAACCCTTACAACTAATGAACGAACATGAACTAGTTCATTTTTTGAGCTGTGAACTTAGTAATAACTTATAACAATAAGTAATAACCATGAATGTGAACTAGTTCATTTTTATTTGAATGAACTAAACTTTGAACTAGTTCTTTTTTTTAATGTGAACTGGCACAACACTAGCTGTGAGTCTGAGATAAGACTAGTTAATCTGCATCTAGAAAACCAATCTAGATCATGTAGGGGGCAGCAGGTGGCCTGGTTGTTAGGGAGTTGCCTCTGTGATTGGAAGGCTGTGGGTTTGAATCCCAGGACTGCCAGTAGCACTACCACTAAGGTACCCTTGAGCAAGATACCGTCCCCACACACTGCTCCCTGCATCACTGGCTGCCCACTGTTTCACCTTCCGAATGGTTTAAATGAAGAGAAAGAATTTGACATTGTGCGCTGTGGTGTGTTCATGCCTGACTATTAGGGCCACTTTATTTATTTATATAATTTTAGGAAAGTTATCCTTTACACTAGGATACACCTTGAGGTGTATCGTATATAGATACATGATGCCTACATACACTTTTTGCATAAACATTTATAAAGCCAACGAGAATCACTTCTCATAACCCATTCTGGGTTGAAACGACATCCCAACAAATAATAAAAGTTGTCCCAAGGTAAGGACCGTGCACTAACGTCAAACCAACCATTTATCTGATTACACTATTACTTCACACTGGAACATTTTGTGACCCAGAAAAGTGAAAATGCAAGGGCTGAATTGACAGGAGACGGTTTGTGTGTGGACGTGTGTAGGTGTGATAATCTCAACTCAAGATTATCAGAACATCAGAATTTTACTTATGACATCACGAGTCACTGGCTCCCCTGTTTGAACGTTGCCTCAGTGCCTTGGCTTTGGCGGGCTCTGTACTCTTCTGCTCCAGCCTGGGCCACGCTGAAAGCCTGGCCGAGCTGACCCTGGCCCCTGTGCATTGTTCACAGAGCTTGGTATTCCCCTCGCAGCATGCTCCAGCCGCTGAAGGATGGGCTTTTAGGACTGCGTCCCACCGCTTGTCCGATTCAAGCCTTCCTTGCTCTCTCTCTCTCTCTCTCTCTCCACCCTCCACTTCATTCCACCCTGTCCTCCCAGTTCTAACCCTAAAGCTCTCACCCTTTAACAAGAGCAATAATTCTTAGCGTAAGGGCCTTTTCTTTTTTTTATAACCCTAAGCTTTTTAGCCCTATCTCCTCGTTTTTGTAGTCTAACTGCTCTGTCTCTTCTCTTCCCTTAACTTGCCCGTACCTTTCCCTCTCATTAGCCAGAACAGCACAGTGCATGTCAAGTGTCATCATTTAAGAAAAGCCCTTTGAATGAGAGGCCCGCTTTGGGCTACAGAGCCCCCACTTTGGTTGAGGAAAACAGTCAAAAGCTGTCAATCATGGCAAGGCCTATTTCTGCCGAAGAGCATGGAGGCTTCAACTTCATAATGGCAGGCTTATTAGGACAATCCTTTAGGATCACATGGAAATATATCTTGATTTATGACCTGTTTTTCATGTTCCTACTGATGTAGGGCCTTCAAAGTGGTCAGGTGTATGTTGTAGACCCTGATTTGTTTTGGTGACAACAGCTTGGGTTTGTCAGATTTATGTTGTTAAGACAGGTATGCGCTTTACTTCTGGGGCAAAATACCGAGCTAGTTTACTGACAGCACTTCAGGCAATGGAGGACCATCCTCTTTCACAGAATCCAGCAACTGACATCCCCACTTATTAGGGGAGGTTACAGTCCCAGGCTTTTGAAGCAAGAATAGCCACCACACCTTTCACCTCACATTCAAATCAAATAAATAAATACAGGAGATGCTACATTACCACATAATCTGCTGATTCTATTCAGGCTTATCTGAGGAGGTTTCCATGTTATTTAAACCCACATAAACATGTAAAATCTTTTGATCCTTTTTATTCAAAATAAAGGTCCCAACGTTCTTGCAAAACTCACCCAGAGTGTTTAAGGTGAAACAGGAAGGTATGCATCTACCAAGGTGTTATTTCTGTGAGAGTGTCTGCTTCTTTGTTCATCTTTTGGATGTTATTGGAAATGTGGTCGAAATGGTTTTGTTTACCAAATTCACAGGACTCATTTGTTTGGCCGTGTTCTTCTCGAGTAAGCCTGTACCATAAACACTGTAGCAATTATAATATTCTAAGGCAGTGGTCACCATCCCTGGTCCTCCAGAATTCAGCTGTACCTCAAAACATGTTTAACCTATTTTCTACCCAATTTAGTCACCTTCTGTTCCACCCACAAGCTAGAACTCCTCCATCTCATGTGGTCCATCTCACACTGGGAGAATAAAAGCTAAGACAAGCTTCCTCCAGTTCATGTAGAGTCAGCCACCATATGTTTACGAACAGCTGCTGACACAACATCATCAACACACTTAGAGAATGCTAACCACCAACTTAGCTACTATAGTTAACAGATTCCCATGCTGGCTAGCATCACACTGAGCATGATGGGGAGAAGAGGGGGTCATCCTAAACATTCAGGGCACCTCCTGCCAATGGATGGCTGCAGAACCACCAAAGATCCAACTGCCAATCTCCCGATCATTGGACCAATGCTTAGAAAGATGCAGCACTTGGGAGCCTTAGCTCCAGCTCAGAAATACACACCTGATCCAATTAATGAAGAAGACTGATGATCTGGATAAAAATGTGTTTAAACAGTGTTAGAGATGACCTCTTCAAGAGGGTAGATCTTCAGGAGTGGTGTTGGCGACCACTGCCCTAAGGCTGTACTGTTAATATGATTTAGATTTGTGTCAGTTTCAAAGAGATATTTTCTTGCAACCTATTTCACTCTAGGTGTAGGTTATAACAGAAGTTGAAGTTCAAAAGATTTTATTGAGGTGCACTTGTAAAGGATATGTTCAATTTTGTTTTTTGTTATGAAATTAGAAGCAGGAACCAAGCAGAAAAGAACCCTTATATTGAACCAATGAGTATATATTTTTCTCAGCATGTGCTGTGTATGTGTGTATGTTAGTTTAAGATGATACAGACCATACATTGTTGACAGTTACCTTTAAAAATGTAGGTTCTTTGAATGGGTTCATGTAAGAAATGTAAGTGAGCTTAATATTATGTTTATATTATGTTTCGGTTCTAGTCAGTCATGACATTTCAAGATGTTTTTTGCACGTTTGATACATTTTAGACAACAAATTAAAAGAGCTGATTTAGACCATATTGGTAAGAACATTTAAGCTCCATTCATATGAGTGCTACCCAGGCTTCATTTCAAAGCGAGGTTTGCCTCAGAGAGACACTTTTGGAGCACGATGGGAGATGAATAAAGTGCAGCGTGTGCAAGGAGTCATAGGCACAAAAGCTGCGCTCTGTCCGCCATCAACTGTGCAGGGTCTGCCCAGTGTTTGTTGACTTGTCTCAATCTGAAGTCTGGGCCTTGGCCTGGTTTGTGTCAACACAAGCTGCTGCTACTGTTGATTCAAGAGTCTCCTACGTCCAGAACGTGCACAAATTAGAGAAGATACCTGTCACAATGACTCTGATGAAATCTCTGTGTATTTTTTTTATGTAACTATGCATAAAGCAAACAAAATCATGCCTTTTTCTTTCACTAGCCAAATAGAAAGTATCAGTAAATTCCACCAAGTCTTTGACGTTTCATGAAACCTGAAACACTGCATTTCTCTGACATTAAATGTTTCTAGTTTCTCACAGTCAACCGAACCCATTTTATCAAGAAAGACAATCTAAAACTAGGGACTCCCAGGAAACCTTTAAATTCTTAGGAGTTTGTAAACATTTCATGCAGTTAGTACACCTAAAACTATTATTAGAAACAAGTGAATTGCTGTAATAGTTTAAAGTGTAAAAAACATTGTAATGAAAGAATGAGAATAAATATTTTGTTTAGATTTGTTGTTATGTGTGAAATCTATTTTGCCACTTAGCTGGAAAAGAAACTGAGCTAGGTGTTGAGATCACAGTGATGATTTAAAACTTAATATTGCATTTACATTATGATTGTGGATAGACAAAACAAATGTATATTTTTCAAAAATCAGTGACTGAAATCACTAAATGTTTGTTGATATGGTAAAGCAAAAAATGTGTAGGGTCTTGGAGCAATTGGTCCTGGCCTTGGCTGCTGGGGTATCAAAAACATTATATATACACCGGGTCAGGTATTTTTGTTGATGGGATAGTGGATGTATTGAAAATGTATTTTGTTAACATTTTTTTGTTTCCATTTGCCTTGGCAAAAAGGACCCTATGGCCAAACATATTTTCAACACCAACATGTAAACACTAAAATAAGAACAAATAAAATGGATTGCATTACTGTCTGAAATGTGTCACATATTTAACACCAGCATGTAGGGGTGTAACGATATGCCCAGGTCACGATACGGTACGTATCTCGATACTGGGTTCACGATACGATATGTATCACGATATTTTGAACAAAATTTAAAAATTAAACTGAAATTCAAATAACAGATTTATTTAAAAAACATTAACAAATTTCAATAACTTTCATTATTGTACATACAATACACATTTCAAGGTTTAATAAAAAACCTTAACCTTTAATATAAAAAAAAAATTCCACGTTTTAGCCAGAATTTGTGTAGGAAAATGTTACCATGGTTACATTCCCGGAGCGCTCTAGAATCGTCGGTTCGAGCACAGTTCACAAGCCATTCAGATCTGCTTTTCTCAGACATTCATTAGAACAGATATTAGATTAGACCCGAAACTGTATTAATATTTATTCATGGTAGTATAGAGTGTATGAGCAGGTTAGTTCAGGCCACAGATGAGCCTCTTTAATGTTTGGAGCTCAGAAAAGGGGGTTAAAATGCAGCAAACGTTTATTAAAAGTGTTTAGCATGGTCCTAGGAATGCTTTTAGCTTACAAACTACCAATAAAGGTAAAAAAGCAAACAGAACGACTGAAACAACAAATACGGGTGATCTTAGCTTCCACCTTAAATGATTAAACGGAAACCGAAACACGATTGAAGGTGGAACGGGTAATTCGAGTGAGAAGCTAAGAGGCTAGCTGTAGCCGTTGTCTTAGACTCGCCAGCGAATACAACCGATAAATACACGGTTCTGAGTGACAGAGTCGTTAGAGATGAATTATGACAGTTTATTAGCAATAGCAGAGTTAAAAAGCTGAAAAAAGAGTTAAAAAGCGGTTGAAAGCTGAGCTGTTAGCCGTTAGGGCTCCCCGGGCAGTTAGCAAATAGGCTAGATCCGGCTGTGTGTGTGTGTGTGTGTGTGTGTGTGAGAGAGAGAGGGAGCGAGAAGTGGGGGCTCGGGGCTGCACGCCAGCCGGCTGTGGTGTGTGTGTGTGTGTGTGAGAGAGAAAGAAAGAGAGGTGGGGGCTCCGGGCTACAGGCGTGTGTGTGTGTGTGTGTGAGAGACAGAGAGAGAGAGAGACACACCTGGCTGGTCCTAATGAGAACTTGAGAAAGTACTGAAGAAACATTTTAAATTAAGTGGAAATACGTAGGCGGGTGGAGCCAGGCTACACACACAGTGATAATTTTTATTTTTTATTCTGAATTTTAGGGAATCCACCCAGAACCTGTGAGTGATGTGGTGGTAGGTAAGGCGACAGCAGCAAGCAAGAGTGGTCTTAGGTCCACATTGTACCAGGCATACTCAGGTCAGATAACAATTTATGTCCATTTAATTTCACAGTAAAAATAAAAATGTTGAATTAAATGCTTGACTTAACTGAATCCTTTTTTTTCTTTAGGACCATTTCCTGACCCTGATTTGATGGCTGCACGAAGTTCAACATCAGCCTCTCATTGCGTTTGTGTTGGATGGGTTGTCTGAACTAGAGCTGACTCCATCTAAATTTGGCCCTGTTCCACGTGGATCCCCCCTGTCATACCATTGTCCACCTGAAACATCCAGTGACCTTATCCTGCACCACTTGGCCCCTGAATTCCCAGCTCTTCCTCTTGATCAACCAACCTTCTCCAACCTGGTCTTTGTTCCAACAGTGCATTCATCCTCGAAATGAAGGACAAATTAGATCTTTTCTATTATACCATATACATGGATGTGTACTTGGAAGCACACTGAATTAAATTATTTGCTCTAATGAGTGTTTTTTGTTAATCAGTTTTTTTTATTAATTAGTTTATTAAACATTCAACATGTTCATGTGTATTGTTAATTTATTAAGTATCACACTGCCTCACTAATGCTCCTACTTGACTTACTGATACTGTAAAATGTAAAGTGAATTGCAATAAATGAGTTATTTTGGGCCTGAAAATTCAGTGTGTGTGGCATTAAGGGGAGACCACATGAGTTAAAGGATTAACAAAAAATATTATTTATTAAAGTAACTATTTACATAAGTGGGGAAATGGGGAAAATAAAAGAGCTGCAGCCATATCTATGTTTTCATTCTTTCCCTGTTAATGGTGAAGTTTGACAGAAATGGATTCAGGCCATCTGGCAGGATGAAGGACCAAACTGAACAATTAAAAAGGGGAGCACAGTTTCAATGCTTTCTTTGCCAATTCCCTGTCGACTCCCACAGATGTTAAAGGCTGCCGTTTTTGGCACCGCTCATATACCCTTTTTTCTTTAGACTTGAAATCATTCCAAGGAAAAAGGCTAGGGACAGCTTCTGGTTTCAAGCGGCGAACAGTGGTCCCTAAAACGAAGTCTGAGGTGAAGTAAGTGCTCCCCTTTTTAATTGTGAAGCTTGGTCCTTCATCCCGCCGGATAGCCTGAATCCATTTACATCGAACTTCACCATCAATAGGGAAGGAATTAAAAGATAGCTATGGCTGCTTTTGGGCATTACAGGAACAGCCCGGTACACTGCAAGAAGAAGAGGTTGCCGCTTGCGCCATTGTTTTGAAACCGGCGAAAGTGAAGATACCCTACAATTACGTATATCCGGTCAAAAATGCGGAAGTGGTGATCGGTTCCGCGCATGCGCTCTACGAAAGCCGCTTTGTTGCTGCCCGATCGGTGCCGGCGGCTGGCCGATCCGTCCTAGGTCGTAAAATAGTTACATACACGACTTTACGGCACAGTCGGATCCGCGTGTTCTGCTACTGAGACGGAAGCCAGCGGGGACGTGTGTGTTTTATTCAGCCCTCCGAGAGTTTACTGAGCCGAATACATGAAGCTTTCACTCCAAGCTCGTATTGATCAGCAGGGCCTTAAAGTCAGTGCTATATGTGCAGTGTATGCTGGACACCGGTTAAGAGCTCCACACACAAACATACACTTGGTCCAAGTTGAACAATGGTTCATTTCTCATCCACCCTTTTTTCTTGTCTGTGTTTTTTCCCAATTTGCCTGTTATTTATTGCACAATAAAGACGATTTGTTTACGTAGTGATATAGTTGTTATTGAATGTTGTTAAACCACTGTATTTTATTTATTTTTAATTTTATTTATTTTACTTATTATTCTATTTTCTTATTTCTCTTATGTAAAGAATAATTCTAAATGCTTAAACATCATCATTTTTTCATTTTTCTGCAATAATCTGTAATCCATAAAGATGAAATGGGCTAATCCATAAAGATGAAATAATATTATTATTATGTATATATGTATGTGCTTGTACACATAATAGAAAAGGACACACAATTCACGTCATATTTGGCCTCCACACAATTTGTATTTTATTTTTCCGTGCTTAAAGGCAGTGTTATATTACACACACACATATATGCATGTGTCCATATAACAAAACATTTTTTTTACTTTAAATACAGTGATTTATTTTTTGGTAAAATTTCTTTTATGTTTGGATCCGAAAACACTGACTGCCGTAAAGCGTTTCAGTCGGTCAAAGTTCGTATTGTCTGGCACCGATCGGGCAGCAAGCACGCAGCTTTCGGAGAGCGCATGCATTGGGGGGGTACGGGGGAGGGGGGAACTGGGGCCCCAACTGCAATGAACCAGCTTTGGGGGGCCAAGCTTGCAAAAGGTTGAGAACCCCTGGTTTAGGAGATATAGGCAAAATTAGAAATGGGCGTGTTATAATGGCGGGGGGAAGTGGGCGTGGCCATGTGGGCGTGACCACATGGTCATCCAAGGTATAAGACGCATTAAGAATTTTGACTTTACGTGACCCGGTTAACAAGATATGAGCAAAAACGTAATTAGCATTGTTACAGCGCCACCTAGTGGTGAACATGTGCCATCTTTTGCTTATGTCCAAAACTACTTCTGTGTGGTGTGTGATCCAAGTTTGGCTCTGTTACGATGTTGACCTTTGAAGATATTCGCTTCAGAGTAAAAATAGGCCAAACCCACTCCATACGTATTCATGTGTAACATCAAAATGATTGCATAAATCAAAAATCCGCCTCAGTAACTTTTTGTGTCCATCAACGTAGATATATACCAAATTTGACGTGATTTGGATAAACGGCCTCGGACAAGTTAACTTTTGTAGGTTTTGCATTTTAGCCAAAATTGCGGCCAGTAGGCCATATGGAAATCTGATATATACATTTGATGCAATACATTCCAGAGAATAAGCAGTGGAAAGAATTTTTCATGTATGTCTTAATGTTCCAGAGATACGATTGCAAACATGGGCCCGTTACAGCGCCACCTAGTTGTGGACATGTGTCATTTTAAGGATTTGCGATCTTGCACACAGACCTGACCAGTGCCCCAAGGGGTTTCGTCTTGCCGCTTTTGTTCTAGGCTGCAGTCAGGGTTTTACTTAGGGAAGAATGAAAAAGTAAAAAATCTGAGCGATTACAATAGGGTTCCTGTGCACTTCGTGCTTGGACCCCTAATAATCTTAGCGATTACAATAGGGTTCCTGCGCACTTCCTGATTTCCACATGGCCACGCCCACTTGCTGGCATTTTGGCTCAACCGCGAAACATACAAAAGTTAACTTGTCGCAGGGTGTTTATCCAAATCACGGCAAATTTGGTATATATCATCGACGTTGATGGACGCAAAAAGTTACTGAAGCAGATTTTTGATTTATGCATTCATTTTGATGTTACACATGAATACGTATGGAGTGATTTTAGCCTATTTTTATTCTGAAGCCAGTATCTTCAAAGGTCAACATCGTAACATAACCAAACTTGGGTCACAAACCGCACACAAGAAGTTTTGGACATCAGGAAAAGATGGCACATGTTCCCCACTAGGTGGCGCTGTAACAACGCTAGTTACGTTTTTGCTCATATCTCGTTAACCGGGTCGCGTAAACTCAAAAATTCTTAATGCGCCTTATACCTTGGGTGACCCTTCATATTATCTATATGGTCCCCTTGGGGGACAGGTCAGGTCGCAAATCCTTGAAATGACACATGTCCACAACTAGGTGGCGCTGTCACAGGCCAAGTTACTTTTTTGTTAATATCT
>JBBPCY010000002.1:10290733-10340870 GCA_037974405.1 Brachyalestes nurse | reverse complement strand
AGTGATGATAATGGTGGCTGGGTTTATTTGAGAAACGAGGAAGTGTATCAGAACTGGATCAAACGCTTTGATGAGCCGGTTTATGAATAAACGTCATAATGACGTCATAATATGCAAATTATTTATACCCCACATTAATTTTGGGTCATGCCCAACATTTTTCTAATTTACAGTAAGTCTCTATCTTTCACCCCTTTTAAGCTACAAGCTTAAAAAATCCAGTTTAAAAAAAAAAAACCCTGGCGCTTAAAGTGTTAAACTGCCGTCATATCGTAAATGTATCGCCAACACTCTATGATACATATTGTGACATTTTTGCATCGCGATATATTGTACCACGATATATTGTTACACCCCTACCAGCATGGTACTGTCAACCAGTATGGGCACTGAGAATTCCTGTTTTTTCTGAATGTGTTTCTGATGTTGACATGAAATTGTGTGTGATAAGAACAAAAGTGAAACAGGAACAAGCACACACTGGCATTAACAAGAAACAGGCTAGGTAATATTATTTTAATCCTTTAACATTCATTATTTCTTGAGGAGCACAACCTTACAATGGTAGGCTTTCAGGCTGAATAGGTGCATAAAGGCTTCAGTTGAACAATTAAGCTGACTACAGTTTGCTATATCACATATGAATGGCCTTTTGTTCACATCCAATCTCTCTGTCTTCACGGTTTGCATTTGTGTTTGTAAGTGACCCAAATCTATATCTCTGTTCTGATAGTGACCCATTCTGCACATTTTATCATTGAGCATCTGCAATGCTTTCCAGACACACCTGTGGTCACACCTCTGACTTCGGTTGCTATGCTAATAGGTGTTAGACGCACTGAGAAGTTCTGCTGTAGTTCCATACATTTGTACTTTCGTTTTTGAGCATCTACTGCTGTACGTCTATTAGTGATGCGTGGGTTAGTAGAAAATTTCATAGGTTTGGGTGGGGTGGATCGAAAAGTGACAAAGCAGCATTCTTACTATAAATAGCTAACAGAAACATTGCAGGCTGCGAGTTGTTGATTAATGAATATGTTTTGTGTCAGGCAAGGCATGTTGCTTTCATTGCTGGTCAGGGGGTGTGGGTGAAAAACAACTCTGATCCACGCATCTCTGATGTCTACTCAAGCTGTTTTCGGAAAGGTACACTGGATTGCATATTGGATTTTACCTTTGTGTGAAGTAAAAACATATGAATTCTAATCTGATTTACAACAGTCACATAGAAGCCACATCCAATACAAAAGACTACATCCATGTTACAGATTTTAAGTTCATTCTATCGTTTAGGCTAAAAATTAAATCCAGTATGTGGCCATGCCATTGTAATGAGAAGGGTCTTTATTTTTTTCCTTAGACCACTTCATTCAGCAGCAGCTAACTAGATGATGAATGTTTGCATGCAGGGTTCTCTCTTGTTCTTTTCATGAAAGAGATGGGTTACAAACATGAATGTGAACCAGAAGATGATTCCTGAGCAAAACACATAACTAAAAAAAAACTGAAGAGAGATGTACGGTCCGTCATGTGAATTTAACCAAATGTTTCAAATGTGATTTAAAAGGTGAGATTTTTATGTTCACTCTACCATAAGAAAATCTGATTTGTGCCACTATAATAAAGAGGGAGGCCAAATGTGCATTTCCCAAATTCCCCAGCATTGAAGTGTAAACAAATGCTCATCTTTTACGTACAATTGTCTAAGCATGCTTGTGCAAAGAAGGCCTCTCCAGCACCTGAAGTTTAGACCTTGCATTCCAGACCCACTCTGATGCTGGCAAAGCACAAAAGGCTCCCTGCCCAGTTCCAAGCTGAGCGTGTCCGCAGTGTTGTACCTGCTGCCGCATGTTCGCCACATACACACTTTGCCACTGAGGGCAACAGAGTCCACAGGTCAAAGCCCCAGTGCACTTCACTAATCTCCTGGTATTAGTGAGGGGAGCAGTCAAGAAGGCAGCTGCTGGCCCAGGCGTGCAATGCACAGCACAGCGCATCTCATTAAGGGGCTTACACAAACTCGTGGTGGGAATGTGAAATACTTTTACCTGCTTAAAGTATTTTACATGCAGATTTGTCTGGCTACTTTAAATGTGTGTTTGCTTGATTTTCTGGAAGTCACATTCAAAAGCTCAACTGACCGGAGCTCTCCATTGTAAGTACATTAAGTGCTGGATAGAAAAAAAGCTAAAGTGTTTTAAACGTGAAGTAAAAGAAAAGGACCTGTTTCCACTAAGGATGGACACTATTTAAGGTGGTTCAGAAAATTATAGCAAGAAACTGGACCACTAAGTGAGCAAAAGAACTTGAACTTGGTTCATTCAATCAGTCAACTAAAATAATTGCTGCTGTCAATGTAAGCAAAACTGAGTTTCATATGTCTCCTTAACTAATCTGACAGAAAGTTAACTAACAGCATAAAGTGATATTTCTCTCAGCATTTTTGTAAGAAGGGATGTATACACAAGTAAAGGCGATGTATACATGTGCATTTTGATTATAAAACTGACTATTAAACAATAAAATATACAGTAGACTTTGGTTAAGTATTAAAATTATTATTTTAAAAAAAGAATGTTATAATGATTGAGCATTTGATGCTCCAAAAATGTTATTCAGGCCCACCATACTTGCAACACAAGCCCAAAATTGGTTTTGTTTTTCACCACAGCTTGCTCATGATTTTTTTTATATGGGTGTGTGAGAGATCCTGTTCGGCATAATAGGCTTTTGTTCACTTGTGCATTAGCGTTCCTCACACCAAATGTCAGTGGTCATAAGTTTGACTTATCTTCCACTGTAACCAGATGTTCTAGGCTCTCAATGAATAGAGCAAATGCCTGCACATTTGCTCTCTGTCTCCTTGTTTGTTTTTTCTGGGTAGCAAGCCCATTTAGGAAGCATGGGCGACACAAAACCTCATAATCAGTGCCACAGCTGAGGGAAAAGGAAAAAGAAAGCCTTCTACATGTATGCGCTCTACCATGTGGCATGTGTCCAGTAAGACACTGTCATTTCTTCCATCCTGGCTGTGGTCAGATGAGAATGAGGATGAGTAAATTCTCTGGTGACTCATGTGGCTTTGTGGAGAGCTCAATTCTGTCCCTTATCTCCCTCGGTTGGTGAGAGAGTCTGTCTATGTATACGTGTGTATGTGTGTGTACTTTGTTTACACCAGAAAATCTGCAGCAGTCTGTCCCACGCCCTCCTCAATCACACTGACTCACTCTATGTCCCAATGTCCATGCCAGGGATGCGGCCTTGAGGGTTTCTGAGCAGGTCCACGATTCACAAGCCCTGCAGAAAGAACTTCCTATGTAATGCTGGTGATACTCATTGTTAGTTATGATAACATGTATTATGTATATTCTATTCTATTAAAAAAACCTGTTCACTGGCAGATTGATTGGATTAGATTAGATTTTTACATTCTGTTTTATCCACTTGTTTTGAAAGAACAGCTTATGATACATTAAGCATTTGTTTTCTGGAAATGTGGGTTCTTGCAAAGACAAAACAGTTATTAGTAACCTAAATAATCTCCTCTGTAAATACAGTCCCTTTGCAACGTTTGTGGACACAAACCCAAATGCAAGGTTCCAAGTTACCTGACTTATCAACACAGGGGATGAACAGAATCAGCAAAAACAGTCAATATATCGCGATATGGCCTGAAGGTTTAAATTAACAAAAAGACAAATCTAAAAGTATAAAGCAAGGGCTGGTACACAGTGAGACAGTAGAGGGAAAAGAGAGGAAAAAAACACTATGTATGCTAGTTAAGAAACAATTGTCTATACAGGAAGTGAAGCTAGAATCTAGTAATCAGTTGTCTTGCCTGAAACTCTGGAGTGTCTGGAGCAGGTTGTCCATGACCCACAACTTTTCCTCCAGGCCATAGCCTTCTTGTCAACAAGGAACTTCAGCTGTCTTTAGTGCTGATGGAGGTCTAGAAGCTCCTGGACTGACTGTATATCACTGATTTGAGCAAGGAGATGTTATATCGGGGTAGCTGGAGATGGTGGGTGACTGGGTTGATATTTCAATGAATTTTGAAGGGGCTGATATCCTGATGTTATAATGTCTTTGAGGGTAGCCTAAGGCTGCGGTTCTGTGTTGCCTGTCAACCTCGTTACCCTGGATGGAACAGGGAGGTTGGCCGGCATTGGTTGTTGGCATGGTGTTTTTGTTGTCGGACAGCTTGTTGTAGATGTATATAGGAAGTGTCCCATACCCAGCATTGACTGCAGGGACAATGGTAGGCTCCGTCTCCCAGAGGAAGAATGGGAATTGAAAACCTAGGACACAATTAAACTGTGTTATCTGCAGTGATGAGTAATACAGTGAGTTCTGTGTATACTCAGCCCATAACAGGAAATTTGCCCACAGGTGGTGGTTGCTGTGACAATGAGCATGGAGGAATGAGCTAATTTCTTGATTCAGTCTCTCTACCTGGCCATTGCTTGGAGGATGACTAGTGAGTTCACCTCTAAGCATGAGAAAAAAGCACTTCATACCTGAGAGGTGAACTGAAGGCCACTGTTTGTCACAATATCCTCTGGGATGCCAAATACATTAAAAACAATAGTTCCATTTTTTTCATGCATTGGGTAGACCTGGTATTGGAGTGAGAAATGGTCTACCATGAGTGACATGGTAGTCAAGCAGTGATGAAGTTGATCGCCAGCTGGTACCAGGGATGTTGGGGAACAGGAAGCAGCTCCAGGAGGCTGATGCAGCACAAAATTAATTAGATCATCCAGAAGCCATGGGTAACCTATGGGTTAACAGTTCTACCCAAGGTGGCCTGAGCTGAGGGTCAGGTGTGCCCACAACAGCAAAATGTTACAGTATTCAGCAGGCATTTTTGCTTATTCGCCTTCAGGGATCTCCAGGGGAGATGGAATGTTTTGATTTGGCCATCTCAGTTTGCTCCTCCACCTCCCACCAGGCAGGGGCCACAATGCATACTGGAGGTAATATGGGGTCATGGGTTATACGTTTGTCTTTCCCATCATGAAGCAATTTCCTCTGGGATCAATAAAGTTTTCTGATTCTGGTCATGCTGTTATGAGAGTGTTCACTTTAACATCCTTGTCATTGGGCAAGAGCCACTCCAACTGTGACCACTAATGCATCCACATTGCAGTAGTCTGACATGTTCGATGTGATTGGCTAGATCTGAGGGAAAAAATATTAATTAATTAATTAATACATAGCATCACAAAGACATCAGTCAAGTCTTTAAAAAATCTCATCCTTGAATGATTGGCACAACTAGATAATCATAATCACCTTGTGGCAATAAAATCAGTTTTCCATTCAGCTTCCTCCTGCATATGTATCAAGTTGTACACACTCTTGAGGGCATGTTTGGTGAAAATAGTGAATGCTCCTGGGTGGAGCGAATGAGAGAAAGTGGGTAGCAGAACTTAAATGTGACTTTATCAAGTGCACGATTCAAGGGCCAAAGACCCCACAATGAAAAAACCTGAGGCAGCTGGGATGTGGAAGGCTGGATGATACCGGGAACCAGGGCTTCATCTATATACTTGTTAATGGCCTCAGTTTCGGGATGGGAGAAAGGGTAGGGCCTGCTCTTAGGAAGTGGAGCATCTGATAAAAGTTCAATGGCACAGTCCCATGGGCAGTACAGAGGGAACGTTGTGTGAGCAGAAGCATCGAAGACATCTTAGAAAGCAGTGTAAGTAGAGTGAATATGAGTTATGATGGTTAATATAGGGCTCTCTACTGTGTGACATAAACTCATAGGGACATGCAGTTGCATTTAGGGCTCCATACGGGCTGACAAAGCATCACAAGGTCTCAGGGGGACACAATGATGAGAAATAAGAGGAGCTCACCACAAGATGTGACACCACAACTTGGGCATCTATTGGCATGTGATGTAACCAGTGCCCAGAGGTCCACAGTGCAAACCTTGTACTTGGATTGATGTTTTCAAGTGGACAAATGACCTTCCAAGTTGTTCTGCCAGGTGCTGATCAATGAAATTCCTTGCCATCTCTGAATCTATTAACACTGTAGTGGGCACAAAGAGCAGGTCAAGTGAGAGCAGGACAGAAAACTGTTGGTGTTAATTAATAGTGACTAGATATGTGTACCTCTCATTTAGGGGGACAAGAAGGGCAGGTAGGGTTGTCTTAAGTAGTTGCCTGCAGTTGGTGCTGTCACTCCTGGGGCTCGGAGAAGTACAAGTTCAGTGTTGTTGAAGTAAACTGCTGTCTGAAAATATTGTTCCAAATTTGCAATGTATCCTCGACAGGCTAGCTCCATTTGGAGCCCTGGACTTAGTCCTTGCTGGAATAGGGTCAAAAGTGCGGCATCGCCCCAGTGATTCCAGTGATAAATTTCTGTGACAAAAATGATTACCTGAAAATTACTCATTAAATTCTTAGAAAAGTGGAACTTTTCTGAACAAAATTAATTCTGGTACCATTGGTTAGACAGCCATGAAAAGCTAGACCAAAGAGCATTGGTCAACAACCATGAAAAGGTAGACCAAAGAGCATTCTAAGGAAAGTAGAGACAGTTCTACACGTGTGCAATATTTGAAATGGCTACAAAATAATACCCAAGTGTTTGCATATCCCAGTGAGCAATGTTACATCAACTGAGATGAAATAGAAATCTGCATCATACCACCCATGCACTGTTTAGCACTGTCTAGACAAGATCCATTGAAACTCAGCATCAGAGCAAAAAAGAAACTTCTGAGGGAAGCCACAGAGATGCCAACAATTACTTTGAAGGAGCCTCAGAGGTCAGTGGTTGAGACTAGAGTGAACGTACTACATCTAAAGCCGAGCATACTACTGGCTTGTATGGAAGGATGACTATGAAGAAGAAATTACTGAAAAAATATGTCAAAGCACATTTTGAGTGCTTTGACAGAAAGCATTGGAGTGATTCAGCAAAAGTGTGGAGTTTTGTGGTGAGTTGAGACAACAATGGCATTTTTTGGCGCAAACCAAACACGGCACATCCTTTCCTCAGCTATAAGAATGCGTCAAAGTCCAGATCTACGTCCAATGGAGAGCTTGTGTCACAATTTGAACATTTCAGTCCACAATCATCATCTAGCCAACCTGGATTTCATTCACTTATTTCATCCTGAAACTGTGTAGCAGTGGGCTTATCATCTTAATGCAAATCATCAATGTAGTATCACACAGCGCTACTCTCCTGTTTCCACCTGAATCCATAAACACCACTTAATATAAATGATATATAAATGATACATATGCAACATTAACTGGAGAAGAAAACAGACACACTTACACCCAACTCAGTCAAAGCCATTTATGGCTTAAATTGGTAAATGCCTCACAGTAGTTTTTGCTTAATGCTGGTAGCATTTGCAGAGCGAGACAGACGGTTTCTTTATTTAGAATGAGACATACCTATGGCATTCCAAAGAGTACCTCTAATCCACACATCCCAGTGGCCTACTCCACCCTAAACATAGCGTTTTATCAGATATTTGCCCCATCTGGCTTTCCTCACATGCTTGTCCCACACATTGCTATAACGGCCCCACTTCTGCATGGAAGCTCTTCCGTCTCTTCAGTGAAGTATCTATGACTCATGAATAATTATCCTGTAAGCAGCAGCAGCCGCTCCCAAGGCCTGACCAATACCCGCCCAGCTGGTCCTTCGGGAGGACCCGCCCAGCTGGTCCTCCGGGAGGACCAGCCTATCTCTCCCAGCAGCCCCCGATATGCCTGTGCTTCCTTCTGTTCCCCAATCTAATCTCACCTCTGGCCTGGTGCTCTGCAGCGTGGTCTCTGGCCCTTACAGCGACTGGTACACATGTGGTCAACATCAGGAAGTAGCTGATAGAGCTTAGGCATTATTCCCCGCTACAGGGCATTAGGTAAGACAAGTGGAATCCATGGCCATTACCTCAGTCATGTTCGACTTAGCAACCCACACCCCAAAGGCACCTTTTTTGGGCAAATGTCTCATGTCATCATCGCAGCATTAAAAAAGAGGCATTAAACATTGACATGCGGTTTGTAAATCCCAAGTGGGAGTGAGGCTTGGCAGTGGTTTTAAGGCTTTGGTTGCAGTAGAGTGGTAGGCAAACAAGTTGGATCACAGACCCATTACGAATGCCACCTTATTATTAATGAATGAAGCAGGTCAGGGGATTTTCTCTCTGGCACAGTAGTTCAAAGTTTGCAGAAGCACTTTGGAGGTGCTGAACTAATGTTTACTATGTTCATGCCTAAGGTATTCTAAGAATGTCTTTAAATGTACACAAAGGGGTGCTACAGCTAAATGGCTTTGCATTTTTGGATCAACTTTTAAACCATCCAAAAGTGTGTAATAGCAATGCAGAGTAGATGCTATTACTGCAGAAAAAAGGAGACAAACCTCTTATCATTCATATATATATATATATATATATATATTCATAGTGACAGATTATGGTGGCTAGATGTCTGGGTCAGTGTATCCCAGTAGGCAGTGGTTAATACCTACCAAGAGCAAGGTAGGACATCCAGTGAAATGTCAACAGTGTTATGGACCCCTAAGGCTCACTGATGCATGTGGCCAATGAAGGCTAGCCTGTCTGGTCTGATCCCACAGAAGAGCTACAGTAGCTGGCTATAAAAGAAAGGTCATAGAACAGACATGCAACACAGCATGCTACATATAGAGCTGCATAGCGCAGATAGAGTGTTGTTTCAGACCCCTGTCCACTACCAAAAGCGCCTATGATGGGGACTTGAGCACCAAAACTGGTGGAAGAGGGTGAACAAGTCTGATGAATGAAGGTTTCTTTTGCATCATGTTTACAGCCAATTGCGCCTATGTTGCTTATCTTGGGAAGAGATTGTACCAGAAAGCATAATGGAAAGAATTCAGGCTGGCAGAGGTGGTGTGATGCTCCGGGCAAGGTTCTGCTGAGGAGCCTGCATTCCTGGTGTTTATATTAATATTAATGTGACTCATCCCAAATATTGTTAGAGTCCAAGTACACCCCTGCATGGAAACAGTATTCCCTAATGGCAGTGCACTCCTACAGCAGGATAATGCACCCTGTACCAGTGCAAAAAATGTTCAGGAATGGTTTGAGGAACAAGACAAATAGGTCAAAGTTCTGACTTGGCCTCCAAATTTCCCTGATCTCAATCGAATCAAGTATCTGTGGAATTTACTGGATAAAGCAGTCCAATCCACAGAGGCCCCGCCTCGCAACTTACAGAACTTGGTGCCTATGTTTAGGTGACTGAAACCAAAACATACCTGTTAGGTTTTGGTATTATTATCTGTGTTTATAGGTGTGTGTGTGTGCGTGCGTGTGTGTGTGTGTATAGTGCATAGTATTGAATAACTTTCTGCTTCCCTTTGCTTTGCTCTAGTGTAGATCCTTAGGGTGCTCCTCTTAAACTGTTACCTGTGCTGCGGTACCTGGCACAATCCTCAGGAATGTTCAGTATGCACCTGAAAATGTCAACAATGAAAGTATTTATAGGAGTTTAAATCACACACACATGCGCACACACAATGGATCTGCAATATAACAGAGGCTTTTGTTGTGTGCACGCAGTCGGCGGTAGATTGCGGGCAGGACTCCAATGCTTCATAGCACTGTATGAAACTTAAGATTGTATCACACTCAGGGCATCATCATTAGAGTCATCAGAGAATCATACACTGTGTGTGGCTCTCATCTCCTCCTCGACTCAGTGCTCTGTGAAATCCATTTGAATCGAGTGATAATCACAGGCTTTGCCTCATGTTCTGCCCCCCAGGGAAACCCTGGAGCCTGACAGCCATCTACCCCTGCAGCCTGCCCTGCTCTTTGAAACAGAGCTGCCCAGTAAACATCTGTAAACGCCCTGTGTGGACCTGATGTGCTACATCAGATAAACTGCAGACAACAAGTATTCACAAGACGTTGTGTTCATTTTCGCAATTTGTACCATCTATCTGTCCTTATTCTCAGTCAGTCCTTCCAAGGACACAACATTGTTTGCTGATTCTTGTTGATCTTCACTTTTGTGTAGTCACACAGCATAAAATACTGAAGTCATAGATATACTGCCTCTCTGTGACTCCAGTATCTGAAGATATCGCTTTATATTGAATTCTTTAAATTCTTCTGTTTTCTATAACTATTTTGTTTGTATATTTTCTCCTATGTCTCATTTGTTTAAAGAGTCATCTGATAAAAATGTTTCTAGCTAAAAATACGCTAATTGAAAAAGGCTAATGCAAACGTTTGAATGCCCCTGATCAAATGTTTTGTTGATTATCTAAGTGAAAAAAAGTACCCACCATCTACGGTGAACACATTATAAATGGCAGTTTTCTGCACATTTAATTTGTATTTATTGTTTAGTTTAACATAAAAAAACATAATAAAGAATACAGCAAAACTTTTTTCCCCTGTATGTTAAATGACAGCAATTGTACATTAAAAAATCAACAAATCATGACCATACATTTGCATACAACTGTATCAAACAAATTAACCCCCCCCCCACCCTTTATCAACACACACACTTGTACACAAACACACACACATAAACACACACACACTGTGCTGGATGTTGAGATCAATAAGATTAAATGTTTTCATTCAGATCAATCAGCACACCAGTTATTATTCACAGTTCAGGCCTTTAGTGCGGCATTAGAGCGGCCAGAACTCTCTCATAAGGTCGTCCAGTTGAGGATAAGAGACCACTGGCATAAGTACCACTGCTGGAGGTTGATGTAATGGGCTAACATGTTTTGGTCATTTAGACAGTATGTTCCTATCATTCTGCTACTATAAAAGCAAAACTCTTTCCCTATCTCTTACCCAGTCTCACTCATTTGCCCTTTTCCTCATATACGCCACAAGTTTCTCTCTCAATGTTGAAAAGCTTGACAACCATGTGATCAGGTTGCCTCTCTCTTTGTGTTATTGTCCCTGGGCTCCTTTTAATCAGGAGGCGTGTCACCCTGAAGCGACATTCCGTTACTCTTTCCACTTCCCTTCTCTCTTACATGTCTTTTCTGACATCAATTTCTGTGCACAAAGAGCTCATTTTTCTTCTCTATGACGGAGTCATAAGCATCTTGAGACGCTCTCTTCCAACACCCCCAGTCAGTATCTCTATTTTGGTCAACTGAAAAAAAAAGCCCCCTTAAAAATAGGACAATAAGAACAATAAGGCACCTGCAAAATAATGAGACATCAGTCAGCCCTGATGAACAACACAGGCATGCTGATGGTTCACTTTAAAGTGGTCTGAATCTGCAACCACACCTGAAATCCCCCTGAATGGAATTCCCCCACTCACACGCGCGTACGTGTATATGTTCGAACTCACAAATAAGCTCTTATTTCCTCTGTTCTTTCTCGACGCTGGGAGATCAGAGAGCCAACAGGCTTTGTCATTGAACTTGAGTCCACAGCAGAAGAGCCGCTTCATCCACCCCCCGTCATTGTCATCATCTCTGTCAGCGGTTTCAGCCTCTGCATGCACCACGTCACATGAATGTGAGCAGAAACTCCGCTGGAGCGAACAAAAGGCCAGCTGTTTACCCTCTCCTACTTTTAACTCTGGTGAGCGTACTAAACATTACTCAGTGGCGGTTCTGGTCTAAAGGTTAAACTAATCTCATCTTCTGGAATGTCGCCACGACACGGCCTTGTTTCGCCATCCCCGTATGCCAGGCCAAGGCTGAACATGACTCCGTGTCCAGTTGTGTCACGGCACACAGAGGATATTGAGTGTGTCTGGGATGGCAGGTCGACATATCAGAGAGGGGGGGACTGGCTGTGGGTTTTCAGTCTTCAAATCAGTTGCCCTTTTCATGCCACACACTGCTCTGTTTCATTGCGGCAACCCCTTCATGGACTCCCTGTGGAGGTGGCCCCTGTCGATCCCTGAGCCCAAGCATGTGCTAGGTAGGGAGTGACACAAATGAAGGCTTTGTGGCCCTCCGTATACTCTAGTGCTCTAGGAGTCAGGAGGTCAGCATATGAAGGGAGGGGGTGCATCGGGGGAGAAGGAGAGAGGGAGCCACAAACCTTGGGGTTGTTTTCCCACCCGGCCAAAGAAAACTTGTGGCTCTCTGGGAATTTCAGCAGGCATGCCAGTCCAGAGCACCGCGGGGACCGCAGATGCACGATAGAGAAACATGTGATGATGCACCTCGTAGATCTGGCCATGCTCTTCATAACAAAAGGGGTATTTTCATCTGACCTCGGCGGTTTGGATCCCTTTGACCTTTCGACAAGGTTTCCTGAGGGATAACACACGCCAGAGTTAGTGAAGCTTAAGCAAACACATCTGTGTAAAGATGCTCGTGCTGCTGCCATGTTCATTAACATGATTGATTTGATAACACAAGCTAAAGGTTTTTGTGTGTGTTAGTGCCTGGGCCTCGAGGATCGTCGTTAACTGGCTGGTAACAATGTATGCAATCGTGTTTTTTTTTTTCATACTTTTACAAACCTGACCATGACTGAAATGTGTTCATTAAAAGACACCTAAGAAGCAACAACTAATATGATGAAAAATGTTAATATCTGTGAAGGTTAATGGTGATCCTTAATGAGATGTACTTACAAATGTTTTTTTTAAATACCTTAACTATAATACCTAGTGTTCAAAGTGACTCTGACTGTACTTTTTGTACTATTTAACCATTTATTTAACAATGATTTTGGCTAACTCAGTTGGTTTGCTAAAGAACGTTTCAAGGGATGGTTCCTTAAAGAACCCTCTTTGCTAATGAGATTTGCATGGTAAAATCTTCCATGCTGGGTTAAGGTTGTGTTGATTAAAGGTTTTCTCTACACTCTGAGAAGGACCATTTCGGGTTCCCTTAAGAACAATGTCTGGTTTGTATTATTTTTTATCATTTAAACGTTTTCAATATTACCCACAGCACCCTTATCATCTTATCCTCAGCACTGCTGCCCGTAGTGTGGGGGTGAGCCAAAGGCACAAGCAGGTGGGGGTGGAAAAGTGTTAACAACAACAAAAAAATTACTTTCCTGTGTTTCACATCCAACCCAACCCAACTAATTAAAGAATAAAGAAATAAAGAATAAAACAAAGAAATAAAGAATTAAAAAAAAATTAAACAAAGAAACTTTTTATATAATAGAACATTCTTTAAACTTTAGAAAGGATCTTCACACTGACAACCCTCATTCACAAAAACGGTCCTCCAAAGAAAACTTCCACTGAAAGAGTATGTAGGGAACCGAAAGTGGTTTTCTTATGCCATCAGAAAAGAACATTTTTTGCAGCTTTTCTTAGGACCATCTTTCCAAACTGGAAACCATTTAGGAACCCTTCATTTTTAATGTACGATGAAACCTATATTTAAGTTATGTAACCAGGAGAATGAAAACCTAAAGGGTTGGGGCAACTATGGTTATTTGGAATTTAAGGAGTTAAACCTGTATTTCACATTATGAGGCCTAGAAACCGTTTAGCTTTGGGACTTCGGAATCACAATTCACTTCAATGAAATGTATTGCTTTTTGTGTTGATTGTTGTGTGTATGGTTGTAGAAAAGAAAGGGCACAGCTGATGTGAATGATTGGATTAATGAATTTTCTGCTCATTAGGGCTCTCAAATATGCTTTCAAGCTTCTAAAGCCCTTCACAGGAGACCGTAATCCCCTTGTGAGAGCGCACCAGTCAGTCCTGTGTGGACGGAGTCCGGGGTCCCAGTGTCAGCCCGCGTTTGAAAGTGAGGTAAACAGGAGCTGAATAATCCCTCTGTTTTAGCCCTGTTTTGATTTTCTCCAGCTTCCCTGGTAAATATCCGTTCAGAGCTAAGACACACACTCATACTATAGCTTTGTGTGCACAATGCACAATGCGTGCCAAGTGCGGCCCCCGCGGCCTCGTCCGCCAAACAAGATGTTATGATACCGAAAGTGTAACGAGGGTGTATAGAGAGGTGATCTGCTTTATCTGCTGTCTGTTTATCTCTATGGTTTCTAGGCATACTAGAAACATTCCAATACATTTGGAAAACATTTCCAGTGTATCAGTTATCCTTTCTTCATGCCTGATACATCAATATTATGTTAATGTCATGGAAGTCATGTCTTTTAGTTTAATTATTATTTAGGATACCATAGGTGTATTTATTACACTGTAGCCAAAGCAACTTTGTTAGCTTGCGTTACCATCAATCTTTTTAATTTTTGTTGACCCAACGCTGCTTTCATATTCAGTACTGTGTGTGTTTGTGTGTTTTGGCCTGTGATGATTGGAGCCGTGTGCATTTGTGTGTGTGTGTGTGTGTGTGTGTGTGTGTAGCCTGGGGGATAACTATAGTGTCATTAACATTCCAGCAGCCATACCGGCACCGCTAACACTGCACTGCATGATGAGACAGCTCAGCCTTGTATGATCTCTCTCTCTCTTAATCACACACACACACACACACACACATGCATGCACACACAAAAATTATACAGGCAAGCACACATACACACTTTGTCACCCTCCAGTAGTAGTACCAGTGCTGACTCATCCCATTCCTTTGCTCTTGTGATTGAGACGTCCACCCCAAACATGTTATTTCACACAACACTCATATCTCCTTCACTTGGCAGTTGTGGGGACGGCTAAATTTCAGGCAATTATCCTGCCTGTGTCCTTGGGTTGGGTGGCATGTTTTGGAAGGCTTTGCTTTGTTTTGCAGCGTTGCACTGGGATTCTGCAGAAACACTGCAGTTGCTGGTAGGTGTGCAGGCCTGCTCTGTTGGATTAAGGTATTTCTAGCATACCAGCTTGTTTTCACAGCTCTGCCTCAAGGGTCTAGAAAAGGCATCACACAGACAGGGCTTTAAGGGAACCCATTCTGATGTAATCAGGCCATGCGCCTACATGTTGAAGGGTGGGAATCCTTTTGCCTCACAGCTGACAGGACACAGAGAATGACAAATATTATCAGCATGTTGTTCAAACATTCCCTTCTATGTCACATCTGTCACATCACTTAACTGGAGAGAAGAATCCATGAGAAAGCTGAGGAGAAACAGGGAAACATGTTCTCTGGACTGCCCACCCTCCCAACATACTGTTGCAAATAACAAGATGCAAAAAAAGGCAGTGTGATGCAGAGTAGGAATTTATTTTAAAGTTACAAAATATTTAAGAAAGCATATTTATTTTTTACATAAACTGTACAGAGGTGACATATGTTTAACTAACTGACTTTATAACAACAGCTAGAAATAAGTTTTATTAAATAGAAAAATGAAGAATTAAAGATGAAAAGACTGTTCTGTTTGCTGAACAAAGTAAAAAAAAGGAACATGAGCTAAAATGGAATCCATGTTGTTGTACCCTGATACAGTGATTAGGCCTCTTGAAAAGGATCAACAATTATTTCACACACATTGTAATGGCCTTGACACTGTATTATACTAGGTAAAATATTGGCCTCTTTGGTTCAATTATAAGGTACACACATTTTCACAAACTTCAGTTTACTACTATAAAAATAACATTTTTTTTTCAATGGCAGTTTTTTTGTCTTTTCTTTTTTCTTGTTCTTTTAATGAATTCCGCAACTTTTCAGTGCAAACGTCTCAACAATCATCCGCTTTGGAAAGCAAGCGAAAGATCACATTTCAAGTATTGATAAAGAGTTAAAGATTAGCAGAAGAAAACGCTCAGTTTGACGTGGATCACTGTTACTATACATTGCATAGCTCATGCGGCACTTTATATTACTGGGACTATGAATGAGGGTAGGTGCACCTCTTAAGAACCCTTTTGAAGGCATTTCAATATGCAAGTGCTTTAAATTGTGCATTTCGAGCGCTTTTGCAAGTGCTGTACTGCCAGCTGGTCAGTATGATGACGCCTCCACAGAGCACATGGTGCTGACAGCATTTATGAGCCACTGAAGTTCACAGCCAAAGAGTTACAACATCGTACTTCACCTGTCAGACCTCCCTCCCTTGGTTCAGTGGTCCGCCACATGGGCTCATATGCATCCACGGGCCGAAAGCAACGGTGTTGCTGCATGCTGCCATCGTCCAAGATGCCACTCACAGTTTCTGTTCAGCCTACCCGATCGATATGTAACAATGCCGCAGATCAATTCAGTGAGATTGGCAGTGAGAATGCCTTGAGGAACACACAAAGTGACGTCATCCACGGTTGCTGAAGACTCCACCTCAATGGGATGATTTGTCTCTGCTTTTGAAATGCTGTTGAAGTGCTGATGTTTTGAAGTGTGTAGGACGTTGATATGTCAGTGCTTTTACCAGTCTCATAACGGTCATTTTTAAGTACTCATACCAAAACCAGCCTGTCACATGTAAAGTCAGACACGTCCCTCCCGTGCCTCACTGTTGAAGAGCAGAGGGCCCATGCCATTTTTTTTAAGTCTAGAAATGGCAAACTAGAACAAAAGAAAACTTTTGGTGATATCTTTTCCCTTCTCATTCCAATGCCTTTGTGTTCATTACATGGGACCAAAACGCTCCTCTGTCACGCATCTGACGAGCCACTGCACACAAACTCGTGCGTGATTGTACTTGTTCTGAGTGTAGATATAATAACACGTATCTATATGCATGTGGTACACACGGACCATAAATATGTCTGTTGGTGTTTTGTAACATCGTTCCTTTGATGCAGTTCAAAGTCTCCAGTTCAGCGCAGCTCTCAGGCACATCCGCATTCCTCCACGATCATGTTTGGGACGTCGCGCTTGACAATGTTGTACTCGTCGTCGAAGTAGAGCATGGACATGGTGCTGAGTTTAGTGGGAATGCAGCAGGAGTTGACTGAACCCGGGCTCATGCCCCTCATCCGATATTGGTTGACCACGGCCGTGTGGAAAGAAGAGGCCGAGCCGGGTACGCCAGCCATGTACGCGGGACAGCTGCCCTCGCAGTAGTTTCCGTAGTAGCCGGCAGGTGCAATGATCCAGTCGTTCCAGCCGATGAGGCGGAAGTCAATGTAGAACTGTTGTCTGCAGCACAGGCCGCCATTGCTGCCGTCACACTCCAGGCCACGCTTGCGGATGCGGTGCTTGCCATCGGCCTGCCGGGCACGCACCACCAGGAAAGGCCGGTGTGAGGGGTCAGTGGGGTCCACCAGAATGGGAACCACGCTGGCTGCCTCACAGCCCTCGCAGTGCACGTCCAGGTCCTGCCGCCGGCCACCCTTTCCCAGCACTGCTCGGACGGCCTCCGATAGCGGGAAGGTGTGCCAACCGCTGCGCTTCAACTCCACCCGTTTCTCCACCAGTGGCCAGTGCACCCCACCCTGGCTGGAAGGCTCCTGGTAGTGCACCCTTACTGTAACCTTCCGCCGCAGGCCCTTCTCTGGCCCACCCGGCAGCAGCTTAAAGTATAGCCAGAGGTTGGCCTGCTGCACGTACAGGTTCTGGTTGCCCTCATTGGAGATCAGGAAGAAGAGGGTCGATTTAGATGAGGATGAATCATCTATAAAGAAAGAAAAGAGAGAGATACTTTAAGTCCTTTGAACTTCACAGACCCTAAAATGTATTATTCAGGACCAACATGGAATATAAACCACATTTAGTAACAATCCTATCGTCCATTCTTTCCTTATTTTCTTACCAATTTCAACATTATGTTTCATAGGAATTACCTGGGCATTCATAGAGGCTTCATAGAGACTTTTGATTCATTACTGGGAGCTTGGTATGACAAGTGCCAAAATGTTCTGAAGATTAATACCTGCTTATTTATGCCTGAAGCGGATTTTGGAATTACATGTCTAACGTTGCTCTGCTTATTACGCGATAGCCCAGGCAGGTCCAGATTCCACAAATGATCTCTCAGTCACACTCTATATACCACCCAGTGTGATGGAGTAGTGGCTGCAACAGCGCAGCCCTGGGCCTGGGCCCACTTGGCCTTGTGCTTAGGGCTGAAGATGCAGGGGGGCAGGGGTTGATGTGGGCCCTGCCCTGGGGGGTTCATTGAGTTCACAGCGAGTGCAGTAAAAACCCCAGAGCTCCTGGAGCCTCAGAGACTGACAACACAATACACTCACTGAGGTATTAGGAGACAGCCATGGCACGGCCTAGCATTGAGCGTGTGGCCTTCAAATAAAAGACACGATGGGGAAAAATAAAAGCCATTTACATGACACTGGCTACTTTCTAAATACAACAGTATTTAGAATACTGTGCAACACTTTGGAAGGTTCAGAATGCTGGGCTTTTGTTTTCCTTTTTTCTGCTCCTTTGAGGCAGAAGATCATTACTGATGTCACCCTTGTGCTGAATAGTGTAATTAATCATATTCCATGTGATCTTTGTCTTACTTTAAATGTCAGATCTGCCTGCTCCCTGCACATGCTGAAATTGTTAAATGGTCTTGTTTGTAAACTGATTAGGTGAGGTCAGTGTCAACAGCCTTCCTCCGAAGATGGCTCATTTCTCTGACAGTCTGCTTGCCTGCCCCGTGTAGCAGTGTTTCAGCCTTGTCCAGACTCGTTTTACCATCTCTGGCAGGGAAACGAGCCCTCTCGGCAGCCCCGTAATGGCACATGTTTAAAGCTCAGGAGGGACAAAAATATAAAGCCCCGGAGACATGGTATCAGGTAACCAAACACAAGTAAAGAAAATAAGCAAGCAATTCTCCTGCAATTTTAACCTCATTAACTGTCTCCATGCCCCTGGTTACAGATATTCCAGAGATAAGAATATATTTGTACAAATGGCAACTCACAAGACACAACTTGAGAGACATTTGCAGCACATTGTCTTCAGTTTCTGCTCAAATCAGTGACATCCATCCACAAAGGGAAGTGGACTGACTGCTATATTGGAGCAACTAGTATGCACCATGCCTCCGACCAGGGAGGTGGGGTGCAGTCTGGAAAGTGGCTACATGACCTATTGCCAACACTCTGATTGGGTGCGCCCACTCTCAGCTGAGCTGGACCACAGATGGGCACTCAGTGCTGTCTGTCCAACTCAATGGGAGGCCGGCGAAAGATGAGTTCATTATTGGCTCTTTTTAACACTTTATTTACCTACAGGATTCATTCTGAGTGTCTTTTCCGGTTATAATTCCCATGTTCCTGCGATGTTAATGGGGCAGTGTAGAAGTGATACAGGCCAAATAATGGCATATCACACTACACTTAAAGATTTTTGATGCAAAATGCTCCCTAAAGTATCCATCCTCATGAAACCCCTTTAACACCAGAGGTTTTTATCTATTCATCTATTATTTCTGAAACTAATAAGCAAGTTGTGTTGTTCAGTGTACTTTATATATTAAGAGTAAAGAACTGGTGTGGTCCAACTAATGGGCTGATTTAAAAATTGCAGTTAAAGGGGAATTAAACATGTTTTTTTTTTATTTGCAAAAATTCCATGATTCAACGGTTAAATAAATTTGTTTTGATGTGACATGGTTCATTGTACCACCTCAGTGGGAATCTTGTCTGAGGCATCAGGTAGCATATTCCTAACTATTTAATACTTGGAAAGTTTTTCTGGCATGCCACATTACACATCAAACCATGCAGATTTTTTTGAAAGTTTGTCTGAGTTCCTAATTTAAGGCACAACGATATTAATGTTAAAACCAAGATCACTCTGAGTAGTAACAATTGAGCCATGTCTAAAGTACTTTAGGAGGTAAAAGTCAAGCAAGAACCATTGATCTTTCACCCTATGAAATTTTCTGGATGAGTTCACATCAGTGTGCCAACCTAGAGCACTCTATGTGTGGGGGTTTTGAGCAGGGGGCCTGAACCTGTAGGACTCAACTGATTCCTGGGTGGGCCAAAGAGTATACCGCACTCGTAGCTGCCTCAGCGTGTTCCTACCTGTGTTGCCAACAAAACAACAAGGCTGATAATCTGCTGCACTCATTACTCAATAGCTCAGACACCTCCAAACCACACACTGCCACACCACCGCAGAGATAGCAACAGAACAGGGTATCATTGAAAATGCAGCCGCAATGGTCTGCTTATCCCTTCAAGAATCCTTAAGAAGAATGTCAAGCAGTTCATGGGTAACTGTACTTTTGACCATATAAGCAGCCGGCTCATTCTAACGCTTCGCTGGAGATTACTCTCATGCTTGAAATGCTTCATGTGAATTGCTTGGCTGGGACATCAGTAAGGCCAAGAATACGACCTGCTGTCTGATTAGATTCTGACCTCCTGCCAATCTCCCAACACTGTAAACTCTATTTTCCACAACTGGATCCAATGTCAGGACAAAAACAAAGATTTGCCGAAGGGATCAATGCCGACTGGGTATGATTGGCATTTCTTGATGAAGGAGCAGGTCCTGTTGCAAACCCTTTTGACCCTATGAACGGCGTGCCACACTGAATAACGTCAAATAATAAAGCCTAATTCCCTGCACCGGACTGGACGTGAAGAGTTCAGTGAGTCCGAATGGTTACCGACAAATGAGAAGCCTACATCTCTCGCTTCGCTTCCGTGGCTACGGGACACCAAATCCTTCTGAAACGACCCATAGGACAGTGTTAACGGAGACGTGAAGCTGGCAGCTGTCCTCACCTGCACCTTGGCAGGCCTCTCCGTTCTGCTCTCCTATAGCAGGGTGTGAGATACATGCCAACCTGCTGGCTGATAACAGCACAAAGTAAAAAGAGAAGCGACCAGTGCTCCCCTGAGATGACTTACAGTGCTCAGCCAACAAGTGCACTGATTTGCTCACTTATCACCTGTGTATCATATAGTCGCAGGGCATCTTAAGACTCTGAGGAGGAGCACGCAGCTCAGAGGCAAAATGCCTCGGGAGCTTGTTCTAAAGCCATGCCCTGGCTGGCAGCCTCCACTCTGGGGGTTAACGCCAGCTGGCCCTGAGGCAGAAGGGGTCTAGAGAGCGAGGACCAAAGCCAGTTCCGTGACACAATGCTGCTCAAAGGTTCAAAGGTGTCATGAATAATGGGGGAGAATGCAAAGAGGCCTGGATTTGCTTTGATATTTTAAAAAGCATTCTTCGCAGAACTGCGATATGAGCGGACCACCCCCCCCCCCCTCCACATCCCAGCCTCCATCACCCACTACGACTCAAATGTCTCATGCATTATTCTGACTGATTTCTTTTGTTTTCTTTTTGTTTTTTTGTTCCCAATGTTGACATATTGGGTTTAGCAAGAACGCACAGTGCTCTACCAATAATTGCCTCTCTTTTGTTCCCTTGTCATGAGTGTGTTCAGATCATTCCTGGGGGAGAAAGGGGCTCGGAAACTGTCCAAGCTAATTGTGCTGCACAGTGTTTGAGACCGGGAGATAAGGGAGCCAACTCTAAAAGTGTTATGTTTAACCTCACACTAGTGTCCCTTTACTATTGGTGAAAGTGACAAAATTAAGCTATCTTTTGGATAGCTATTGTATCAGTGATTTCAGTGTGTGCATGTGCTTTTTGTCTGAAGCTTCATGTGGTTCTTTGGAAGCCAGATAAATGGACAGCTGATGGTTTTGTGGTGTAGATGTTGCAAAATATAAAAAAAATGAAATTCAAGACTTCAGTTGTTGTGCTGTGGCTCCTAAGGTTTCATAAAACATATGAGTTGTTTTATGTAATTTACCAGAGTGACCAGAGTTTGGGACAAGGCAGAAATAAAGGGTCTGGCTGGTAGCTGACTGTGAGGTCAGAGTGAACTGTTTCAGCCACTTCTTTCTCTGTTTCAGTGGGAATGAAACTATGTACTGTTAAAGGGGTCCCACACAACTCAGGACAAAAAGAAATGTAATAAATGTATATGATGCGTAGCAGAAATCCCAGGATGCCATTTTGTTTCACTAATTGACATATGTCAATTCTTTCTCAGCTTCAGTGAGACTAAAAATAAGTACTGGGTCCCAATCAACTTGGAATAAAAAAGATTCATAAAACCAAGTGGTGGTTACCATACATCCCAGGGTGCCATTTGGTTTCTTTGACACACATACCTCAATTCTTTCTTAGCTTGGGTGGGACTGAAACTATTTACAGTTAAAGGGGTCCCAAACAAGTTGGGATAAAAAAAGATTCATAAAACCAAATGGTGCCTACTATACATCCCAAGGTGCTATTTGGTTTCATTAGCTGTTAACTGTTGCTTTCATTAACAGTCTACACCTCTGGCTCTACTTGGGGGTCTATTAGTTGGGGAGGTTGGAAGTACCCACCTGACTCTGCGAAGCTGATGATTTCTGACGACTCCTCTTGCACCTCGTTGGCGTAGGCAGCCTGGCCGTCCAGATGGGGGATTTCCACGCGGCCGTCCTCGCGCACTTTGCCCGCGTGGAGCTTCCTGAGCGCTGTGACCATGGCTGCCTTGGGGATGGGGTGCGTGATGTTGGGTCTCTGCCTCATCTGCAGCCTGCTCAGGATGTGCCTCTTGACGGCCTCCACGAAGTCTGAGTCCACCCGCTCCGAGTCGTCGGGGCGCCCGAGCCCGCACGAGGCGCACGACTCCTGGGCCAGCGCGCAGCGGGCGGAGACGGAGAGCAGGAGACAGAGCGCCAGACACGCACTCCAGCTCCAGCTCCAGCACGGACTCACACTCATCTTTCCCTCTCTTCTGCACGTCAGCTTCTCTTTGGCTTCGGAAGGGGCTGAGGAGGTGGAGCGGAGGGTTCCGCGCGCGTTTGCCAACAAATCCGTCATGCCCAGGTGCGCGAGACACTTCCGCGAAATGATAGTAATAAATAATAATAATAGTAATGATTATTATGATAATGATGGTAATACACCGTTCCCGGCGCTGGAGATCTCGTCAGTCAGGAGGAGCAGGAACTCCCAGAGGTTTCTTTCTCCATGCGGGTCGACTGAAGGATGGAGCTCCACACTGGAGAGACCCCCAGCATCCGGCACCAGCTCGCCCCTACACGGTGGACCTGAAGAGCCCGCTCTACTGCAGGGGGGCTCGCTCTACGGTGGGCATCTCCTGGTGCCTCTGTGTGAAAACGTGCAGAGAGCAACGTGTGCGTCTCGAGTCCTCCAGCTTAACGCATTAGTTCCTTCCGAAGTTCTCCAAGAAGCCGCTCTCCTGACTCCTACCTTCTTGCCCTTCTTCTCAGAGAGCAGGTCTCTGCCTGGAATTCAAATGATGATGATGATGTGTGTGTGTGTCCTGCTGCTACTCTCTCGTCTTAGTGAACAGGAGGGAATTCCCACTGTGTGCGCTCCCTTCGTGCGTGTGTGTGTGTGTGTGTTTTGTGTGTGTGTGATGCCTGAGCTCCTGCAGGAAAGGATGATGTCTTTCAAGCGGTTCTCCCTCGCAGTCACGACACTGAAGCCTGAAGTTGTTGGTTTTAAACTTGAAACCACGTGGGTGGAAGAGCTTTAGACTCATCAGCTGCTGCTCATGGAGCCACTCCAACCCAGTGATTAGCAGCTCGTGCGGCCAGCCAAGGTGGCTGTGGCCCTCTGGACACTTGGACAAAGTGGAGATCGTCAAAACAGTCCCTTTCTGTCAAAGTGAAGGAACACATTCATCTATCAAAGGGGTCTTTTCTCCAGGGATGGGGGTGGGGATGTTATGATGAACTTTTTCTTGTAGTTTCGCATTCGAAAGACCAGCCAGATGTTTCTCCAGGCTAAAAAACAACAAAAAAACAGCTCACACAGGACACGCTTCATGAGACAGGACCGAGGTTTTCCGATGATGCTTACAGACTCCAGGAAATGCTTCAAATCACCCAGAAAAGATCAAAGAGCTTTATCATTCAGGGTCTATGATCTCCATACAGCCATGTGATCAGACGCTCCATAATATTTAAACTCTTGAGTAAAATGTTTAACCGTTGGCTCCTGTGTTCAGTTGTCCCGAAATGTGTCCTGATGAATGGTCGGTGGAGTCCAGCGACAGTGAGAGTCGGGTCTGTTCACTCAGTGCTTTGGCGCCATCTGTTGGCCTTCCTATTTTATGCACCGTGTGTCGTGTCGCCTTTTCCACCCGTATTCCGACTTAATACGGGTGGAATGGATATGGATTTAAAGCTGCGGGTATGCCAAACAAAGAAACAAGCAAACAAACAAATAAATGCATTTCCTTTTTAATGCATGATTTACACATTTATGTATGTATATATGTTCATCTCGTATGAAGCGTTTGCTGTTTTGTAATTGTTTTTAATGAAAAAACACTACAAAAGAGTGAATGCTTTGTTCGAGATAAACAAATAGGCATAAAAACCGGACAGGTCAGGTCATCTTGCTTGACGCCTCCCTCTGTCTGTCTTCTCATTAAGAGCTTTGGGCTCATGTCTATCCCACGGCCATGGCCAAAAGTGAACCACGCGTCTGAGAGTGACCAGACGTCCACGTGAAAGCCCTCTAAAAATAACACTTCCTCAACAGTGAGCCAACTTCTTTTAGGTTAGTGGGCCAAGACAGTCGTGGTCATGTGTGGGTTACATCACTGCAGACCTGCTGTTACTCTCTAGTGTAACACCTTTGTCTGGTTGGCACAAAACCTAGACTGCTTACGTTCTCTCTTCCACACAGATATTAGCAGTATTAGCTACAGTTACTCTCACAGTGTGTGTGAATGTGAGAATGATGAGCTGTCACCACCAAAAGGCATTTGAAAATGGATGCAACTCTCGAAAATAAGCTCTTTTCAGAGGATGTGCACTACATTTACCTGCTGAAACTACCTCCATTTGTTTATTTTAATCAATGACAGTAAAATATTCCTTACTCCACTTTGTTTGCTGTTGTTTACAGATCTTGATTTCTGTAACCTACATTTTTATTTTCGTCTGGTATGTATGTGTATGTCTTTATAAGTACCATCAGATTAATAAACCATCAGTTTGAATGTATGCATACTGTGCACTTGTCTGCTTAACTGCCTAAAACAATAAAAACTAAAATTTTACCTTAAATCACAATGCAGAAGATTTCGCCTATAAAGTCATTCGAAATGTGTCCTGCTGAAATTATAAAAATAAAAACATTACCATACCCAACTATATGACTCTTTGGGTGATTGTAGATATATTAGTAAGTACACACTTTTGGATCCTTTTTATTAAATACAGAAAAATAGAACATTTTCTTAATGTTCAACATGAAACATGAAAAAATAAACACGCCAATGAAATCATCCCTTGATTTGCCTTGAATGAACACACTATTGTGATACAGTTCAGTACTAAAGACAATAAGTAAAACAGTGTGAACGTAATAAACGTATAAAACAATTTATACAAGTGTTTTGGGATCAATGCATATAAAAAATATTTTAAAACTTTGCTTAAATTAATTTCTATGAAAATAAATTGTCCCAAGTATAATGTCTTCTTTAATATGTGGTTACACATACTCTTGCCTTAATATTAGTGCTGATTCTGTCAGTTCGAGGTAACCAGAGACAAAATCCAAATATGAGGACAACTGGTCAGAAAGGTCAAATCCCAAATAACACTACACAGAAGTAAATCATGCGGTTCAGTGAGGCAAAACTACTATAATAAAACACAGGCTATAAAACAGGATTTAGAAGTGCAGTCAGCTGATTACAACTAGCCAAGCATGTGAAAGTGTGTGTGACTGCTACAGCAGACGTGATGGAACATTGGGATACTTTGATCGACCAGCAAAATTGTCAGGTCTTAATCCAAATTCTCACTTGTCACCCAGCTCATATGAGAAAATCTAAAATGGACAGAAACAATCTCAAGAGACTTGAGTAATCCTTCCCTGGCACAGTTCCTAAGGCATGAACACACGTAACCAAGTATCAGAAATGTCAACAGCTTACTTTAATTCAACAGTGCTCTATCACCTGGCTCAAACAGTGCATGGACAACCAAGGTCATTCCGTTTTCTCTTGGAGAAAGTAACACGTATGAAAACGGCTCGTTTTCTCTGTCAGCAATCTGTCAGTGTCATTTGCCACACCGAGATTGCAGCCTGCTCTTTTAGAGGTTTACCCCCTATTATGAGCATCAGGTTAGGCATGGGGTAGGCCATGCTGTCCTCTGTCTCCTCTGCTGGATGCTTTCTGTCCTTTGTTCCTTGCATAGCTTCATGGTTTTCAAAGGTGAGGCAGTCCTCCCATGGCTTAGTCTCTTTTAAGGACTCATTAATATCTTTCAGACCTTTTTGGTTCCCCGTGTGCATAGACTGTAGCTCAATGTCCTCCCCAGGCTGCCATGTGGACGGGCTAGGAAAACACTTGTTCTTGAAGGGTCTGAACTTGCTGTTATCGCTACTGTTTAATATGATGGTGTCTTTAGAGCTCATATTATTGATCTGTCCAAGCTGGAAATGAGGACCAAGACCCACGCTGCAGTGGTAAATTCGGCTTGGAGCGGTGGAGCCAGGCAGTGAAGGCAGCTTTTCCCAGATCTGTGTGGTTAGACTGAACTTCCACAGGCAGTTCCTGGGGGCACTGTGAGTCTCTCCTCCACCAAAGAGCAGCATGCTGTCTTTGTAGACCACTGCTGAGTGGCCTATCAGCTTAGAGGGCCCTGAGCTGGTAAATCAGGAAGAAAAAGAAAAAGAAAAACACTATTACAGGGGGACACAGCTCTGGTTTAGGAGGGCCAGCGTCCAGCACAGTTCGGAAGCTCCCCCTGTTAAACACTCACACTCAACTTAGAAATTAACTGATGAGTTGAATCAGGTGTGTTTGAGAAGTATCATCACAAAACTGTGTGGAACACCTGGCTGATGTTTGGGATAAAAGACAATTAACATAAACCGTTAAATTAAGGAGAACTGAACAGGCTATATACATTGGGATACACTTTGAGCTACACATTCTATCACTTTTTCAGTTGATTTGTTTTGTCAGAGTGTGTGCTTGATAGGCATTAAAACCTCATAATAATTAACTGTTTCAAGATAAGAGTAATTCAGAGGCAAGTGAGACAGGTTGAATGCAGGCAATGAGCCAGCTCTCTGTTTATCTGCCTTTTGCCTGATTTGTATGGTGGGCTACATTGTTGAAATTCTCACACACATCATAAAAGGCCAGTGTTCCAAAATAATGCTTGATGGTTTCTTGGGTTTAATGTAGCTTTTCAAAATAGTCTTGAGCTGAGAAGGCTTTCGTTTAACTACAAAATATGTATTAATTAATTCAATCATTGATTCAATCATGTTCTGTAACCACCTTATAATAATAATAATAATCATAATCATAATAATATTAATGATAATAATAATAATAATAAAAACGATAACAATATAATAATTAAACCTTACTAGGGTTGCAGGTACCTGGAGCCTATTCCGAGGCAAATGGGCGCGAGGCAGGGACTCACCCCAGTCAATTTAGAATCCCCAATTAATTATTAATTCATTTGTATTTATAATATATTTGTTACAACCTCAATTAAGACTGGGGTTTACTTGTGATTTTAATCTAGTGCCTAATGTGTCATGGGATTCACTTACGAGACTCTGATGCAGCTCCAGGTGTGGCTGTTAAAGCACCATCTCCACAGGTCCCGCTGCTCCTTCAGGCCTTGCAGACCACCATACAGGTACATACAGTCTTGGTGGGCCATGGCAGAGTGACTGTGTCTAGGTCCAGGACCTTTAGGGGCACTGCTTAGTAGTGACCACAACTTCAAGTCTAAAACACACACATACATACACAAACAGTGTCCTCAGTATTTGTAAAGGGATATTAAATGCAAATGACATTAACCTTCTGAGCAAATATTGCATAGACCAGGTGTCAAATTACTTTCTAGACTTAGAATTCTGAGAGTACTGGACAAACACCACTCTGTAGTCGGTGAATCTGACAAGTCACTTGTCAAAACAGCCAAAAGTTCTGACCATCACATATTCTCTTAAAAATGAAAGTACTGAAACTGATTGTTTTAAATGAGGACACAAAAATGCCACTTTTGGTTCCCTAAAAGGCCTCTCAAATTATTCTTAAAAAACTAAACCACTACACTGAAAATCTGGTTAGGGAATGAAAAATGGTTCAGTGGCATTGCTCCCCGCCAAGGACCCTTTTTGTCATCCTTATTTTTGCAAGGAAATCTTTTGGCTTAATCTTCAATAGTATTATACTAATATTTTTCAGGGTGATATTCACATTCATGACTTTGTTAGTTTGTACAAAATATTATCCTACTTACCCAAATCTAATCTCCAGAATTCCTGTGAGCTCCCTCGCATGTCAATGTATCCCCCATAAATATACATAGAGGAATCAAAAAGAATAGCACTGTGTCCCTTTCTGTTGGCTGGCACCTCATGCTAGAAAAGAAAAATCTCATTTACAACAGCAGACACTTGCTTATCAAGATGAAAGTCACACATCATGAATCACAATAGTCTATTTGAGAGGACTAAACGACTGTTTACAACCGTCTTTTACCTGAGAAGGTGCACTTTGCTCTTGTAAATACAGCCACTTTTCTTTAACTGCAGGGAACAGAAAGACAACCCTACAGTGAGAATCAACATTGGCCGATTTCTTCCTCCACATGCTGCAAAAACAATTCAGCAAAGCAACGCATTACTGTATTAAAACAATTTAAATGGTTTATTAGAATGCAAATTGCCTGTGTTACCTGTATCAAACAACCACAGAGGTGTTTTGGAGTTTGAATAAGCTGTATCTCTTAAGCCACCAAAAACATAGAGAATACCCTTGGAGAAAATAAAACCACAATGTGAGTAATACCACCAGAAATTAAAGGTCAGTTAAACAGCCCATACTGTTTACATGAAAATATACATATTGCTGACCATATTGATTTAAAAAATCACTGTAATAAGCTGGAACTGATAGAACTGATTTTTTACATCAAATTGCTTTTGATTTGAACAAATTCAAAATAATAAAACTAACAAAAATGGCATGGACAAAAATATCGGCACATTGTAACAGTTTCCCTCAGGTCTGACGGGTGCTATCTCCCAGCAGCAAGTTTTGGCTCTTCCCGTAAATGTTCAATGGGATTCAGATCAGGACTCATAGCTTGTCTTCAGGACTTCAGAATGGGTTATTTTTTTCTTCTCATCAATTTTTGGATATTTTTCAATGTGTGATTCAAGTCAGTATCCTGCTGAAAGACCCTAGGCCATGTGACAAAGCTTTCTGACACAAGTCTTTGCCCCAAAATGCCATGATGGTCTTCTGATTTCTTCATGCCCTGCACAGATTTTAGGGCCAGTGCAAAGAAAAGCAACCCTAAAACATCAATGAGCCTCCTCGTGTTTCATGGTAGGCATGATGTTCTTTTCTTTGAAAGCTCAATTTTGTCTTCTGAGAACATGGGGTTTTGTGTGATTTAAGCTCTAATTTTGTTTCATCTGTCCAAAGCACATTCTCCCAGAAGGGCTGAGGCTTGTCAACATGCATTCTGGCAGAGTCTCACCAGGCTTTTCATGTCTCTCTTCTAGAACTGGGGTCTTCCTGGGTCTTCTACCATGGTTTCTATTTTCATTCAGGCAACGAGAAACGGTGTAACCTAAAACTGTTGTACCTTGAACTCAAAGTTTTATGTATATAATATTGGCAAATAATGGTCACAAGAACATCAGGCTTTTTGAAAATGGTCTTACAGCCTTAATGTTTAAGGCTATTACCTTTTTTATTACCTTTAAATGTTCTTTCTGTTTTTTATGTTCAATGCGATACAAAGAATGGCACAAGTAATTTTCTCCTTTTAAACTGGCTGCATGAGTGATTATAAGATTGAGAACATCTGCAATACTAGAAAAACAGCAACAATATTTTTCAACCATGTCTGTAAATCACCAAACATTCTTTTTGAGAGCTATTTTTTGCTCTACCCCAGCCAAACCGCATCTAGCTCTTCTTTAAGGTGGACCAGACTTGCCTATTTGGTTTAGGACACAGTATTATCCTTACAGGCACCCTCCTCTGGATCTGGATGTCTTTTGAGAAAGATGTCAATGATGTATCTTTATGGAAACTATTTGAGCTGTCTACTGATTTCAGGTTTTTTGTTAACAACATTAGCCTTATAACTCCTGAGTCAAATCAAAGAGGCAAAGTTTGGATAACAAACATATCTTGGCTGATTGGGCTCCATGCAAAATTGTGTAGTTCATTTTTTTGCCAAACTATTCCTTTATTCAGTTTGTCAGTATTACAACTGCACAAAAATCATGTTCAAGAAATCCACTGTAACTGAATAATAAGTCATAATATCAATAACTCATAAATAAGTCTATGCTTTAAGGCTATAAGTCACCTTATATGCCACCATGCTGTGTTCCTCCAATTCCTCGGGTGCCTGGTCACTCCTACAGTCCAGTTCCGTCCACTCGTTACACGCTAAAATGACAAATTATCAGTGACATAATATCAGTCATCTTCTTTCAACACTCACCAGTGAGTAATGTATCAAAATATCAGATGCAACACATGTACACAGAATAATAGGTACTTACCCACATTGTATTTCCAGAAATCCTTTAAGGAGTACTTCTTTCTACCTCCGAGCAGGTAGACATCTCCCATGTAGGCACAAGAAGCGTGCTTATAGCGGTCACATGGAGCAGGAGAGACCTGAGGCACTGAAATCCATAGACAAGAACTGCTGTTCTGGCTCATATTAGGCCTCTGGATGGGCTCCTGAACATTAAAGAGACCAAATCTGAATAAAAGACACAAAAATGACTGCAGACCATCCAACAAAATAAGAAGAGGTTATTAAGAGGCAAAAAAGACTGTGGTAGTTCCAAGGAATTTTTATTCCAGGTAATACAATCAGTTTATTGCTCTGGCTAGAAATATGCAGACATATAACCAAAGCATTCCACTGCACAGTAAATACTACAAAAGCACAGAGTTAGCAAATGGGCTTGGAAGGGTTTATTTTAATCAAGGGAGAGGGGGTGTTTAAAGAAACTGATTAGTTTACACTAAAAGGATTTAGCAGTAAGAATTTACCCTTATGAAATCTTACTGTAAGTTATAAATCGAGGGATCTAGGGACCTCTCACCTGGCCACTACAAGCCAAGAGGCAAAGCTCTTACACTTCATCAGTTTTTTGGCACAGTGAAATTTGCAGGGATGTATTTCTTTCAGATAGGGAACCCTCTGACAGGTAAACATGTGCTAGCCTTCATATACAAGCAGCAAAAAAGAGGTTTAGGTATGTCTTCTCTCCACAAAATATAGCCCAAGATACTGCAAGAAAAATGACCAAAAATCTCTAATTTACATCGCATTAAAGATTGTGATGATGGTGACTATAGTCGTTAATTTTCCTAAATCGTTTGGAATTTCATTCAGCATTAGAATTAATGTGCCAATATAGCCAGTGCAACATGTACTATTTAATTTAGCAATAGTCAATGAGTTAACATATAGACACATAAAGTAACAATAGTAATGTTTAATGAATACCATTATGGTCCTGACATAAATATGTACAGAGTGTGGTTATGAATGGTACAATTCACACAATAGTAAAAAAAAAATATTATTATTATTACTATGATTACTAGTCCCACCTCATATTAATTGATTATCCACATTAAAACCACTGAGAGGTGAAGTGAGCAACATTGCTCATTACAATCAATCACATTACAATAACACCTGTCAAGGGGTGAAATATAGTAAGCGGGAAGTTGGTGTGTTTGAAAAAGAAAAAATGGGTGAGCATAAGAATCTGCACGACTTTCACAAGGGACAAATTGTGAAAGCTTGATAACTGGGTCAGGGCATCTCCAAAATGACAGGTCTTTTGGGGTGTTCCCTAACATGTAGTGGTTATTACCCACCAAAAGTAGTCCAGAGAAGGGCAACCAGTAGCTGAAGACCAGTCAAAGTACCCATGCTGACCATGGTCCACCTCTAATAGTGATGACAATGGCATGTGAGCAATAGAACTGGACAATGGAGAAATAGAAGATGACCTGGACTGGTGAATCACATTTTCATTTCAATTATGTACCAGGTGTGTGTGAGTCACTTAAATAAGGAAAGGAAAGCAACAGGTACTAACCACTACATAGGAGCAACCCACAAGACCTGCTGTTTTGGAAGATTCTCATACTCATACCCATTTTTCCTGCCTTCAAAAAAGGGTTTTACTGTTGCTGGTAAAACCCCATGTTTGCATCCTGAAAAGGGTGGATCACAAAAAGACCACCTCTGTCTCACTGCTGGACAGAGAGTAGTCAGCCAACCAAAAATATCCAGCCAAAGTCTCCTGTAGGCAGAAATGACCACAGATGAAGAACTAAAGGATGACAAACACAGACTGTGCATGAGATGAGGTGTCATCATATAACGAACAGTAAGTGGACCCAGTGTTTAACAGCTTTCTTAAAAAAGGTCTTAAATATCAGTGATGTTTTGAGATAAACTGTCTTAATTTGTAGACTTCAATAAAGAAGGTCCGCCCTAGCGCGCCATTGAACTGCATGCCAGTTCTTTCTTTGATTTCTACATTCGGTCAACCGGGCTCAGGTTCACCTTTAACCTAAATTAAATTACAGGCCGAGTCACCCTCCAGGATTATTTGGCAGCACAAATTTAAAAACAACATTCTAATGCAATGGGTCTCACTGCTTTCTTGCCACTAACTGGTCGAAATGAGGAAGGCATGATGACAGAGCCGCTCAGAGCGCATTTTCTGGATTTTTCTGTTTCGGAGTGGCTGAGAAAGTGAGAAGAGATCTCACATAGATGCGCGGACTGGAAAAGCCAGATTGATTTCACTGCCGTCTCACTCAGCTGGAGAGATTCGCCACAGAGTGACAGCCGGAGTATGGACATAGAAACCCGGCTAGATCTCGACTGTGGACCAGCATCGCACGAGAGCTCCTAAAGTTTTATCCTGCATCACAGGTGAAGATCATTCATCTCTGGAGTGGTATACAGGTCTCGTCCCTGTTGCTTTTCCGTGAGATAGGATTTTGAGGGGAAATTATGCAGTGTTGCACGATCAACACCTGCGGGCACCTGTACCCTCCACCAGTAAAACATTACACTACAGCTAGCAACTGTCCCCCTGGCTCCAGATCCCCTACGAGTGTGTCCCCCCAACGTTAAAAATGTTTCCAACGCTCCTGCCTCTCGTAACATGTGTGTGTATGTGAATGAATGGTTTGGAGTGAATGAGGCAGAGGAGCAAACTTCTGTGGGCAGGAACACTTAACATTCTGTAGTGTTGAAACAAGATGCTGAGCATGAGCACCGAGAGCAAACCTGATCTGACTGAAGTAAGGCTCCTCAGACTGGCGCTGGTCAATGGCCAATAGTTCAAGAAACCAGGCCTTAGAGCACACATGGACAATAAGCTAGACCGGTCAAAGAACTCTTTGGCCACCTATGAGAGAGGACAAAAATGAACTATAAATCCTATGAAGTTTCTGTTTTTTTGGAGTCTGCAACACCATGTTGCGGATGTTCTTGTGGCCAACGCCACCAAGAGGCTCAACAAGCTGATTAGGAAAACGGGCTCAGAAGGGGTGACAACTCAGTGGGAACTTGACAACTTGGAACCTGTGGCTGAACCAAGAATACGGTTTAGACTTAAGTTCATCATGGACAATGCTGATTTCCCCTTTACAGTGTTGTGGTCAAACAGAGAAGCACTTTTAGTCAGAGACTCACTAGCATGAAGTGCTCCACTAAATGCCACAGAAACACCTTCCTCCCCACTGGCATCAGACTCCTCCCCATCACACACCGACACAATAATCAGTGCAATAACCTGTTGCTACTTAGATGTACTGTTTTTGTGCAATATAATTATGTGCAATACCTTTTTTATGTGCAATCTTTATTATCTTATCACGTGCAATACTTATGTAACTATTATGTGCAATAACAGTTTAGATATAGAGTACACAACCAAACCACTATTTGGGTTAATTACTAGATGACTACAGCAGTAATTTTCCTATTTTTATATTTTACCCTTTTTATATTTATAGTCCTTGATTATCTGTGTGCCTGTGAAGTTCATCTAGGGTCTCTGATTCTAGTAGTCTAAGGCTGAAATATAATTTGTTCTGAAGACATCCTGAGATCTCTTAGGTCATCATTAGATCTTGTATTAGCTTTGTATCTTTGAAACATACTTGAAAGCTCATTGAGCGTCCTTAATTACTTGATATATACCTTGTTAAAGTTTAATTAAGTGTAATTAAACAAGCAACCAGTGCATTTGATCTTACAGATTACAGTGTACAGTTTTAATTCTTTGTTGTAAAGATGCTCTTAACTCTAGGGCAACAACTGACTTGGGAATCATGTTGACTGTATAATTACAATTGTTCCAATTTGTATTTTGTACAAATGTTTTGATGGTGTGAGCAGATTTCAAAGTCAATGTACACCTATTTGCCATTTTAGAAAATACACATACCACATCTACAATCACTGCCTACTGATGAGCCTACCATGTAGGTACACTATTGCTGCAAAGTCTGTCAGCCCTCCTCAAGCACCACACACACACTATCATGTCACAAAATAGTTCATATATTCACATATTTACAGTGTCATATGTTTGCCAAGGGGAAATGCAAAGACAATCGGTTACTTTATATTGGTTTTTCTATTTCCAAACTCTACTGATTTGAGTAATCCATCGACAAATACTCAAGTGAACTAAAGAGAACAAAAGGCACTGACAAGTTCACAAATAAACAGGACTGAATGCTACCAAACTTTTAGCTATTACCAATCTATGGCAGGTGCTTTCTTGTAATGACAGTAATGATCTTAAGGCATGAACGTTAACTTGTTTCTTTCTTTCCCTGAAGGGAATCTAGAACTAGGGCAAGACCTCTCCTTGCTCCCGTTGCACAACAGGTGTGTGTCTGTGTGTCTCTTTTCCTTTGGACAATGAAAGGATAAATGATAGAAACAGCCTTGGTTGCTTTGCAGATGTGCAAAAGCTTTTTCTTACTTTTTCTCTCTTCCCTATGCTTTTTTATTTAGTAAGAAAACAAGAAATGCAGATTATGATCACTGTAAAAACTATATCACTGATTATCAACAGTAAAAGTTTGGGTTTTTGTTTTATACACACTACCGTGAACTTTGCTTTGTGAAATGTTATGGGTGTTAGATAGCCATAAGTCAGACAGGACAGTTATTTATGTAAGGCCTAATGACATTCATCTCTGGCAGTCAGAGGTTTCTAAGAATAATGTTAAAAAGGTGTGTAAATTATCCCAGACACTATCTAATGCCGTAAAAAGCTCTAGCTATGTCCCAATGCAGCTCGGCCCTGAGGGCTACAGCAGGCTTTGGGTGCTGAATTACTGGATGTCCAAGTGGTCCTCTGAAAACAATGAGTTTTTCCACCCCTTTCTTGCGGTATAGCCCAGAGCCACAGCCGGCAGGGCAGCTCAGATAGTCGCTGCTAACAAACCAGTCCCAAGGCCAGGCAGCAGACAGACTGGCTAAACTGACCATCTGCTAGCTGCCTCAAGCAACCAACTAGATCCAACTCTATCGAGACTTTGTCTGTAATGACCTCCACCACAGCTCTTTTGTTTTATTGAAAACCTCAGAGATTTACCAATCCCAGCTGACCCTCTGTCTGGTCCGGCAGACTTAGATAACATAACCAACTATCTTCGCTTTACATTAGATGAGGTCACACCTAAGATGTAAAGAATCAGACAGAAAAAGCTTGTTCTTTGGCATAATGAAGTTTAGCATGTAAATGGTGACAAACCAAGCTGGAATCTTTCCACTCTGCCTGGAGGGAGAACCTTAGAGACTTCAGCAGATCACTTCAACATGCTCTGCATATCTATTGTCTCTCCATGAATCTAACAAAAATAATGCCAAGTTTATTTTCAGAAACTTTAAAATGAAAGTCATTAGACTGAGAAATTAAAACTCAAAAGTTTTATCCTGCCTTATCTGCTGCTTGATACTGCAGATGCGGATATGGTAAAAAATTGGCTTTGGCAGACAGCCTGGCATCTTTTAACTCTTTTAACAGGCAAAACTCACTATCATTTTGACCTCTTGTCAAAATCTTCGATTCAGTTGCTATGAGTCATCCTGCTAATAATCGGGCCTCTTTTAGTAATAATAAATCCCTTAGTTCTAGTCATTTATTTTATAAATCTAGCAGTTTGTAAAAAATACTAGTGGTTACAAAGCCTCTGTTGAAGAAGCCACATCTTGATAAATGCGAGTTCTCAAATTACCAACCTAAAATTTTTGAGAAAGTTGTGGCCCAAGAGTTGTTTGCTTCTGCATAAGAATCGCATGTGTAAAAAATCTGGGTTCCAGCCTCATCACAGCACCGAAACAGCTCTAGAAAATATTGTAAACAATCTTTTACTGTCCACAATCTTTAACTGTTTACTGTTTTGTTCGACCTTAGTGCAGCAGCTGACACCACAGAATTATTTTAGAAAGACTAGAAAACCTGGTCAGAGTCACAGGAACAGCCTAATCCTGGTTTAGATTATACCTGACAGACTGCTATAGTTTGTTAGTGAGAATGCAGAACCATCAGTGCACATCAAAGTAAAATACGGAGTCCCACAAGGTTCTGTCTTAGGACCTTTTTATGTTGTACATGCTGCCATTAGATATGATTATCCAAAAACATGGGATTAGTTTCCACTGCTACACAGATGACACACAAATTTAACCCAGATAATAAACGTAGATTAAATAAGACTGTATAAAGGATATAAAAGACTTGATGTCACATAACTTTTTTCTGGCTCATCGTCTTCTTCGAGATCCAAAAAGATGTCAGCTTCTCCTGTGTCAATAGTAAAACGTCTTGGAGTGCAAACTACTCTTCCCACAGACTCCAAAAACTACCACTTCTGACTCTTCTCTCTACCTACTCTTTTAGCCACTGCCAGCTGTTCTGCAGTGATTACGCCTGTACATGAAGGCCTTCTTTTGTTAGTTATCTCCATAGAGACTCTATTTCTATCTCTCTCCAGGTCCACCAGAGGATGAGTTGCCCTCTTGAGTCCTTCGAGATTTCTTTCTCCAGCATAGGGAGTTTTTCATCACTCCTGTCGCCCTTGGCTTGCTAACTAGGGGCTTGGACCTGGATTCTGTGAAGCAGCGTAGTGACAACATGGGTTGAAAAAAACACTATATAACTGAATTGAATTAAAATAGTGATTTAACATATTGGAAGAAAAAAAATATATAAAAATGCCATAATCTTTGTACAGACCACATTTATTGCATTGTATTGTATACAAAGCAAAGGCGGTTGTCCCAATGTTTAAAGAAATATTCCAGGAAATAAATGCATATTTTGTGATGGAGCTTTAGAGATGTTGGACTGTGTTATGTCTAGAACCTACTTAATCTAACAGAGATCCTTTTCACTATTGTCTACATGTACTGGAAAAACAAGGTTGCTCACTTTAGACTTGGACTAAATGAGAATACATTTTGAGACAATGGTATACTTTCATTAAAAGCGGAATGAAAGAAGGTAGAGATAAAATTACTTATATTACAGAATACGTTTTACCTCTTACAGGAAAAGAGTCATGACATGAAAAGGAACCTCTGTGTAGATTATTTAAATACAATTTAAAAAACTCTATAATTCCTCCTATTTTAATTTTATTCAAAACAAACAGTAAAAACAAGAGGTACTGAGGCACTCCAGGACTGAGGAACATGCGCTGTACAAGAATTTGAGCAGGAGATTCCTATATAGCCATTCCAAAGCATTCCTATAATTAACTAATAATTAAACAACTAAAAATACCAGATGTAAAATGAGGATAATGGATGTGTCCTGCATATGGGCCATATGAGTAAAGACATCACTGGGAACCATACTGGTGCCAAACCAGTGCAGGCCCAGATCCACATGGTGGAGGTAGCTCAGTGGGTAGGATACTTGCCTCTGGACCAAGAGGTCATGGGTTTGATTCCTACCTTCAGCATACCACCACTGGGTCCCTGAGCAGGGCCCTTAACCCCAAGTTGCTCCAGGGACACTGTCCCCTGTCGTTAGGGAGTGAAAGTCGCTTTGGATAAAAGCGTCTGATAAATGTAAACATAAATGTAAATCCACATTTATTGGCTCGTTGTGCAAAAAGAAACCTGAATGCATCCAAGCCAGATCTTATGGATGATTTGGTCTGGATCCAGGCCACATCAGTTTTGCTAATGTATGAGTTTCATAATTTTATTCCAAAATGCAACAAATGTAGACCACAATATAAATTGGAACCACTTAACTCTAATTTGTTACTAGTGAATGAAGCCCACACATGCCCACACGGATGAAACCACTAGTGAGAGCCCCCCTGTAAACTACATGAAAGTGTGTGAGCAAAACAGAGCTGCAGAGAGAAGAAAAGGAGAAAATGGATGACAGAGAAGAATTTGTGCCAAAAAGAGGAAGTGGAAGTGGTTTAGAGCAAAAGAACATATAATGAAAAGTATGCCATGCCACTGTTGTGGGCAGGGGTGGAAACACTGTCGACCCACTTCATCACCTCAGAACAAAACATGCTTGAATAACAAGACAGATTGCAATCACAGCCATCAGAGAAGAGATGGAAAACTAGCAGGGTCTGTGAAACAGAAAAGGGTCAGAAACATGATCACTGGAATTACTGTCTGGAGGCTCTGTGTATAACTGTAAAAGCAAATGTTAGGATTTGTAGGGACCTTTCATCTAATAATGAAGCTCATTCTCACTCTAGGAGGAGTTTAGCATAATTTGGTTTGTTTTAAAATGTAGTTTGTAGATGTTTTTAAAAAGGTATTCTAAAAAGAAAGCAGTAATGACAGTTTTATCTGTTTGTTGCTCAAAAATATTTAATATAAGGTAAAGAGCATAAGAAAACAACATTGTACTTGTGTCTTGAAAAGTGTACGTCAAAGCAATTGGTGCTGAGACCTTGTATTATGTGGGGGGTTGTGGTCAGATCAAACGTTCAAAAGTTCACCCAAAAAAGAAGAGGTAAAGGAGATAGCATATGCTTCAGCTTCATCTTTATATAAAGCTACACATTATTAATGTTTTGTAGATAGAAATTATATATAAGAAATATGATAGTGTACCAAAATTAACATATTTTGAAATTGTGTTTACATTTTCTTGGTTTAGTAATATGAGACAGCATTTTTCAGGTACATTTGGATTATGTTAAAAAGCTGCTGAAATTAATTGACGCACTAGAGTATGCATAGAACCTGATAAAAAGAGGGACCTCACATCAATGTCAGTGCAGAATCACAGCCAAGGTTTAAGCAGACAGATTAAGAGTTTATAATGAGTATGGAGGGACTTTAAAATGATGATAATTCCTCAAACTCTGTGTAAAAGTATAATATATTTGGTTACAGTAGCCTATCCCAGTAATTTCTTTTGATAATTGCAAACAACTGAACTGCAATGCTGGTGCCTGCCGATACAAGTGTAGCCTAAAGAACTAATCCAGCGATAGATATGTTTCAAAACAGTTTGATGAATTAATGGCCAGCTTGATGAACAGGCTAGATTTTTCACCATTTCAAAAAAGAAATTTAAGCTCGGTTGATGACTTTGATGAGCTGATACATGAATACATTTAAGCACTGTTGGTTGATGAACTGATGAAAATCTGGTTTAATTCAACCAAGTATTATAGGCTTAGCCTCTGTTGATGTACTACTGTAATAATAATAGACTAATATATAATATCAAGTAACCTTAAATGTATCTGAGGTTAGGGAAAAGGGCATTAGTTTACAATGCTCTTTAAAACACGTATGAAAGTGAATTAAATTACCAGTCATATCACTGACAAATAGTTTTGTATGAACTACGACAAAATGGTGAGCGATACTTTGGTGAATGGGTTAAATGTAGAGAAAGAATTTCACACTGCTCACAGTGTGCTGTGTTCCCATGTTACTATAAGGGGGCACTTTATTTTTAAGAAATCATACACACTTCATTTGTTAAGTTATAAAGAAAGGACTTCAGAAATGTATAAGTGGGGCTTTTCTAGGTATAGGCGTCCTATGGGGCTGCCCAGAGCGGCACTGACAGAGGGCACTGAGAGGGTCCACCAACCAAAAATGTTGATGATAACATCCTCAGTGAAAAAAACAAACTTGTTCTATCACGCCTCCATCCACAAAAACTCTTGTTCACTGAACTCACATACAGCGCCAGAATGGCCAGAAACACCGCTGTGTGTTGGATTAATCATTTCAGTTGTTATATATGGATATCTGTATTTAAATAAGCCACTGTTTTGTAAGTGTAAAGTGTGTATTTGTCATATTTGAACACACTACAGCACACAGTGTGAACAGCACAAAATAGTTCTCTGCATTTAACCCATTCACCAAGCAGCGCAGCACCCAGGAGCAGAGTGTGGGTATGGTACCTTGCTCACTGGCAGTCCTGGGATTCAAACCTACAGCCTTCCGATCGCAAGGGACAATGCCCTAACCACCATACCACTTGACTCCATTTGAAATAAAACCCCATCAAATCACAATACTGAAACTGACAGGAATCTTAATAACCGTGATATTTTTTTTGGCACAAACTGTATCACGATTTTTGACCCACTGTTCAGTTCGTATCACGATTCTTTGGGGGATTCTTTTAATATTAATACCACAAAATTATAACATAAATAAAAGCTTCAATATCGCTTATTTCCTATTCGTACTGAAAAGGGTTCCGTGAACCGCACGAGGAGTCAAGTTGGAGTTGGTTCACCGTTCCAAAAAATACGCTCCGCCCAGCTGCATGGAGCCCACAAAACTAGCTCAAAACACAATAAAACAATTACACTAGGGATGCTCATTTCGATTAATTTTCCCGACCGACAACCGCCGTTATCCAAACATTAATCGTTAACTGATCAGATTAGACTATTAAATTAGAATTGAATGAAAATAGACTGAGGAGTGTTTGATTAAATATGCATTTTTTTCAGTTTTATTTTAACATGTGCGAACAACGGCACACAGAACATATCGAACATAATCTGGATTCACACATCGCCAAATTTTCACGCACCTGTAGCGTTTCTGACAACAGAGAAAAACAAATTAATATAAATAAAAAGAATAAAATAAGTAGGCCTTCACTAAATATTTTTTACTTAAACAACAAATTAAGATTACAAAACGAAAACACACTGAAATCCCTTTGAAGCTTTGAAGATCAGGCATAGGCAAATTTTGTCAGACATGGGCTACTAAGTTTTTTCGGTTCGAAAAATAGCTGGCCTGCCTCAAACCACAAATTAGTTTTTGTTTCAAAAAATGTCGACATGCTGTGGGGATAGTCTGGAGCGCAACCTATTGACAGATAATCCTGCGGCAGAAAACACCCTCTCAGGTGGCACAGATGTCCCAGGAATGCAGAGATAACGCCGCGCTAGGATGGCCAGTCTCCGGAAGCGCTGTTCATTTGCTTTCCACCAGTCAGGAGGATTATTATTCAAAGAGGGCGGATTGTCTCTCATATAAATGTCCACCTCTGCTCCATAATAATAACAATTAAAAAACAATATACAAAAACATTTAAAACCATTTAACTGAAAATTCATTCTTTCGGTTAACGGTTAAATGGTCAATATGAGCATCCCTAAATTACACAGAAACTCCAAAGTAGTTTTATCACAACCCAGCCAGCTTATAGACACTTTTAAACCCAATGTCATAACTTCCATGTTCAGCAAACAAAGGAATCTGTCTGTGCTTGCGAGTTTGTAAACTTGTGGGAGGGCTTTTTGAAACCCTAAGACCCTCAGCTATTGGTTAAAGAAAGGAAATTAACATGAAAATCCTCCTGTTATGGTGAAAAACGTGTTTCTGGACGGGACCCGTATACCGGTCCAACCCCCTAGTCTAGGGGGAACTGTTAAAGATGTGGTAGCATTGGATCTGGATGGGAAGGAAAACTGGGAGTTGGAAGGGGTGTGTCGCGATCCTGGCTTCTCACACCGCGACACGGGTTCGTGGACCTGAGTGTCACGACTTCGGTTTTGTATCATATATCGTTACAGCCCTAATCACCGCCCATGTTAATTACAAGAGAGAATAGCCTCTTATACAAGTTTAACTGATACAAATGAATACAAGTTGATACAAATATATACCAACTATTAGTGACTATAAACTGTATAAAGCATCATTTGTTATTAGTACCTAAAGGGAGCACCCTTCTCTCTTTCTATCACCCTTTACACCCTCTCTCCCCCTATACACTCATTCACCCCCTTTACTCTCTCTCTCTCCCTTTACCCTCTCTTTCACCCCCTTTACGCTCTCTCTCACCCCCACTTTAACCTCTCTCTCACCCCTTTACCCTCTCTTTCTCTCTCATCCTCTTTACCTTCTCTCCTACTCCCTTTACTCTCTCCTTGACTCTCTTCCTCCCTCACCCCTTTATTCTCTCACCTCCTTTACTCACTATCTCTCCATCTTTCTCTCCCCCATTTACTCACACTCTCACCCCTTTACTCTCTCTCTCTCTCTACCTCTCTCTCGCTTTACACTTTCTTTGAGTGAAAAAACAGCACATACATTAACACTGTTATATCGACCTTGTCAGCGTGTGTTATTAAATTATTACTTCCATTATTTAGTGCCAGCACCTTCTCATGGTGCTAATATAACCCCGTCCCCCTCCAGTTCCGCGTCCTACCTCAACTTACAAATGAAAAGTATAAACATGCTCACAGTTCATGAAAGCCAGAGAAGGGAAGAACACACTCCTTTATTAAACAAGCTCTACACTGACAGAAAGTTAGTCAAGTTAGCTTCGGGTTAGCCTGTAGTTGGTAAAGAGCCGAGACCGTTACTATCGCCATCTTCATACTTTTACACAAACCTACACACACAGCTGGAAATCATGTGACAGGCAAGAAATACGAGTCTATATCAGTTTAAAACAGTTGTCCTGCACATAAAGACCCTTGAGTCTGGACTACTGACTGGACTTCCCTGGTTTAGTTGTGTGTTTTGGGCTGGACTTACCGTGTAAAACCGTCTCTGACTCTCGACTCAGCTACAGTGGGCTTGGGGAGTGGGGGTGGGGGGCGGAGCCAATTCTCCCTCTGTTTTTCTACCAAGAAAACTTACCTTCAGAACACATCCCTGAAACTCAGAAGTTTCTCACTATTTGAAACTGATTTCGAATGCATCTACACGTGTTATTGTGTAAAATCACTCTGTTCTACTGTGTTTTCTATTGTATTATTTTTAAGGATATATTGGAATACACTATATGGACAAAAGTATTGGGACACTTGACCATTACACCAACATGGACTTTAATGACATTGCTTTCATACCAGGCCCGGCGCCAGCCGAAAACAAGTTGGAGGGCAATTGAAATGCAGAGACGGGGCGGCGATTTAACCCTTTAGGCGCCAGGGATTTTCTTTGAAATACTGGATTTTGACATCAATATTTCAAAAGCTTGTGGCATAAAAGGGGTTAAAGATTTCCTGTAGACTTACTGTAAATTAGAAATTAGACTCCCACCCCGCTGGATGGAGAGCGCTAGTGCTGTGGCTACTTCAAGCCCTATTCTCCCTCTTCTACCTGGAAATTGCGGCCGCGGGGTTTGAGCTGCCTAAACATTCCTCACGTCATGGGCATCTCTAATAAACTAGTGACTATCCTGCACGCCTATTCACTTCCACTCGCGCTGTGGATCCGAGAGATAAGTGAGTGAGGGGGGTTATACAAATGTGTCAACGACAGCAGGTGTAATAAATCGTCAGTGAATTTACAGGCGTTTAGGCATTCTGTACTGCAAATATCCAGCACCCCCCCCCGCGGATCCACAGCGCGAGTGGAGGTGAATAGGCGCAGGATAGTAAATAGTTTGAGAGATTATCTTCTCGGATCCACAGCGCGAGTGGAGCTGAATAGATGTGCAGGAGAGTAAATAGTTTATGAGAGATGCCCATGACGTGACGAATGCTTAGGCAGCTCAAAATCACGGACAACTCTGAGGTATCCAGCTCTCAAAAAGAGGACGTGTTCGGGCAAAAGCGGACGTCTGGTCACCCTAAATATTCCCCTTGTTTATTCCCCTCCTTTATTGTACGTTTTTCCCCCAACCATTTTCTGACATCCATTTTCTCTGTTAGTTTGCTCCTGCTCACCCAACTGACCAATCAAGTGCCTGGATTTGAAAAACTGTGTAACGTTTGTATTAGTTAAAATGAAAACAATAAGAAAAATTAAAAAGTTAAATTAGGGCTTATTTTAACAGAGAGGGCGGCATTATCCCACTGAGGGGGCGACACCTCCTTACGCCAGAGTTGCTTCTTCCTCTGGTTTGTATGGAAAAGTCTTCATAGGCCTGAGATTTATTTTCAGAAAACATAGGTGGAAACTTAAATCTTGAATCTTGAATCTCTTGAACACAGGAAACCAATCTGGGACCATAAACGAAAGCTTCAAATGTCTTAAAAAGAGTTTTTTGACAGGGTTTTTCCTGGTCACAGATATATATTAGGTTTTTAGCATCAGAATGACTAAGCAAATTTCTGCCTTAAAATAGTTATAAAAATGAATGATCCGGAATGTGAAATGATTGATTACCATGGACTGTTATTCAAGGTTACATTATTGTCATCAACAGCTGTGAACACATGCATAGTGTGACCAAGTTTCTCCATGTACCACAGTGTGACAGATAACAAGCATTCAACACAGTTATAACAAACAATTTGATGAAATAGACAATCCAAGAACGTAACAGTATAGTACGAACAGGATGCAAACCTTCGACAGTGACTAGGTATGATGTAGCACAAAAGGTAGTTTGCAGCATAACCAGTCAAGTCAAGCTGCCTTTTATTGTCATCCATTCACATACACAGTATATGACTAAACGAAATTCTTACAGTCCCAGGTGCATGGACAGCAATGTACTACTCTAAATGTCAAATTCTCATTTCTGATTAGTCAAAGCTTTGGATAAACCTCTCTGAGAAGTGATACCGGATGCCAATTCTTTAAGCAACCAAGGTCACCTTCCTTAGGCAGCAGGTTCACCACTGCCCTTGGGAGGGTGAGGGGAGACCACGGGTCATACTTCCTACACAGAGTGCATATCTGGCCCAGTTACAGGCCAAAACCATTTGTTACTCATCCGTCCATCAGTCTAACCCAAGCGACGTGCCCTCGGACTGCTCTTTGGCAGCGGTAGAAAGTTCATTAGAAGACAGAACATCTTCCAGTTCAGATGTATGTTGCTCTGATAAATGAGGGAAATCCTGAAAGAAACACTTCACTGTCGCCTGAGCACGTCTCCATAGAGATCTTCATAATAAGAAATCATAAGATATCATATCTCTCTGCCATCAGGAAGCTTTACACAGTTGAGGAACCTCTCAGCAACCTTTGTAGATGTCATTAAACGGAGTGTATTCCTTGGCCTCTATTCTCTAGCAGATTTTTTTTTTTATTTACTCCTCCAGGAGCCTTTGCTCCATCTGTTTGGTTACTATAGCTGTCTGACTTCAAGATGTCTTAGCCTATTATCTTAATCTATTATCATTTTAATCTTCACTTCAGTTAAATGTTCAGTATATTGCAGACAGAAGGTCTTGATACAGGCTTTACCAATGTCCCACCAAGGGACTCTCTTTCTCTCTAAGCTTCCCAGAACAGGGTGAAGAGGGAATCCACTGTTAACGTGTCTAAGACTGGTCTACAAGAGATTGGTACAGATATGTAATCGCTACAGATATATGGGAGAGAGAGAGAAAGAGAGAGAGAGAGAGAGAGAAAAAGAGAGAGAGAGAGAGAGCAGAGTTGATGTGCAGCGTTATGTCTACAACTCTGTCGCTGCGTTTTGTCCACATCTGACGCAGAGTAATCAATAACCTGACATGCAGAAAAAAACAGGTGACATCCTCTCAGAGGAGATACGATAACGACCCTACGTTCCTTTCTCTCTCCCCCTGACTCTCTCTCATCGTTTCCCTTGAAGCCTGATCCAGATGTATCATTTCAAGCGAGTGTGTGTCCAAGGTGACTTTGATTGATAATAGATTCCCTCAGTGTCCCTGCTGTGAGAGGAGGCTTCACCCAGCAGCTGAACACTACTACAGGGACACTAAAGTGTCATCTCTCACAGTTCATTCTATAGATCAATCAATCAATCAATCAATCAATCAATCAACAGCTTTCAAAATGAATGTGTTACTTTGACCCTGAGACCTGGATCAAATGTAAAAGATGGTAGTCTCTGAACACCACCAAACACACTCTTGAGGGTGATGGGTTTAGTTCCTATAGATGAAAACATTCAAACAAATTTGATTTGATTTTAGTCCTGTTTCGTACTTCCTGTTTTGTACTTCCACTCACTGGTCACTTTATTAGAAACATTTTATTATGGAATAGGTTCCAAAACCATAAAGCTCTGGGACACCAATGAACTAGTGACAGACATGAGGGTAATGGAGAAAACCTGTAGTTGTAGCGAATCTTTCTAGATGGGTGCATCCTTCCAAACAGAGCAGCACTGACTCAAGGAAGTCACAAAAAACCCCAGATGATCATCTACAGACTTCACTAAACATTTATGAGTCCATGATAAGAAAGGGACCAAAAATGGTATCCATGGAGGAGCTGCAAGAGAAAATATTGCTAAGGAAGAGGAATATAATTTTCCACATTTGCCAAAAAACACCTTGTTGATCCCTGAGCCTTTGGAATAATATTCTGTGGACCGATGAGTTGGAAAAGGTGGAACGCTTGGTGGGGGGATGACAAAAACCATCAATTTTGTTCTCTGCCAGAAAGTCGTGTAAGAGAACGTGGTCGTCAGTTCACGGTTTGAAACTTGAGCTCCACTGGGTTGTGCAGCTATACAACAATATGAAGAGAATTCCCACCTTTAAAAGATTCAAAAGAAACAAAATTATGGTTTTGGAGTGGCCTAGTCAAAGTACTGATCAATGAAAAGACCTTGGTTGAACTTTTGGCCCGTGTTCAAAAACACTCCAACAAATTGAAATAATTCTGCAAAGAAAAGTAGGTCTAAAATTCTTCCATTGCAATTTAAAAGACACAAACTTTTATGCATAGGGGGCAAAAAATTTCCTTCGATATATGAAATGATTGTTAACCACTGTGTTTCCTCATGTTCCTCTTACATTTTGTGGGAGTATTTGATTCGAATATGCAGAAATAGAGGAAATGGGGGCGGTGGTTGGACTGCTTTTACATTTTACGTTGTAATTGTAAAATACACTTCCATATTGGACACATATGCCCAATACATTTTTGTGGTTATTTACACGTATTTGCATGCACGCATGTGTACACACTCTCACACACTGTTTTGCCCCTGTGCTTTCCCTCCTCATGCCTCTCCTCTTTTGCACAGCATCCATTTGGAAGCAATTCCAAAACAAATGCGCTTTACTCATACATAACAATGAGGCGAGGAGTAAAGGGGGTAAAAGATTAGGATGATATTGGAAAAGAACACATCTGCTCCCGCGAGTAATGGCTAAGAATGGACAACTATCCAGCTTGTGCAGGGTGGGGGGGGTGATTGTGATTGGGATACAAAGGAATTGCAGGTTTGCAATTTGTTTTTTAAAAAGTGCCTGTGTGTGTGTGTGTGTGTGTGTGTGTGTGTGTGTGTGTGTGTGTGTGTGTGTGTGTGTGTGTGTAGTCGGTGAAAGCTGTTCAGGTAGTTTCCTCAGGTAATAAATATCTCACAGAAATACAAGAAAAAAAAATTTATCCAACCAAAATAATGGAAAGGAAAAAGTGGCGTCTGGTTCAGGCATTTATAAAAGCATGTTCATAATCTGAGGAATACTCAGATCACTGCAATAAAGAATCGATACACAGGGTAATGGATGTAATACAAGTGTGTGTGTGTGTGTGTGTGTGTGTGTGTGTGTGTGTGTGTGTGTGTGTGTGTGAAGGCATTTTTTGTGCTCAATGCTTCTCCTTTATTTTACTCATTGATTTTGCTGTACAACAGTTGCCACAAACATCACACTACTTTATAGACAAACACACAGACACACAACACACACACACGCAAACAGACACACACAGACACACAACACACACACACACACACACACATACACAGGCGCAAACAGACACACACAGACGCTGCAGGCTCTCCAGTGCCAGAGTCATGCATCGGTACACAGTATGACTTTCTGTAATTATATTCAGATTAAAGTGTGCAGGGAATGTTTATTAACCAGGTCCACAATAAACTGCACTAAATTACCAAATCCTTTCTACTCTATTCTTAATCACTGCACCCCACCCCCACACAGCCCTGCTCTGTCCATTAACTGCCCTGTGCTAAAGCTCTCGGGTAATCCCCTTCACTCTGCCTCCAACCCACCCCACTCTACTGCCAAAACCCCTACGCTACCCACCATTATCTCCGAAACCTTCCTTCCCATTCTAATCCCTTCCTGTAATCTCCAGTCAACCAACCACAAACCCCCACTCTGCCCCCAAATTCACCATCCCAATACCCAAACCACTTTTCTACCCCAGTATACTCTAACCTGCCCCTAGACTGCTCTACTCCGCATCTACCACACCATAAACTGTCCTAATTAAAAGCTCACTAATTTACCCCATTCCACCCATTTGCTACCCCAAAACTCGCTCATTAAATCCCAATCTATTTTATTCTACCCCCAAATATGCCCACTCTATCCCAGCCCACCCCAAACTTTAGCCTAGCTCACTCACGCTACCTCAATCCATTTTATTCTTCCCCAAAACGTACTCACTGGACCACAATTCAACCTAATCCACCCCCTTATACAGCCATTCTACCACAATCCACACTATTCAACCCTTAATTATGCCCAGTCTACCCCAGTCCACCATAGTCTACCCCTACATATGCCCATTCTACTCCAATAGCCTCTATTCTACCCCAAGTACACCCACTTTACCCCAATCCACCTTTTTTACCCTTAACTCTACTCCAGTCTCCAGTGATCTCTCCCTCACTCAGATCTGTGTGAGGCTCCTAATCAGAAGATTGATTGAACAGTGCCGTCTTTGATGCCTCTCTGGCGCTCGCACACACACACACACACACACACACACACACACACACAGAGCTGGTGGTGTGATGTCTCGAGAATGTATGAGTGCTGTCACTTTAAACTAAAAAGAGAACACAGACTTCCTCTTTCCATCTCAAGCTCAGATCCATTCAGATCCTGTAGAAACACGCACAAACTCAAAAACAAGTACATAAATACTAAATAAAACCAGACAAATAGACAGAAAGACAAATAAACAAACAAAAGGAGATATCATTTGTTCCCACTTGTCATGTGAAGACTGTTTAAAAGGTTCTGTAAACAGGCTCTTTAGAAAAATATACACTGAAAGAGTCACAAAAGAGGGGAATCATAAATGTGTTTTCTGTGACAGGATTTAAGGAACGCTTTTGTTTGATAGACGGTATTGTATTGGTTTACTGTCTTTGAAGAAGGTTTTAATGTTGATCACAGTCTGCAACCCAAAACCCCCAGCCAAGATCTGTTCTGTGGTCAGAAACTGGTCTTTAATGAGGACTAGAGGACGATCAACACAAACTGAGCATCAACAGGGCTGCAGTCTTTAATCCAACCAGAGTGTTGTCTTCTTTAAAGCCTTTACTGTATACTCCCAGAAGAAGGTTTTTACACACCACTGTTTTTAACTACTCATCCATTCATTTAATAAACTGTAGATTTTTATTCTTTGTAAACACTGAAAAGCTGTTGAGTGAACAGCCATAAATGTAAATGTGTGAAATAAACCCAGTTTCCTTTCTAAGATGAGAGAATCTGTAACAGTTTGTAATCTTAACTGTTTCAGCACTTAATATCTCCTTTAACATCTAACACTCGTCTGGTGATCCACATTATCATTATAATTATATTTGGTAGCTCTTTGTAGGTTAGCAGCAATGAATAAAAATATAACATTTTTTGACAAACAGTCCTCAAACGGTCAACATACTGTCAGTTTCTTAGGAAACAATACGGAGTGTATTTTTAGTAAATATTAAGTGAGTAGCATGCAAATATAGATAAGCCCTGTGTGTGCCAAACATTTCTTTTGCAGTCCAGGACTGGCCAGAAGCTAAACAGTCTTAAACTTGCAAATGGATGTTTGCAAGATTTGGCATCAAATTTGTCCAAGCCTATCACTCTCTCTCTCTCTCACACACACACACA
>JBBPCY010000002.1:10271510-10290676 GCA_037974405.1 Brachyalestes nurse | reverse complement strand
AGTTAGATTACTAGTTACTTCCAGACCCTCTAAAGAAACTCTTAAATCAGCTCAAACACACTCTTAAGTCAGCTCAAACACACTTTATTATTAAGAGATTACTACGTTACTAAAAAATAATCAAATTACAGTAACGCGTTACTTAGTAACGGGTTACTGCCCAACACTGATGAACATGTAGCATGAATACAGACAGCGAGAGAGAGAATGAAAAAGAGACAGAAGTCAGCTGCTGACGTCACCTCCGGTTGCGTATGCGCGCGTGCTGGTCTGGAGGGTGGGGTCGGGTTGGAGCTGCAGTCCCGGTTCTGAGAGCTTAATGTGGAGGACCGCCCGCTTCATGCCTTTACACAGATAACACCAACAGTGGAGAGGACAGAGACCGTGCGGTAAGGGTTTCACTAACATGTCTCATTCTTGTACAGAGGGTGGTATGTTTAGAGCTGCCACACTCGTTAGAGTAGCCCACCGGCGGTATGTGTGTTTTATTTCCTGTGAGAAACATAAACAAATGACCATTTGCCCGAGACTGAGACTGTCAGTTGGGAAGAAGGTGCAGCATCTTCCTCGGCATCTGGAGACATTACTGGAGAAGAAGGAGGATTGTAGTCGTGGTGATTGTTGTGAGTATTGTTGTGGGGATAGTCGTGATGGTAGTCGTGGTGATACCGTCGTGGTATTCGTAGTGATAGTGGTGTTGATAGTCGTGGTGGTACTGAGACGGTGATTGTCTTAGTGTTGGTCGTGGTGATGGTCATGGTAGTGGTCGTGGTGGTACCATGGTGGTGGTTGTTGTGATGGTAGTCACGGTGGTACCGTTATGGTAATAGTTGTGGTGGTATGGTCGTTGTGATAGTCGTGGTATTGATAATAAGTTAGTGGTAGTTGTATAGATAGTTGTTGTGGTCGTCATGGTCGCAGTGGTTGTCGTGGTATTGATAGTCATTGTAGTCGTGCTGGTACCATTGTAGTGATAGTCTTGGGGGTACCGTTATGGTAGTAGTCACGTTGATAGTGTTACCGGTGTTACCATTGTGGTGACAGTTGAAGTGGTAGTTGTGGTGGTATGGTTGTGGTGGTAGTCGTGGTGGTACACTTGTGGTGATAGTCATGGTAGTACTGTTGTGATGGAGTTGCTGGACAGGGGGACTCCTATATGGGCCTAAAAATATGAATGAGCTAGTCTGTTTATTTTACCACCCTTGTTTCCATCTGATTGCTGTTGTATCTGAGGTTGTGTTTGTGTAGGACCTGAAACATCTCATTTCCTGAATGTATTTTTTAATTCTGTGGGTGTTGTCACTAGACTCTCATTTTGTAGCCTGTCTATTTAGTAAAAATGAAGTGGCAGGTGTTTCCAGCTGCTAATAGTCATCAGATTGGTTAAGATATTTTCAAAGACTGCTTTACCCTGAGAAGATCTGTTTACTCCCACCCACCCAACGACACCTGCACCTAACCCTCACGTCATGATCTCCTTAATTAATACTCCTCCCTGGCACTGACTTCCATAAGTAACTATCAGTTTCATTTACTGGTGTCTCTTTGTCCTTATAGCCCACATAACCTTGAAAAGACAAACACACTGGCCCGCATTCTCCTGTAGCGAAAATCTCTGTAGGAGCTTCTGAATCCTACCCAGGGTTGTGCTCCACGAAGCGTATACATGACTCTTCTTCTCTTTTCAGTTGTAACTCAGCCATCCACACCTTGTCTCTGGTCAATTTCAGTCTGGCTGTGTTTTGGTGTTGAGAACACCCCCCCCCACAAGCACTATCCAGATAACATGCACTAGCACCCTTCACATGACTGCTTATCACCTGGTAGAGTGGGAGTGGCAGTGAATGGATGAATGTTCTGCAACACAGTCTTTAAATTGACAAGTGAACGAACAGAAAGTGTTCCTGTGCCCCAGGGAAAGGCAAATCTCCATACAAGTCACATATTTAAGTCGCACAGCCGCATTACTGCATATTCTGCTTACATAGTTTTTGTTCTCACACAGAAATGAGCAGAACCAAATGTGTGTTTAGGTGGAGGGGTTGTTGATTTCATTATGTGTTATATACATTTTTAGATTTAACTGCAAAATGGAATTAATGGAACTAAAATGATTAGTTCTTTTTGGGGGTTGTTGAATAAGTGTTTGTATGATTTATGGGTCCACAAAGCAAATACTGATTAATGTAGGCATGTGTAATAGCTTGATTACTCCTAAACAGGGCATACCATTAATACTGAGGGATTAATATTCGGTGCCACCATGCTGAGATGTTTCTTTCACATGTTTCATCTACTTGCTATGACAAATTTGTCTTCACAGTTTTGCAGTTTCAGATATTGTCTTTACAGTTTTTAAAACGATTACACCAAGATAACACCATTCATTTCTTCTTAATAATAATAATGATTGTAATGAAAAGTCCCTACCAAAGTGTGAGACCTTTGGCCCAGCTTACTTACAGTAATAACTTTTGCCACCCAGCTTCATGTTAGCACTGGGTCATTACTTTAGTGTGGCCTGTCTTTGTTTAACTTCTAGGTGGCCTTACAGAAGGTGTGTGTGTGTGTTTGTCCTGAAAACAATCACAGCTGTCTTTGTTGACCTTCCAAGCAGTTACATAAGTTTAGCACTCTTTTTAATGATCTGTGAAACACTGGAGCAATTCCATGTTATCTCTCATGTTCATGTTAACGATGTGTGTTCTGCCTTTTCTGCTTTACACACATTTTTGAGAATATGAGATGATATTTCAGTCATATTGGTCCTGCAGATGATAAAACTTTTAATGGAGACCAGCAGGTTAGATTTTACTGATGAAGACAGAGAATTGATATGCTTCTTGTATTCTATAAGGAGTCTCCAAGGTGTCCAGCTCACCACTTGTGTCACTTCTGCTGGAGTCTTACACAACAATGCAAAAATCTTTGCTTACAGCATGCAAATTCTCACAATTACAACATACAGTGTTACTGCAAGACCTCAGTTTAGTCAAAAACATTAAACCTGCAGCTTCTCTTCATTATTTTAAACCGCTGTATAGCTGAACAGTCCACTGAATCCACACCATCTCTTTCCACAGTTGGCAAGTTATCTGGCCCCTTTTCTGACTTGCTGTTGTTGTCTTTGGCTTCATGTTATGTTAGCTTCAAATGTTTTGTTCGCATACTGCCTCACTTCACGCTTTTGAGTGTTGGCATGCTGCTGTGTGATGGATTTTCTTGTGTCGTCCTTATCCTCGGAAAGTGGTGTGAGTAATCAGATCCCGTTGCGTAATCATTTACTCAGTGGTCGTTGCCCAGGACGAATTTTAAAACCAAGTGTAACCCGGGTGAGCAGAAATCCTGTCAGACTCTCCATTGAACACACTTTCTAGTGCAGTAGGTCTGAAGTGTCTTAAGTGCCTTTAGCTTCCTGTTGTGAAGAACGTTCAGACTACAGAGCACCAGCAGGTTCTTAATTATTATTATTATTGAGAAACAAACCTCTAAGATAATTCATACAGAGTGTAAATTTGAATTGATACATTTTGTTTAATCAAGTGGGCGTAATTGTGATAGCCCTACTTCTTGCTCTTCAGTAGTCACCCCCTAATTTAGTTCTAACAGATTAAAGTCCTCAGATACACGCAGTGCATAAGAATCTTGGTCCATTAACACAAATCGGATGCAGCCTATACCTGACACTTTAAACAATTCTGTCTTTCATTTGGAATGAGATCTTGAGTTGCTCCCAGTTTACCTCTGTTATGATTAGGATCCTCCCCCATTAAATCCTCATAATATGATTTGCATGAGAAGAGGACATTTCCTTCCCTCTTTGCTCGTTTTTATTAGTCATTGAACATACTGGAATCAGGTTGCGTATTGACTCATTCCCTTTCTCATCAAAGAAAAAGATATCATGGCCATGTGCTCAGTAGAGGTGAGTGATACGTTTCATCATTATTGCAATAAATTGTAGCAGAATATGCTATTCTGAGTAAGTTTGGACTATGTTGTGGATATTGCAGCAGGCAATAGATAGCCTAGGAGGGGCTAAATATATCTCGACAAAAGTCATTTTAAGTGTTCCTCTAGATCTGTTTTAGGCTAGCTGTAGCAGTTGTGGCCTGCTGACTGACAAGGAAGTAGAAAACGGTAAGAGGGCAGCAACTACTCCTCTACCAGCCACTCTTCAGTTCTCTCTTACTTACCTGCTGTGGAGGTGTTGGTGTGCTGCAACATCCAAACCTTTTCTTCTGTGTCTTGTTAAGCTCACCATTGACTCCTGTAGGAATCTGCATTGGGCTTATGGATGAATTGATAAGTTCATCCTTTGACTTCTGCTGTTTAGGTGCTAATGCTGAAATAAGTTATCAGATGGTTCTGCCTGACCACCTCGCTGTAGTGCATCTCTGAGAGGTCTAATGGAGTCATTGTGCTGGGGCATGTGATTAAAGGTCTGAAGATAAATACAGAGAGGGTCTGCTCCATGTTAAGTGGGTCCCACATAGGATGTGTGAAAGGGTACGATGATTCTAACTGCCAAGTTAATCCTGATTTAATTCTTGGCCTCTTATGGCACTTCCACTAACTGCTCATTCGTCATGCCTTCCTTTCACAGGGTCCCTGGTACTGTTACGTAAAAAAGGCATGCCATATGTTCGCCTACCATCATGCATAAAATTAGGGGTGGGTGAGGGGAATGCACCAACATTTCATTCTTCTGTAGTGAAATTTTAGAAAGTCTGGACAAGACAAATTATTAAATAGGCCAAAAATATTAACAAAGTTATTAATTATTTATTAATCAGGTCCAAGGACTTGAGAAACAGTGATAAAAATTGCTGTGTCCTCAAGCTTTCCTTCACCTGTTAGCACCAAACAGTGAGAGCAATAGCAGATAAAAAGAATTGGCTGTTTGGGATGAATTCACAGTTTTTTGAATGACATTAGACACGCAATAGGACAAAAATTATCTTTACTTTCATGATAATAATCCTGATATCAAGTTTACATTAAAGATTGCAAACATGTTGAAATGGTCAAAACTCATTGTATGTCTCAGACACTGAAAAACAGTAAACAAAATAATAAATAGATTACAGTTAGGTGATAGATGCATCTTCACAGGCTGACAGACAATTGCTTACTTCTTGCAGTTTTAGTTACATACCGTTTTTTGTTTTTCCCCTAAATAGATCTAAATCACTTAAGTATACACACAACTCTTCAGTGTTTGTGAAGTAGTAATGATACCATGACATACTCAGAAAAGTCCAATTTACAGTGTATAGAGTAATAATGTAATTTGTAATGATAACATAGCACATTACATGCTGCTGCATATGCTTAGCTTTGTGCACATTTTCAGACGATCAAGTTCTAAATGCTGCTAGTTCATCAGTTTCGTGGTCTCTGGTGCTCTGGCTCAGGTTAGGGAAAAGTAAGTCTGAACATTCCTCAGAAGTTCTTGGTTTGGAATATACAGCATCATTCAAAGCATTTATCATACTTGCCATTCACTCAGTGAAAGTGATCCATAGAACTGATATCAGTAAAATGTTGCATAAACTTCAGCTTGTATGTTGTGTTTGAATCTGAAGCTCCAGAATGCCTTTTTATCAGTTATTTTATCAGTTCTCAAGAGTTTATTATTTTCTTCTTGTTTAGAGGAAACCAGTGAACCCAGTGAAAATGGTCATGTACTTTCTCACAAAATGGTGGTTTCATGTGACTATTTTTTCCATAGTTCACTAACAGAGTGTATGATTGCAGTCGCTGTATCTTGCTATACAGTTTCAAGAAGTCCAGCATGAAGATTGCCTATTTACCAACAGAATATAGGAAGTATTTTAGGCAGCTATGTGCAAAAGAAAGTCATAGGATCCTAATTCAGTGCAGTGTCTCCTTAAATTTCTCAATGAGGCCTCTGTGTCCAGCCTGGGATGTTTAGTATTCAGCGAAGATGGTCAGTGCGAGAGCCTTCACCTGAAAGAACAGAGCTGTTGTTTCTTCCTGCACAGCCCGAAGACTGAAAACAGTAAGGTTTGTTCATGGTTTATGTGCACATTATGAGGCACTGTGTGGCTCATATCATGCATATCTAAGTTTCAGGGTCATCCCTGACTCTTCAAGAATATCAGCATGTTGTCTGTGTGTGTTAAGGCTTATCCTTACCTTAACCACTGCAGGAGGTCACTCCAGTTTGTCTAATAATTACATCATAAATCTGAGAAGCGTTGGGATTTCCTCTTGAATTGTTGTTATGGAAAACTGTTTTGCTGACGTGTCTGCTTTCTGCCCTGATGGACATTTCCACCACCACAGCCCTGGTATTTGACAGTAGCATGTCAGCTGCATTTATCTCTGCTGACCAATAGGCTGCTGGTAGCTGGATGAAACATGGCCAATCACAAGTAATTAATCTGCCTTACATATTGATCTCAGTGATGCTTCTCTTACTGCGTCCATCGCTAAATCATGTTGCTGCAGATGAGATGTAAAGAGCCAAAGAAGGTCTTGTCCCTTTCCTAGCCCCAGGGGATGTGACTTCAGGCAAAGGAAATTCTGCCCCATGATGTGAATTGCGAGAGGATGTTAATACTGGTGGGCCTTGGCCCAGTCACGCTCCTGGTTTTCCCATCACTTCTGGTCAGGAAGTTCCAGGCAAGCCAGCTGAATGAATCTGGTTCCCTGAGGGTTTCTTCCTAGCTCTTTCTGCTACAGAGCTTATGCACCTTTATAGAGCCTTTTCACGAGCTTTGCACGGTTTTGTTACTAATCTGAATCCAGAGTTTGAATACCTGTGTCTGTTTCACATTGAACAACCTATTGGTAATGACACCTGTGAGGAGTTCTGATAATTCAACAACAAATGTGTTTGACCATTCTGTGGTCTCTGTACTGTCCTGGCTCCAGTCACATGTCCATGTTTGAGGGTTTCTGATGATCTCAATAATAAAAAGAAACCTCACCATTTAAATGGTTAAAATATGCAATCTAGAAAACACCAATCTTTTCAGTTTTTTGAAGTATGAGGCTCCTGATTTCCACGTTATTGTATGTCAAATATGGCATAATAACTGTACTGCACTCCCTAATTTCTACTGCTCTCTCAGTCCTCTATGTTCAATGGAATTGAAATTGATTCCAGAATCTTGTGGCAAAGTATTCATAACTGATATTCAAAGTCAGTCAAGATTTAAAATCAAGGAATGTTTGTGTTCCGGTGTTGTGGGCCATTTACACTCATTCAATGAGATCTATGTAAAATAAGATAAATCTTTATTCGTCCCACAAGTGAGAAATTTGCATCGTCATGGCAGAAAGTGGACAGAAACAAAGAGCAGCAAAAAGTAAATACGATAGAATAGAATAAAGTAGAATAAAAATACAAATAAGCACTACATAATCTAGGAATATAAAAATAGGATAAAATAAAAATATGTGCATGTGTAAACTTAAATAAGTATGTATGTACACAGTGAGCATTTGTATGTATATATGTACAGAGTGCATATATGAATAAATATCAGAACACTGTGGATATACACACAATAGAGTGACAGACATTGACAAAAAACAGTGGTAATTCACCCAAAGAATGGCACATTTAAATTGCATATTTTGACCTATAGTAATGGTACCCACAGAATGTTGCATCAGAAAAATATATGAAATTACAACAGGGCTGCAACTAATCAGCTAATATAAAGGTGACTGTACTGTTTCAGTCAGAAATGTATGTACAGAGTCACTATGACTGAATACTTTAATCTATGCAGTTAAAAAGATAACTTTTAATCGTTTATTTAAATTACTTTGTTTATTACAAACTTCTATAACAGTTTATCTGCTTCTGAGGAGGAGGTGTCTGCATGGGCAACATCTGATACGTCATTGCTGATACAGCAATGTTTTCCAACCCCAGTCGTTGAGTCACACTGCTCTGCACAATTTAGTGCTTTCTCTTTTTTTAACATACCCACTTCAGCTCAGTAACAGGTTGGTATAGAGTAAATATTGTGAAACCAGTAGATACCTTGTAAATATTCTAATTTTTTGTCATGTCATTGTAGCCATTGAATGGAATTACCAATGCTAATTTTAATGTGTGGGTCATTCAGCCGTAGCGATGAGGCCATGAAAATTAGCTTAAAATAAAAAAAAGAAAGTTTGTGTCTGTGTATTATTTATTCCATCTTTAAATTTACCAACAAAACCTGATCATTATTATATTTGCATTTTTATTTTTGCCTCTCGGAGAAGTAACCACTGATGCTCAAGCATTGTTTTTATGCCAAACAACAATCATGACTGAATATTGGTAGAATAAAATTAGAACAATTGAACGGTGCCTGTCCAATGTTGAAAAGAATTAAAAATAATTTCATATTGACCGTAGTGCCGTAGTGTTACAGAAACACAGAATGTCTTAAAAGCAGGTGGACGTCTTGCCAGGCTTTTTCAAAAGAAAAAAAGAAAAACTCTTATAAAAGTGTCCATGTCTTAGAATAGATGTCTGACAAAGTTGACTAAAATACTGACAGCTTTATTATGAAATATTTGCTTTACTAAAGAACAGAAGATTTTAAAATGAAGTGAAATAAAAAATCATTAGCGCTCAAGTAGTCCACACCTTTTTTCCAAACGTGAAATGCTGTACTTTAAATTAACATCTGCTTTTAATCAAGTAACTGTTAGCTACATCTTACACCTTAACAAATCCTGTCAAAGAAAAGTCAGAGGTTAAAGCACAGGAAAAGAAAACAGGAAGTTAAGAGGGTAGCTCAAAGTAAACGTTGAATCCAATGCGGTAGTTGACGGTATTTTAGAAAATCGTGTGATGTTTAACTTAGCGCTACGTTTTACACTTAAATTACATATCCGTGTTCCTACTGTGGGTGTGGTGGTTGAATGACCCATGTGGTATTTTCGTGTATTCTTATTCTGCGTCAGAGTCAGCTGATCTGTCCTCTCTGGAGTGCCTGAGCTCCTGACGTGTGGTGTGATTGTTGCCAGTCTCCGTGCTGGGCTCCTGAGTACAGGGTGTGAGGTTGAGCAGCTTGCTGTTCATCCACGTAAAGCCTCAGTGAAGCAAGAGGAAAGCTGAACAGTGGCCCATAGTTAGAGCAGTTCTGAAGTAAATTGCAGGAAACACAGTGCTTCATGTCACCCAAGATTAGGCTGCACTGTAACAAGGGCACAAAGAGCATGAAAATCGCTGCTTATGCTGCCAGCCTCCCACAACAGATGCGGCGGGGCCGGTCGCGCTGAGGAGCGCTCGCTGTCTCCGAAGCACATCGGCTCAGTGGCCCCTTTTTGCAGGCTCATAGTGATCTATGAGTGAGTGTGTGTGAGAGAAAGAACGTGGGCTGCATGCTGCAAAGCCTCCAGCACTCTGGGAATCCTAATGAATTCCTATAGCTGAGGGCAGGGAGCAGCATTTATATTTCAACAGTTTGTAGCCGTAGGGGAAGCAGATGAAGCGCCATATGTAGGTCACACCCACCGTACTTCAACCCCTCTGCCCTCCGTTTACCCCTCACTAGGGTTTTCGCCGATTGAGGCAGCGCAGAAGTCATGTTCTATTTTGCACAATTGCCTAGCTATTAAAGAGGAAATGGGCATTGATATGGCCTTCTGTTGCCTCTTGATGGGTTATTAGGAACATGCAGCCATTAATACTGGCCTGATGTGCCTGAGATTGACTGTGACTGCACTAGGGCTATACAGTATTGTTTGTTGTGATATTGGCCTTTGCAATATTGATATTGCCGCTCTCTTACAAACTGCAATTCCAGAAGATTGTTCCTGAGGGTGTTTACATGAATCAAGGTGTTCATGTAATGCAGGTTAATGGTCAGCTATGTCATATTATTGATTTACAGGTGTTGAAAAAGTTGTAAGTAGCATCACAGGCACATAGGTATACTGCACTGTATGGACAAATGTATTGAGACACATCTCTTATTTAAATTCAGGTGGCCCCTGACATGCAATGAAGGCTAATCTTAATGCTTTGGCATACCAGGACATTTTGGACAACGCTATGCTTCCAACTTTGTGAAGTGTAGAAGAACTTTACTGGCCCTCACAGATCCCTGATCTCAACCCTATCCAACCCAAAACCTTATCCAACACCTTTGGGTTGCATATCTCAGCGGGAAATGTAAATTAAAAGACAGGTTTACTTTGAAAAGAGGCAAATACGGGTTTACCTTTATATTTTCTTTAAGGGTAATGCATTAAACTGAGTTAAAAATGAAATTAAAGTGTTCTGGGAGCATGTTTGGGGAATATTTAGCGTTTACACTATAAAAATATAGTGTATTTTTTGGCTTTTTTTTTTTTAACCAAAACACAACAACGCGGTTTTTCCACTATATGCTGGTGCTCTTGGAATGTAACCCCCATGAAAAGCAAGGGATTACTGTGTTAAAGTTATATACAAGTGAAAAAGTGAACAGTTCAATTCAAATTTGGCTTAAGCTATGGGCAAGTGTGTTTTGTGCATGTGTGCACAAGCTGGAGAAACAAATGCCATAGCAGCAGATTCTCTTGCAGTCTTCCTGCATGCCTCATGAACCTGCTCCTGAACAAGACTCTTCCTTATAAGATTACCACAAACAATAGCTGGAAGCAATGGGTTAGGCACTCTCTTCCTGGTTAAAGAGCAGCAGTGTGATTCTGCTTTGGGCCCCACATCCTTGAAACCAGGCACCAACTCCTCCTCCCCCCCCCCCACAACCCTCTAACAGATCACATTTCTTTTGTTGTGTGCTGCTTGCTTCCTGACCAATTCCAGATGTTCCAGATGTGTGTTCCGTGGGTGTTTTGATGCATCAAGATATTCACGTGAGTGTAAACAATTTTGGTGAAAAGAACCCAGGCCAGTCTTTAATCACTTCACGTTAAAGGCTTAACTAACTTTTAATCTATCATAAGACATGTTGCAGTCAGAAAAGTTGAAGGCCGCAATCTAATTGTAGTGTTTTGTTAAGATTACTCAGCTGTAGTCTCACTATTAGCAAGTTCTCTTTTGTGTGAGTGACTGGAATGGGAGAGGCCACTGATGGGAGGTGGTTGTTATGTAGAGATGAGTCAGGCACTCAGGGCTAACGTGTATATGGAGTCTAGAAAAAGCAGCCTCCATAAGCCAATTTTTAGAAAATGTAATCTGTTTTTTAAGCTAAGATAATTATGGCTTGTATCACTTATTGACTTGTCACTGGTGATGAAATCAATCTGTAGAATTGTAATTTTTTTTCTTACCATTTTGTTCTGGCACCCAAACAGTCCTGGTTTTACACACACAGCAGGGACTGAGAGTGAATCTCCTAGGCTGCATCCAAACAGCTGAATTAAAATGCCCTTTCCGGTCTGCTTTACTTGATGTTGCCTGATATAAATCTCTCTTGAGGGTGGATGATAAGGCAAAAAAATCTGCTCCCTCAGTCTCTCCACTTTGCTCCTATTTGTACATTCACACAGATGGTTTGACATATTGAAAGCTATACGACTTAGTCATTTAGTATTATTTAAAAAGTTAAAACTCAAAAAAGGTACTTATATTTCTGACTGAATCCTGTTGACTATCTACACAAGCATCATTTTAAAAAGTAAATGAACAGTTATCTGCTGAATAAGAAAAATATCATTCCTTAGCCCTGTTTACAGCAGTTTCATACTTCCACCTGAGAGTGGCAAGGGCGTTCCCATGGATTTGTACACTCCCTTCATTAGGAGTGCCCTGTACCCCTGCGAATGTAGATTGGAACTTATGAAATAATGTGTTGTTAAAATGCGGGCATGTTTCCAGTACTTTCCGTCGTGTACATATATGTATGAATGACTGAATGCCTGACTCACACATCAGTGTAAAAACCCTCCCCTCCGTCACTCAGATGGAAACTTGCTCTGGATAAAAGCGTCTGCTAAAAACATCAATGTAAATGTAAAAAAGTGCTCTAGATTTCTTAAATCCAAACTTTAAAATGTAACTGGGAATGTACCAGGAAGTTTGTTGTTTAAAAAGGAATTTAAAACACGCACAGGGAAATATGCATGAAATTAAAACTCCTTTTCACACAAGCTGTCCTACTACTATACAGTGCTATGTAGTTTTTTCAGACATAGGTCATAAATAAGATGCGGGGGGTGCATGTACTGTATCTTTATGGTGTTGACAATATTATGTGGATGATTTCTTTATTTTTATTTTAGTATTCAGTTGCTTTCTGATGTAACTTTTGTTATAATTAGTAAACCTTGACATGAAGCTGCTGGTGGTCTTGGTGACAAAGTCGAAGTACATTCCTACTGTACATTGAACTGTTAAGTTGTCTGTGTCTCTGCAGGTGGAGTAGCTTGTGTGGGTTCAGTGTGGTGAAGGTGAGACAGGCGTGTGGACATGGCGGCCAGTAAGGGTAAAAACCAGAGCTCCCTGGCTCTGCACAAGGTCATCATGGTGGGAAGTGGTGGTGTCGGCAAGTCTGCCCTCACCCTGCAGTTCATGTACGATGAGGTGAGCGGTTCCGTTGTAACACTAAGGCTGTATTTTTAAAAATGTTTCACACAACTGTGTTTCAGTTGTATGCTGCCGTTCACAAATATTGAAAGTAACAAACAACAAAAATAATTTAAAACAGTGAGTAATAGATGATTTTAAAGTGACTGTGAAGTGAAAAACAAAGTGTAGTGAAGTAAATATCCAGAATTCCTCGTATGTCAAAAGTAACAATCAAATCTTGAGGTATGTAGTCTGTGAACTGATTATTGTACTATAAGTTTTAGTAACAAAAATACTTGAAACAGTTAGAAAAAACATTTTTATATAAAATATTGTATATATAATACAATCGCTATTAATTATGTCATTTCACATTCATGAACAGTTGAATATATCAGTATCTATGGATGCTTAATATTGAAAATGTTTTTTCATATTTCCAGGTAGGCCTGCAGAAACAAGCCACAATTTGTGTGAATTGTTTGACTATGAAATGAATAAATAAAACCGTTCCCAGCAATGTAACTTAGAATGTAAACACTGTGAGGTTTAGTGCTTTTTGTAATAAAAGCATTAGTTCATTCTGACAAATCCTTTACGGTCAGAACCACACATCCTCAGGGATTAGTTGTAGTTTAGGTAGGTCTTCAGAACAGACACTAGGGTGATTTCTTTACAGCTGGTCGAAGGTAACCTTGTGCTTCAGCTGAAAGCTGTCAGACTTGGGTATGTTGTATGTACGTACTTTTGAAAAGTTAATGGATATTGGCATCAGCCACTGCTCCTGTATTGATGCATCCCTGTTAATACTGAATTCTCCGAAAACAATATTTACTGCAGCGTGTATTTAAACTGACCTTGCTCTGCAGTTTGTTGAAGACTACGAGCCCACAAAGGCAGACAGCTACCGAAAGAAGGTGGTGCTGGATGGAGAGGAGGTGCAGATCGATATTTTGGACACAGCCGGGCAGGAGGACTACGCAGCCATCCGAGACAATTACTTCCGCAGTGGAGAGGGCTTTCTGCTCGTGTTCTCCATCACTGAGCAAGAGTCCTTCACAGCCACAGTGGAGTTCAGGTCAGAACACCACCATGTCAGTTTAGACCCTCATATTCTGGGGGTCTCCAGTTTGTGAGTTGATACTATTGGTTACACATGTTCCCATGGTGACCTCCTTTCGTTTATTCTGTGTGTCTGTGTATCTGTGCGTCTGTGTGTGTGTCTGTGTGTGTCTATGTGTCTGTATGCGTTTGTGTGTCTGTTTGTGTGTCTGTGTATGTGTCACCATACAGAGAGCAGATCCTTCGTGTCAAAGCAGAAGAGGATAAGATACCGCTACTGTTGGTGGGGAACAAGTCTGATCTGGAGGACCGCAGGCAAGTGTCTGTGGACGACGCCAGAGGAAAGGCCGAGGAGTGGGGGGTGCAGTATGTAGAAACCTCTGCCAAGACAAGGGCCAACGTAGATAAGGTTTGTCCCCAAGTATCTTTCTCTGTAGTTGCATATTTTATATATTCAGCACTGTATCAAGGCCAACCTAAAGCCTACAATAATAAAGCACCCTTTTTCCAAAGGTGTTTTTTGACCTCATGAGGGAAGTACGAGCCAAAAAGATGTCAGAAAATAAGGACAAGAACGGGAAGGGAAAGAACAAGAAGAACAAGAAAAGCTTCAAGGAACGGTGCTGTTTACTTTGAACTCCACACGGACTTTTCCCCACACCAAATCCACTTGCTACTTTGAGAAACACTCTTTATTAAAAATAAAAAAAATAATTAGTAGTGTTTTTATACTGGCAGGTAATCACAGCCAATGCCTTTCATTCAGTTCTCCATGCAAAGTACCATATCAACTCAAATAGACCCCCCACCCCCAAATGGTTGATGACCACTCTGTGGCTACTTTCTCACAGACTGTAGCACTTTAGAACTTGATAACATCAAGGAGACCAACCTGAATCCAACACTAATCTTTTTTTTTCTCACCTTCTTTCCTTTGTAATTTATTTTTTTTTTCACATTTTGGATTAGGTCTATAGGATATTGCAACTGCTTCCCTGCCTTTTTTATCTCATAGCCTTTAATTTTTCATTTTAAGATTTATTTAGTTTCTTTGGTTCGAAGGAAATCTTTTAACATGATAAAAATCCCATTTTTCAGATCCTCAAAGCTATTAAACATCTCAAATGTTTACATTTAAATGTCTGAGATTTGAGATGTATACCATACAGAAGGATAGTAAGTAGAGTAAATACCAGTGTCTTGATGTGGGACAAAATTATGCATTTCAAGATGGCAGCCTGTAAAGCACAGTTTTATGGCTACGATGCTGTGTAACTCCAAGGCCTGCTTTCATTTCAGAAAAATTAGGTACTTCTTCACTCCTGACCATTTCCACTTAATGGCAGCTTGTGGAATTATACACAAGACTATGAAGTGCTTTTAGGCTCAGAAACACAAGGTAATTTCTCCCCTTGTTATAGATTTGGTTCGTGAGGTGAAGTAAGAGACCTGAAGATGGGCTTGTTTTAATTTAAACTAAATTTGATCTTTTTTTTTTTAAATGCACTGACCATTCTAGTGGCATGGGGTCTATGCTGCCCCCCAGTGGTTTAAACAGTTCACAGAGAACGCAGAAGTGTATCATGTTACTAAACTGATGTGATCATATTGCCTTGACGCCTCTGTGTTATGAAGTATTTTTGTAGAATATGTGTTGAGTTTCTGACCTCACACAGTGACGAGGACGTGACAGGAGTACATGTGCCAACGTGGTGTCGTAAGAGAAGGAGTGACTGCTGAGTGAATGTTGAGTAGACCTGATGGTAAAGTGTGCTTTATTTAGTGATCTGACCCTCACACCCAGTACAGGTCCACCTATATCCTGCTACTGCTGTTTTATACCGTATAACATGCCTTTCATAGCTTCTCTGCAATTTTTATGATTGTTTTCCACTGCCTGATAAAGAGACTTCAAAGTATGTTGCCAAATAAACACTTTTCTTTTGTCATTTTTCTAAACTTGATCTTTGGCCTAGAAATGGGGTAATTCTGTGTTGACACCAATTATTACTTTATCATTTATTTGAGTTTCCAGGGGTTCAGTAAAGAAGGTGGACACATTTCATGGTGAAACTGAATTATCACTAATGATCACATGTACACTATATGAACAAAAGTATTGGGACGCCTGAGCATTACACCAACAGGCACTTTAATGGCACTGCATTCAAATACAGAGACTTTTATATGGAGTTGTTCCTCCTCTTTGCAGCTATAACAGCTTCCACTCTTGGAAGGCTTTCCACAAGATTTTGGAGTTACTGGGGGAATTTGTGTCCCTTCATTCCGTAGAGCATTTATGAGGTCAGACACTGATGGACGAGAAGGTCTGGATCGCAATCTCTGTTCCAGTTCATCCCAAAGGTGCTGGATGGGGTTGAGGTCAGGGCTCTGTGTGGCCAGTCAAGTTCTTCTACACCAAACTCATCCAGCCATGTCTTCATGGATCTTGCTTTGTACACTGAGGCACAGCCATGCTGGAATAGAAAAGGTTCTTCACATCTGTTTCTACCTTTGGTTATGATTCCTTCACTGCTACAACCACTCAGTGAAATATTGCCAGCATTAATAATATTAGGATGGAATCCTATTCATCTAATAAGGATGTAGACCAAGACAAATTTGAGTTTGCCCTTTACAGACTGCCTTGGTGTATGGAAAGACAGTAATTCAACATGTCTTCCATTTACAGTTAGTAAGACACTCTTTTCCAAAAACATTTTCAATTTAGTCACATTTAAACTGCCATGTTTGCCGAGTCTTGCTCAAGGACTCTTTATTAATATGCTTGCCTGGGTGGGGAACCTGGATAACCAACCATATTACAACAGTTTCTAGACATCAGAAATTTGTTTTAAACAATTACATAATTAACAGTACGGAAAATTGTTAGTAATACAGTTAGTAATAGCCAAAGTAAGTAGGAACTCAGTTGGACTCTGTAATATCCTGTATTTTTGTATTTTTATTTGGGATCATTTGTGCTAAAATTCAAACAAATTGGATGACAAGCCATGATTTTTAATTAAGAGACTGAAACCTTTCATTCTAAAATGTCATGGCTGTTGAATGTTGAAGTATATTTCGTTTTTATTTTGTACTGTTACTTGTTTAAACTGTTCAGCTACCAAACACTGTATTAAAAGCCAAGCAGCTTTTTTTTTTTGCCTGAATAGTCCCTATGTAATGCACTACATAGGGCACATATTGACAAATTCTACATGCAAATACTGCATTATGTGTCTAGTAGAAACTCATTTATATAGCTGCAGGACTCCCTATCTAACATTTATAGCACCATAAAGGTGTAGAAGCCATACTTTCATGACTTATGCAGCATGCAGTGCTCTACAACAATAGGGAGCTATTTGGAGAAAGCGTGTAATTCATACAAAACAAGCTTCAGGTGTATAGAATGGGTTCCTCTGACACCCTGCAGTCCCACAGCACTGTCAGATTTATTCAAGCCACTCAGTTAAAACAGATTGAACACCTTTAGATAAGGTTTTTGATTTCCAAATGAGCCATGCTTGGCATGTTCGCCAGCGGGTTTATGGTAAAAGATTGATCTATTAACCACAGGCCCAGACTGAGAGTACACTGGGGAGCCACATACCAAAAGCACATGAATCCTTTGAGTGTTTGAATCCCCACCTCGTTTTCCCATCATGTCCTGGCTGTGATTCCCTAGAAGTGACAGTGTTGAAATGGAAGGGACATAAAAGAGTTCTGACAAGATCTATGATACTTCTGATGTGGCTTTTATCCCGATAACTCGCAGAGAATAGCAAAACCCTGTAAGGGTCAAGTCTGACCACTGGGTGGCAGTCATGTCATTCCCCCTATTTTTCTTCAGAAAATTGAATTGAAGCCTGAACCTTTGCAGGCTACCTCAAATGAAATCACTTGGTAACATTGCCATGAATGGCTTTGTGAATATTCCCAGTGCCACTTCAGACGAAGTGGAATGTGTATTGAAATAACAGCCACTGGGTGTTTCAAAGAAGCATTGAAGCCTAACATAAACCCTTTTTCTTGAGTATGATAATGCATCAGCAGAGTGCACATTTATGCACGAAATGAAAGAAAATGTGTCTAGACTTTGTAATCACTGTTTGTCGTTAATAATCAGGTTACCTGGTGAGCAGATAGGAAAAGGAATCAGTCACAAGCCTGCGATATTTCAGGCTGGTGACAGTAATGAACCAAAACATTTTCCACATGCTGAACATTTGCACTTTTGACATGTCCCTAAAAAATAAAAGAACCATTTTTTTTAAATATTTGCGCCCCGATTGCATCAATTCTGGAGTGCAGGTACTTTTGCGAGTGACTGGTTTTCCAGACATGGATTAAGGCTAGCTTTAGGCTAAATTACACTGGGAATCATTCCCTGAAAATTCCTCTGGAGGTCAGCTTTATGTGAGATAGTCTGTTAGGCCATAGACTGACCAGAGACTGGCCATCCTGAATACTGTTTTACTGTCTAGGGTAGTGGCATGACTGGCAGGTTAAGGCTTCAGTAGATTAGCCGAAGGCTAACACACCTTCCCAGAGAAAGGCTGAAATGCTGCCATATTCCTTTTTCTCTTGGCTTGACAGGATGACCTTTCACTCTGGCAAAGCCTTTTATTTGCTCGCCGTCTCGCGCACCAACAAAAGGAACAAAAAGCCCTTGAGACTAATGAGGTTCCGTTTATTAGAGCTCATGGCACCCTCAGGGACCGGTGCCATAGTGATGTAAATATATGCATTAGTCCTTAGCATGGGTAATTTTGGAGGAGCAGAAAGAGCTGTGATAGTGCTGTTGAAAAGGGCACTGATAGCAAATCACTCCAGCAGCTCTAATACTGCTGGTCTTGAGCACCCTCTTTGTGAGCGAAGAGAAAAACGCCAAGGCACAGCCAGTTATCAGTATAATGCCTAGAAGGCTTTTAGTGCAAAAGAACTTTGACCCAGTAGGCCTGTTTCTAGGCAAGAAAGGAGAAACATGCCCAAGCCAGAAAAAAACAGGTTTGTGTTTCATCACTGCCTAACACTAAAGCCAAATCTGAGAAACAAGATGGAACTTGATTTTCTTTAACTCTGTCCATAGATAATAGCCAGTTCTGCTGCACTTCTCAGCACAGTTACTGAATATGCTTCAATTTGAAGGATGTAAAAAATGGCAAAAAATACAGCAAATGTCTTTCAGGTGTCCCCAAGGGAAGTCTTACTATGCAGAAATAAAAAGCCCCACAGTGTCTCTGTATCCAATAACCCTTCACTGGTGTTGGCCTAATCACACAGATTTTTTTAAAAACAAAGTTAGTATTACTTCCAAACAGTTGGCTTGTAGTACGCTGGTCTCCACAATTATTGGCACCCCTGGTTAAAATGTGTCAAAAGCCTTAAAATAAATTACATTTTTTTTTGCAGAAGCATACTCTGAAAATGGTATAAAAATGTAACCTTCAACTTGTGAATTTTAAGTGATTTTTTTCATACAATCACCTGTTCCACAATTATTGGCACCCCTAACAATTCCTAGAAAATAAATGTAATTGAAGTATTTCTGTCATTTCTACAGTAGTTTACAAAGTTGATCAGAGTATCTAGGAACATTTAA
>JBBPCY010000002.1:10251069-10271410 GCA_037974405.1 Brachyalestes nurse | reverse complement strand
ACCATTCAAGTAAGGCAGATGTGTGTTGACCTTCACAAGTCAGGCAATGGCTACAAGAAAATAGCCACTCGCCTGCAGCTGCCCATATCCACTGTCAGAGGAATCATTAAGAAGTTTAAAACGACTGGAACAGTGGTAAACAAGCCTGGACGAGGACATAAGTTTATTTTGCCTCCACGCACAGTGAGGAGGATGGTAAGAGAAATAAAAAGTTCTACAAAGCTTACTGTTAAAGAATTGCAACAAAAGGTAGCATCACAAAGTCTCCAAAACAACCATCAGGCGTTATCTACATGCCAACAAGCTGTTTGGGAGGCACGCACGGAAAAAAAACACTCACAATAAACACAAACATCTGGAGTTCGCTAAGCGGTACTGGGGCTTCAACTGGGACCGTGTGCTTTGGTCAGATGAGACCAAGATACAGCTTTTTGGCAACAAACACTCTAAGTGGGTCTGGCGGAACACAAAAGATGAGAATGCAGAAAAGCACCAGACACAGAATCAAGCTCCTCCCATCTCCATCTCAGTGCCCGGACCTCAACCCCATTGAAAGCTGTGGAGTGAGCTGAAGAGGAGAGTGCAGACGAGAGGACCCAGGTCGCTGGATGATTTAGAGAGATTGTGCAAAGAGTAATGGTCGAAGATCCTTCTTTCTGTATTCTCCCATCTTGTGAAACATTGTTTTAAAAATGTACACAGTCATTCATTCTATGGTACCTATAGCAAAATTATCTCTTAACAGGAAATTCCTCTAATCCAGTTATCTTCTGTAATGTTTTGAACATATGAACATTCTCTTATACTTCATACAAGAATTTAATTGTCATATTTTCTCTCACCTGCTTTCAGTTATATTTCTTGTTACATTATTTTAGTCAAATGCTACTGGTCAGCCTTATAAGCTACAGAGACAAAAAGCCAGCAAAGAGAAATCATTGTCATAACTTGCAAATCCAGACAAGTTCACATAATAGAATTATTGCAGTGGTTTCCAGGCTTAGTTCTTGGGACCCCATATTCTGGGGTCTTTTTTGTGTTTTCCCCAATGTGCTACACCTCACTCAACACTGATAATTAACAAGAGCCTCATTTGCTAGGCCAGATACAGAGAAAACACAAATGTGTGCAGAGTATGGAGTACTTGGACTCTGATTGAAAATCGCTAATCCAAACCAACAGAGAGAAGACAATCTTCAGAGAAGAGTTCAGTATATGAACCACAAAACACTGGAAATTTGAACTACACTTTGATAACATGATGCAGGGGGCCTTGATATAGCTTTATAAGTTAATTCAGTTAACAGCTCTGAGGTCTTTAAAGTAGTTTAACTATTGCTTAATATTGGTTTGTTCATGTGGAATTTATATCCATAAGCAAAATGAGCATCCCATTGTGGAAGCGGGTGGCCTAGTGGTTAGGACGTTGCCCCTGCAATCAGAAGTTTGAATCCCAAAACTGCTAGTGGCACTCTTGAGCAAGGTACCATACCCACACACTGCTCCCTGGGCACTGTGTTTCTGGCTGCCCGCTGCTTCACTTGGTGAATGGGTTAAATGCAGAGAAAAAAATGTTGTCTGTTCACACTGTGTGCTGTGGTATGTTCACGTATGAAAATGATCACTTCGCTTATTTATGAACAATTTCTGATTTTTCAATCAACAGTTGGATCTTGTTTTTTTAATTTCTGAAGATGCTCCATCTTTATACATTAAAGGCATATTAATGGCTCTTAAAATTGTGACCACACTCTTTCAGATATTCTGTAACGTGAAAGATCATGCACTGGTTCTGTACATGTCTTGATGGGCTAAGCACAGGGGGACATGAGAAGGCAAAGGTGCATGTGAGATTATTGCTGTCCTTTACCTTTCTCTTGCTTGCTTGTGTATTCAAAGCAGAAATATTAATTTATCAAGCTTTTTCTTGATGCATCGTGTTTCTTGAAAAGGTTACAGTCATTGTTATACTGCTCTTCCTTACAGATTTTTTCAGGGTCATCTGCGTGCCATTCAAGAGTTAAGAGCTAGTCATCAGGCATATAGGACAACCAGCACCGCTGAGCTTTCCTAATGGATTGTATAAACATGCAAGTTTATGTAAATTGATACGCCAACAAGCCTCTTCTAAATACACCATGGATCATGGATCTATACTCTCTGTCCACCATCCACTTACTCTTATCAGCTCCACTTATCATACAGGTGCACTTTGTAGTTTACAATTTCCGACTGTTTCTCTGCAGCATTTATTACCCCCACTTTACCCTGGTTATCTAAGGACCCCTCACAGGACCCCCAATGAGCAGGTATGAAATAATGTGCCTTTAGTTTTTATTTTATTTCTCGTAATCAAGAACAGGAGATACTCTTTAACTAACAGCTTTTCAGACTCACATTTAAAAGCATGCCCACCAGAGCCTGCAATAGAGAAGTCTGAAGCATTCATGCTAATTATTAGTCTTGAGTCCTGTTAATTCAGCTCAGAAGTCATCTTTTATGTTCTTTTTTTGCTGTTTCTTTATTATGATTTCACAGGATTCAAAGATGATATCTAATCTATAAAATCAAAGTCTTGAGGAAACTGGCATGCTATATAGTTGCTTTTCAGATGTGCACAGATGGAACTTGGTAAGACCTCTACTATGAAACTGCGAAGTATGACTGCGAAGTATGGCTTTTAAAAAGTTCCCAGCTTTCTCTGTAAAAACACAAAAACAATCTTTTAAAAGTTCTGGCCTAAAATGGGCCAGTCCTTCAAATCATAGATCAGAACAACAAACAGACTAATCAAAAAGGCTCTCAGAAGGTCATGAGCAACTTTAGTTAGAACCACACAGTTCTGAAGCCGAGGCTGATCAGGAGCAGTGAGCAATCACAGCATAAAGTAATCTACACTCCTCGCCTGTTTGCTAACGAAACCGTCACTCAAGAAATCCCTTGTTTCCACCTTGAATTGTGTTTTAAGTATCCAGCTGTTGTTTGTTATGCTTGTTTTGTATATGTTCTGATGTTATTTTTCTGAGCTAGTTTAATGAGAAGACATGGCCGAGGAAAAAAAGGTGCTAAGCCTTGATGAGTTCTGCATGTATAGACTAAACTAAGTGGAAGCTATTTTTTAGTGGTGTCCATCTATTGTGTCTCGCACAATTAGTGAAGAGTCAGCTGAGTTCAGTGCCATCTTGCCTGTCTTTCAGTGTGCTTCTACACAAAGAAGTCTCAGGGTTTTGTTACATTTAGGCTTCTCCGCCATCTTCAGATGAATAGAAACCATTGAGTAAATGGCAGCCATTAACTCCACATGCATCCCTGGTTCAGTGCTCTGCCACCTCCTTTACTTCTTTCTTATTCCAAAACAAAGAGAAAGATTTCTGTTCATATACAGATGAATAGAAAGGCGTGTGTAAATGGGAAAAAACCTTTCAAGGACTATTGATTCATTTAATGGAATTAAGTATCTCCTCAACAATACATCTCTTTTCAAGACTCTGGCAATGGCATACAGTTGGCAGCCACTCAAAACAGTGTATGAACTGTACATATGGCTAAAACAGTCACTTAAGGAAGTATATGTTTGTTGGAAAAGTTTGTTGGAACCTGCTCAGTTCTGAAATCAAGGGTCTCCACTCTTCTGAAAAGGCTTTACGCTTCATGTTGGAACATTGCTGTGATGCTTTCACTGCATTTAGCCACAAGAGGATTAGCAGGGTCATATAGTGATGCTGGATTTTAGCAGAGGCTTTAATCCACAGCAATTTACATTCCCTAACTACAGGGGGACAGTCTCCCTGGAGCAACTTGGGGTTAAGGGTCTTACTCAGGAACCCAGGAGTGGTATGCTGAAGGTAGGATTTAAACCCATGACCTCTTGGTCCAGAGGCAAGTCTCTTACGCACTAGTCCACCACACCCACCCTCAGTCCAATGCTGGAACTTTGTACCTCTCTGGTCGACGCTTGGTATTGAGCAGGTGCAGCTGTCCCATTCTTTTAACAATACCTTTTTTACAGGCTGTGCAAGCTGTGAGTTGAAAGCCTGGCCTGTTGAAATGATCATTTCCACAAGTCTTCTTGTCAGGCTTGGAAAACGAAAAAAGATTTGTACAGTCTATTATAAAATCTCCAACGATTTATTTTTCTCATTTGTGACTTTATAGACAAACATGTAGAGAAACACATCATAGGAGAGAAGGGATCTACACCAGCATCCAAAAGAATCCAAAAACAGTTCAAATAATCTCAGAATGAAGCTACTGCACTTTCTTCTTTAGCTTTTGTTGCTCTTTCTGCATTTTGAAGCACAATGGAAATGAGAAAGCTGAAACCTTGGGGTTTTTTTTGAGAGTGTGATTCTGTGATGGATAGAGCTAGCTGAGTAAAATGATTTCTGTCTGTGGGAGAGCTACAGCATGGGCAGAAGGTCAACCATTGATTCTCAGCCATCTGCACAGAGGCACTAATAAGGAATATGGCATTTTGCCTGATGTTATCACATTTCTTCTATTTTGTTCCACCACAACTCTTACTATTTGGGTGAAATATACAGCTCTGGAAAATAATAAAAGACCACTGCAGTTTATTTTGAAATCAGCATCTCTATAAGCCTGACAATCATTCCATCCCAGTGTCTGTTAAATGCCTACACAAGCACCTCATTCTGCTTTATGAGGTACTGATTAGTGAGCGCCTGAATCAAATCTTATTTAATGAGGAAAAGTATAAACACACTGCTGTAATCAACACATTCCTCTCACAATAAGACCAATTGGATGGCAAAACACTACTGAACAAGAGTGAACAAGAGGTTTGTTTTCTTTGAATTCTTCAAGTTCTGTAAACATTGCATCATGTCTCTTATTTTGATGTTTTGTCATTTCCTTTAAAATTATGCTTTAAAGGACAATATTTTTCTTTGGAAATTAGGAGAAATATTGTCAGCAAACTAGGGCAAAGCTGTTCTCTTATTTTTTTCTGGAGCCGTAGATACCAACTTCTAGAAATTGTAATATTCATATGATCAAATGAAAATAGGAGGACATGCCCCAACTCAGAACAGTGCCTATTTACTGTACATCTAAACCATATCTCTCATCTTTGTGAGTTTAGTGTACAGGAGGATGCATAAGCCTACACACAGCCTATAAACAGGGACACCTGGCAGTTTTTTTTTACATGGTGCACACACACACACACACACACACACACACACACACACACACACATACATACAAAAATCTTAATAAGAAACATCTTGCTCCATGTGGGCAAGAAGCCTCCTTGGTGAATCTTGTATCAATTTGTCATGTTTTACCGAATGCATAAATATGTCAAGTCATTTCTAGTCTTTGCATTTTTCTAAACTGTGTTATTGGTAAAAAAAAAAAAAAACATACAAAAATCTCACACTTTAAAATGGAAGCCTCTGCCCATTTTATATAAAGGTAGAGGCAAAATGCAATACACAGTAACTTAAAACAACTCACAGTCCTGCCACCTCAAACATGGGAGAGTTTTGGAACTGGAATGATGAGACGTGAGGTGTAACAGCATTTGACATTTAATTAAGTGTGAATGATTATTAGACATGATGAAATAAATGAAATGTCAATGTAAAACAGATCTGCCTGACTGTAAAACTCACAATAAACTCTCTAGTAAGATGCTTAAAACAGTGCTTAATTCTAGCTCACCATGTTCTAGCTAATCCATGAAACTCGAGCGAAGCTTCTGGAGTCCCCAGCTGCATTTTATTCCACAGGGTCCTTAAGCAGTGCATTCCCTGCACACTGAGCAGGGACTGCGGGTTAAGGGAAATGCAGCTGATGAAATAAAGTGCCTTCGTTTGGAACACCCTGCAATGTCATCATCAAACACAAACCAGCACACGCTTTTCAAGAGGCAGCGTAAACTTTCCTGCAATTTCCTGTGAAGGGATAAACTGTTGTTCCTGAATGCCTGTGCAGTTCCCTTCCAATGAAACACATTTCATTTGAATGTGGTCCCCTTTGCAGATAACTGTTAGGGCAACTGGACTTGACCATTATAGAAATCTGTAGCATATATATATGTGTGTGTGTGTATGAGTTATATATAACTAATGAGAGTAATTAATACGAATAGGCTCAGAAATGCAAAGGCAGATGGAACAGTAATATTTGACAGTCATCTGTATTTGCTTGACTGGATTGATAGATTAATGACAAATAAACCTTTAAAATATGTCTATTTTCAGTAAGTCAGTAAAAGTTGGTACATATGTGTGCAGTATCCATACCCAGAAGAAAACGGACAAATTTCGTACATCAGCTTCAAAGCTTCTCTGGACAGACTACTGGTTTGCCTAGCTTAGGTCAGTGTAGATTCACATTTCACAGATATATTTATATTCTTCCATCTACCTTTGCCCTAAATCATGATTTAAGACGCTAATTTTCCTCACGTGGAAGGAGCAGATCTTTCTGGTACAACAAACTGTCTGCCATCCATTGTTTACCTATATGGTACCTTGGTATCTTGCATTTAGAGGCTATGATCTAAGAATCCTACGTATGTAGTTGGTAAAGCCTTTACAAAGTTAAATATTTGAGTAGGCTCATTTCTTAAAACAAGGAAGCTCGTTTCCTCCTCCGGCACCATATCCACCCTCTTATGTTTGCTCAGACGGGCCCAGCCATTGATCTCTGAAGGTTGGTGAATCCCAGTGGCTAGCTCTAGTTTAAATTTATTTGGCTGAGGGTTAGTGTTACGGACTCAGGGAATAAAAGATGCTTTTATGAAGAGAAATACTTTTGAAAATGAGCTCCTGTCTCCATATGGACCCAAAGTGTATTATTTCAGTGTGCAAGTGCATCCTTTGGAATAGCTTTAGAGGTCTCTAAGGTTTAGAACACACTAACCTGAAGTGTACCATTTTAGTATGCTTTCCAGTAGCCGTTTCTAAACCTTAGAGACTTCTAAAGTTATTCCAAAGAATGTTCAGACACAGTATATTTATATGTATTCCAGTATTATCTCAGCATTTGAATAATGTTATGCTCTGGAATGACCTGATTGCATTAACAAGGGAATCTCTGTCCATGGAGTAGAAGATTCTTGTGGATGTCAGTCCACTAGATTGCTCTTTGGGTGAAGAAGGATAAGTTGGGCATCAAGAAAATGAAATTCAGCTATTTGTATGTGTGCATTAGTATGAATATTCAAATGCACATTATAAAGATTACATTCATTGGGAGAAACTAGTCTATTCTGCATTTTCCTGGCTGAACTCACCCCTGGAACTTTGAGTCATTGTATAAGGGAGGAACAGGGAGTCACAATAGTACTATTAGACTAAAGTCCAGTTAATTAGGTCACTACAGATCATGTCCAACATACAGGGGCAAATCATTGTTTATACATAATGATTTTTTCCTTTTTACGGCATCATTTTATCCACATTTTTATTTTTTATGTCAAATTACATTATTTTACTGATACTTATCTTATTATGTCGGCATGATGAAAATTGTATCATCTCTTTGATAAAGGTTTATCATTATGGTAAGTTAATAAAGTCTCATCATTACTGTAAGATAATATCTTTGCTTAAGTGACTATATACACTGCTCAATCACAGTATTAAAACCACTGACAGGTGAATGTCATTGGGTTTCTTGTTACAATGACACCTGTCAAGGTGTGGGATATATTAGGCAGCGAGTGAACAGTCAGTTCCTGAGGCTCCTGTGCTGAAAGCAGGAAAAATCTGAGTGACTTTGACATGGTCCAAATTGTGACAGCAAGATGACTGGGTCAAAGCATCTCCAAAAAGAGCTCACCTGTCTGGTCCATTCCCACAGAAGAGCTACTGTAACACACAATGCTGAAAAAAAGTTAATATAAGCTATACTAGAAAGATACACATAAGAGGAAAGAAAGAAACACAGTGTATCACAGTGTGCTTCACATGGGATTGTGAAGCAGTAGACCTGCCAGAGCGACCATGTCGACCCCTGTCAATTTCTGAAAGATTTTTCATATTATGAGATACAGCTAATCAACTATGCCACAAATAGATTTTTATGACTTTTTTACTCATTTTTAACGGGGGTGGCTGTAATTATGGAGATAACTGTAGCTGTAGTAGAACTAAAATGAATTCAACATAACACGGGTTCAACATGGCTTGGCCGTGCTTGCATGTCAGCTGTCGATACCTACACTGTTTTACTGGGGACAGTATTGAAGAGGTTTGAGTGAGTTATCTCTTCCACAATTTTGTTAAAAGGTCAGTTAGGGTGAATCAGGCAGTAGCTGGCATTTAGTGCATCTTTATGGCTCCTTAGATCCTCCTTAATGTACATCTGAATGGTTAAAGATTAACAATAAGTGTTCCAGCATGATAGCAGCCTTAAGTATTGAAATTTGGACACACTGCGATGTAGAAATTCAAACTTAGCCTCGGATCTGGCACATTAACCAAACTGTTCTGGCAGCCTTTTAAAAGGTTCTTAGTGAATGTGTAAACAATTAATGATAGAAATTCTGTCGTGCATTGTTCAGTGGGCTGGTGCCCTGCCCAGGGAGAGGCCTTCCTACATTGCACACACAAGGCCAGGATCCGGATTCAGAACCCCAACCCTGGCAGTGTGACGCAACAGTGCTACCCTGAAATCAGTCTAAATAAATGAAAAAAACAATGAAATTATGGAAAATGTAATTAGAAATCATTCAATCAAACTGTCATAAATTAAATTTCAGTGTCATTCTCCCCATTTTCTCCCGCAATAGGCAGTTCTCCAAAACCGGCTTGATAAACCCATAGTTCTATTTATTGTCAGGGGGAAAAAAATCTAGTTTTAATGTCAAAAGAATACATTTTGCACAGCTCAGCTGTTTAAATATCCTTAACTGACAAGTAGCATGTAGCATTTTGCAATAGTGTTCAGGAACCTTTTGGTGCTGTTCACACTGTGTGCTGCGGACACTTAAATAAGTAAATACACTAAATAAGTAACATTTGATAATATAGTAATGATAAAAAGCTCAAACATAGGACAGTTACCAAACAAGAAAATGACTGATGATGGCAGATCATTGCTGAAACCGATGGCACCATTTGAACTGGGAAGTTGGAATTTTCTTGTTCCCAGTATGACATTTGAACTGGAATGCCTCCTGCAGTTGGACTCTGAAACGGACTTCACCAGCTCTGACCACAGAATCCAAGATGGCTGCTCTATGCAGAAAGCTGTAGGAAAGACAAGTTCATTAGCCATGAGTCACACATTCAGTACAGCCCAGCTTCTTAACTGGCTAATCTGGCCAGAACCTGTGTCTTCCCACTTCCAAGGTAACTTGAATGCCGCATGAATCAAATGAATCCGTGTGCATTTTTGAGTTTAATTCAAAAAAAGCTTGGAATTATGCACTGTAAACTGCAGAAGAGGTCGCAATAACCAGCACACTTGTGCCTGAGTGGTGGGAAACAAAGAAGTTAAAAGTCACTTGAAAGAGCAAACATTTCCATAGAGAAGTGTCATAAATAAATCAGCGCTCTTATGGGTATTTAATGCAAAGTCAATTTTGAATCACGCAGCCTCTTTATAAATGAGGCCCCAAGGAACAGCACTGAGAGCTCAGCTCTGTTAAACCATCCCAGTGACACTGTTTTGAAGAACCGCTAATTATTGTGTCTACATCTAACAGCGGGTCAGGCATAAATCTCCAGTGCTGAACACAAGATAGACACGATGAGATCCTGATCACAGAATGAACGACGGACAAACTCATGTTCATTATTCCATGGGCTAGTATTTTAAAAGAGTAATGAGCTGCGGATATTAAAACGTAATTAAGTGTTCTCTCTATATGCTGAAACAGGGTTCTATCTCTGTGATCTTATAATTGAAACTTAATTGACATATCCCTGAAAATAACTCTTAAAATAAGTGATTATGCCAGGCAGATGAGATTTTATGTGAACATGATTAAAACATCGCGGGGAACTGAGCCTTGAGACTCTATTGATTGATTGTCTCCTTTGTTGGATTTGTCTTTAATCAAGTGAGACATGCACAAAGACCAGACTAGCTGGTTAGCTATTAGTCATTAGTGTTTATAATACATTATTTATCATGTGACCCTCAGAGCTGCTTTCACACTCTTGTGCGGGGATCTGCAGAGCTCATTTATAAAGAGGGCAATATAGAACACACTCTGCTCTGGTTAACCAACACTGCAAAATTGCTGTTGCTTTTTTAGCATCTAGTAGAACTTGAGCGCTAGTAGAGCTTTAAATAGTTTTGGAATTGAAAGGGACCATATCTATGCTTTGGGGAAGAGAGATTGCTTATGATGGTGGGTTTTTATCTGAACATGCCACTGTGTCGCCCTTGTACTGTACAGTAAGGTTTAGGACGGTCCGGGTGATACGCTGCTACATGTCAGTGTTGTTAGCATTACACATGGACCGGCAAATTCTTATTAGAGCCAGGTATTATAGACAGATCCTCGAATCCCAGTGGAGGTCATTATACTGAGTCTGAGCTGGGCATACTGTATGGGGGAGGTTCTGAATAGAGCAAGAACAATAAAGAAAGACAGTGGTCAAAAAAAAAAAAAATAATGGATTAACATGATGCTACATTTCCTGGTGAGTTGCAGCATAAATGATACATCTACTCTGATTTTAAATATATCATGATAAATTGAGGAGGTTGGGGAGCCTTGTGCTGTAGGCATTCTGTGATGAAGACTAATGGGGAAGCGTTTCTTCAACCACACTGAGAAAATTCAGAGCTCAGAAGCACCCGCAAAGAAATGCATTCACTTTCTGTAGGCTTTCACTGCGACTGGAAATGATAATAAGAATCCAAGAGATTCCCTCGTTAAGAAGATTTTCTATTTAAAAAAAAAAAAAGAGAGATTCTAATAGACACTATTATTTTTTGGTGGATACACTCTTAAATACAATCAATTAAAGCCCTGAATTAAAGCCCTAAATCCCTAGTAGAACTTTAAATTGTTCTTATAGTACAGATATATTTCTCTGAATAATCATTTACCAATGGTATATTCAAAAATGTATAAATATTAATAGAATTTAAAAATAGTGACATGTATCAAGAATTCCAGGTTGCTGCCTGTTCAGGTCTGTGCAGGTGTGATAGGAATGCTTTCTCAACACTAGCATTTCTCTTAAAAATATCAATGTCTATATTAATAATAGCTACAGTAATAATAACTATATTTAATGATATTTCATTTGAAAATAAAATCATTTCAGTTAATCAAATCAAATATTATTTTTCTTTGTTCATCTGGACAGCAGGGATGATGCAGAAATAAGTTCAAGACGTGAACCAGAATCTGTTTAGCAATGTGTTTTTCTAGTCAGTTCGAGAGTTGAGATATTCTATTGCTCACTAAGTGGTTGAAGTTCAGTTCCATCATGAGAGAAATTTTGACAAGCAAACAAAAATCTCACACTTATTTCACTGTTTTATTCCACATTTGGGTGGACTGATGGCATTCTTGTAAATGCATCAATAGGAGATAAAAGAAGGTAATAATTAAAATAACCTGAAAGGGGTTTTAATTGGTGTTGCGCCTTTATATTATGTGCAGGTTCTTTAAACTTTAAAAAAAGGCTCTTCACACTTTAATCCATTTAATTAAATGGGAACAAAAAAAATCTTTTAATTTCCTCTAAAGAATTGTTGGTCCCATTTGGCACTCTTAAGTGTTTGAGCATGTGATGCCTCTCTTGGACAGGCACAAGACTATAGGACTTTATGTCCTCACAAGGATCCCCTGGCAGCTGTAGATTGTTTTTATGATAGACCTCAGATATTTATTCATATATTTGGTTGCCAACACACTGATTAACAAGTTAAAATAAAATAAATAAGTGGCCTTTTTTTGTCATGTGCGAACATGCCACAGCACACAGTGTCAGCAATGTGAATTTATTTCTCTGCATTTAACCCAAGTGAAGCAGCGTGCAGCCAACAATGGTGCCCGGGGAGCAGTGTGTGGGGATGGTACCTTGCTCAAGGGTACCTCAGTGGTGCCTCAGGCAGACCTGGGATTCAAACCCACAACCTTCTGATTGCAGTGGCAACACCCTAACTACTAGACGACCAGCTGCCCCAGTATACCAGTGTAACTTCTTAACTTTACGCCAGCCATAGTACAATCAACATCTCCCATCCATCCACAACACGCTAAATAGAGCTCTTAGTATACCAGTGCAATCTCAGTGTAACACCAGTCAAATAGTTTCTCTTATAATTATGTTATTAAAAGCCTAGACCTCACCCAGGATTGCATCTGTCACCTGATAAAATAACACATTGAAGCACGCACATGGACCATGAGGACAAACATTTTTGGCTTAGTTAAGTATGATTATTATTATTATTATTATTATTATTATTATTATTATTATTGCCATTGTTCTTGACAACAATGGCAATAATAATAAAGTGACTGACACTTTGCCCACTATGTCCACCTTTTTGTTTTCTTCTGCTGTTCTAAAGAAGCATATCACTGTATTAGCCAAACTATTAATGGATATAATTACAATTATACATTCTTAATTACTGTAAAATTGGTGTAGTATTGTAGCCATGGTCCAGGAGGACGATATTTCCTCTCGCTGTGTACTATGCACATGGCTGGGATGACAATAAAGATCAACTTGACTTGGCCAAAGACACATACATACAAACACACTAATGTTTAGGTTTCCACTCATCATGTAGTAAAAAACAGACTGCACAGAACTGTTAGGGACTATGTGTTTCTCCCTTAGCCTACATGCTAATGGAGCTATGTTCCTTTATACAACCAGATGTAGCTACAGCTAATCACGTTAGCATGAAGCTACAAAAGTTAATCCTAGATCTGTTAACCGTTTGTGTGCCATATATAGTGACGGTTTATGAATGATCTATGTTTAATTAGAATTTATTCATCATTATTTCTAGTGACAATTCAGTAGAATTCCTCCTACCAAAGCCTGTGCCCTTGGAAAGGTGGGTGTTTTATTCAATTACAAATGGAACATTATGTTTACCGAAAGACCTTATACCTTATAAGTAAATGTGTGAATGTGCTGACTACAAATGAACCAATGTTAGCGATCTTCTTCTCAAAGGTCTGAGCTATCCTCTTAAAGGCAATGCTGCAGAAATTTTTCCTCTTACAGACCCGGCTCCCTTGAAGAACATTTTGTCCCATTACATATAATACGGTGATGGAAAATCGGAGGGTTATCAAACCTTATGGGTTAGACTAGTTCCCTTCAGAGCCAGCCAATTATGTTGCTTAAACTCTGACAGAAAAGAAGTGCTGTCTTCAACCGTGAAGACATTAGAGTAACAAGCTGACTTTGTCACTTTCACTGTGACTTTTAACTCCAAGCAAAGAGCCTTTGCAGCACCATGGTATAAAGAGCAAGGTAGATACTGCAACTGCATTCCTGTAGTGTTTGTCTTTTTCAGTGGACACTACTTTTTTTGATTATAATGTTTAATTGCCAATCAAAAACCGTCGTTACCAATAAACCAAGTGAATATCAAATCTTGTATCATTTTAGATGTCAGACAGAACAACTCCAGTTTTGATTCCAGCTCACAGCAAGGCAGCACAAAAGTGTCTGAAGATAACTGCCGAGTCCTATCAGTGTGTGACAGTCTGTGCACTCTGTGGAGGTTTTAATTGCATCTCAGCGTAATCTGCAGGCTTGTCTGAGGAGCCTGTGACAGCAGTGCCTTCGAGAGATAATCACCTGCCTGATAGTGGAGCACTACGCACACCTGTCTCTCCCTTGTTGCTACAGGATGATAAAGAATTAGTCAGCCTTTCATGTGGACTTTGATGTCTCCAGCATCGGAACCACCGTTAATGGGCTGTGGGTGCTTGATCTCAGGAGGACATTTGAATAACAATAACTGTGTTGATGCACACACTGACCCCTTGGTGCAGATTTTTGTGCACATGAGGCTGCTTGATATTTCGTACCGGAGAATGATGCAATTTGAGAGCCTACTTTAATGGATTATGGTGCGTTGAGACTGAGGTATAGTCTACAAATAAAACTACTGGGTTCGAAGCAGGATGAAGTCCCTTGAGTGACTTACTGTGTTTATACAACACAGAAAACTTGACACATTTACTTTTATACTTTATACTGTTCAAGAGAAAGGATCTCGCACACTGACCAATTCGCATGCAATTAGTTTATTAATAAAAAATAACAACATTTCGGTTTTTTATTAATAAACTAATTGCTTGCGAATTGGTCAGTGTGCGAGATTCTTGCTCTTGATCAGTGACCTTTGGTTATTATCCACGCACCTGCCCGCTAAAGAGGTGTGCAAAAAGTTTTCTTTTTTAAATACTTTATACTGTTGTAATATACTGTATATGAACAATATTTGTAATATATTAATAATTTTAAACGTGGTTTTTATTTTGTGAGGGTTTTTGGTTTAGAAAGGATGCAAAGCGCAAAGTCCAATTTTAACAAACACAAAAAAAATTTACAGAGGGTCCGAGGGTAAACAGGAGCAAGATACAATCTCAGGTTTAAACAACGTCAGGAGCAAGGCAACACAAAGGGAGATAATTACAGCGACAGTACACTAGTTAATAACCAGACAAAAACGTGTGATGACAGTCACTGTCTCCGTGTTTCAGCTTGTCTGTGTGGATTCTCTGTTGCTAAAACACTAAGAACACCTGGGCTGAGGAGGAAACAGAGACAAGACACAGGTGAACAGGATAATAAGGGGGCAGGGCTAAGACTGGCATCAAAACGACAACACACATGGCAAACAGACACAAGGCAGGGCAAACAAAGACACAGTCAAAAAATGGGTCCACAGCAAAAGAGTGTCTAAAGATACAAGGTGCCTATATAAAGGTGTTCCAACTACTCAGCATTCAGAACCACCAGTATACTGATCACCACCTGATCATCTGGAATCATCTGCGCCTGTTTCTTCACTGGTGTGTGGAAATAGGGGGTGGCTCATAACTTTTGCACAGTACTGTATATATAGTTTTCAGCGAAGGGTGCGGTAGCCAGAAACACATTACTTAGTCACTCAGAGAACTTGTTAAAATGATGTAATCTATAGTCAAGTTCCTCCCAGGTGACAATATTTGAAGCAGAGAACAAGGTCTTTCAACGGTTTGTGCACCACATATAATGACTATATATGAATTATCTATGTTTTATTAGAATTTATTCATCAAAATCATTTTTTATTTATCAACTATTCCGTATTGTCCCTACAAAAGTCTAAGAAAATTAGAGAACTTTTAATTAGATAACTTGTTAAAATGATGTAATCTACAGTCAAGTTCCTCTCAGGTGAAACCAGAGTTTATGTCTCATGTCCTCTTACAAACCACATTCACAAACAAAAGCACCAGGGTTTCAAATCTGCCAAGTCAAAATACACTCAATACTGTTTTTTTTTTAATATCACTTTCGCAGTCCAGTTTTTGTCTTATTTGTGTGAAAGGGGTGAATGATTCTACATTATAATAATTGGCAAAGGTAACAATATAACTAAGGTCACAACAGTTTGTGTATCACTCAATCCAACAACCGGACCGGCTCGGTCAGAAACACTCTGTTCTAATGTGAAGTACTTGAACACACTTGGAAATGTTCTTTTCATCTCAGAAAGGGTAGACTATTTTGGGAATCAAAGCACAGCCTGACTGCTCCTTTGGACACCACTCCCAAAGGTTCTATTGATGACTGCTGCTGACCAGTGATGCATGATTCAAAAGAATTAAAATAATAATAGGTTATTTTTTGAATGTGCCGAATGGTCGGCACTGAGGCCGTGCCTGCAGCACATAATGAAAAGTTGAGGTGTCACATGGGGATAAGTGAAGGTGACTCGGTGGCTGTTGACCTTGACAGTGCAGGCTAATGGAGGTGGCAGAAATTGCTTAGGAGGGTGATAGACCGCACTCCTCTGTGAAGTATAAGAAACAGGAAAAAGCATGATGGCATAATATATGATTGCAAAATGCTCTTTCCACAGTTTGCAGGGATATTTAATAAATACAGAAAATGAGTGAGTTGATTGAACATTCATTTAAATTTGTCCCACCCAAAAGCTGCTGCGGATTTCTTATTGTTGTGGGGTTTTTTGAGGAAGAGAAGAAAACGTTTAAATAATACATTACAGAACAAAAGAACTGTACTACAATTATGTCCTGAAAAGTGTAACAATTTCATAATTAATGTTTCCTACATATTTCGTCGTTTCTTTTGTATCAGCTATGGCTCATGACTCCTGAAACACCCCCTGAACTTGGAATTTCTATTCCTAATGTCAGGGTGGTGTTTTTAAGTGCCAGTTTAGCATATGACATCGAAAGGCTGTTCACAGGATCAACAGTAATAAGGTACATCTCCAGTGTCACTGTAGAGTTAAGTACTTCATGGATGTTAAAATTAACTATAATTGTTATACAACTGCTTTCCTGGAGACATTCATGTTTTTTCAATGGAAGAATGCATGGAGGTGGAAAACGGAGTAATTTTAATCTTCAGCTTCTCATTTTTGACCCAAGTTGACCACCACATTTGATCCCAAGTCTTGCCTTATTTTTTCAACCTCTAACCACTGCTTTGCAAATATTGCTCTCTGCCATTACTTCTGACAGGTTATCAGTTCCAGTAGCGTACACGTTTTTCCACGGATGTATTTTGAGTGCAAAACTCCAGATATGGTCATATGTGCATGGAGGACACATGAAGGGATGTTCCTTTAAACCGTTTGCAAAAAAACGTAAAAACCACCGTTACCATCAGCCGTATAAAAAATGACGTGCATTTTCAAAAGTCACTTTAGAAGCCAAGTTGAATGTTAGCTGCATGAGTTAGTCTTTACTGAACTGTCCAAATTTTTGCTTGAAATAAATTTTAGACAAACCAATGAGAGCAAAATGAACAGAAAAAAATCTACCACAGGATTTTGCTCTCAGTGTAAAACTAAGAGGAACATGAAGGTCCTTCAGCTGTCCTTACTCATCAATTAGGCTCATCTACTTAATTAAGTTACTGCAAAGACACGGTAAACACAATTAATGTGTTACGCTAAATAATTAAAAATCATTTATGTGACTCTCTAGTGGATACTAAAGGACTTGCTAATTTCTTCTTCAAGCCTTTTTTTCTAAAAAACTGATTTGTTATATCTGAAAGCGGGCTTAACTTAACTTATGCCATGTTCACACTACACAATTTTAGCCTTGATTTTCCACTCGCCAACAGAGTTTTGGAGATCGCCGAAAAAGCCTCAGATCAGAGGAAGCTTGGCCTGCGCTCGGGGCCCATGAATTGGCTCTTGATCGCTACATGTGAATCGTTCAAAGACATCAGCAGTGCCTCGCAGACGCCAGACGGATTTCTTGAATGCTAAATATATGGACCTGTCAGGGAGTCCAAATCGTGCAGTGTGAAACTGTTGACCCGATTACAGCGGCGAGTGGAGCAAAGAGTCAAGGAGGGCAGAGGACACAGGGTGAGGGGAAATCTGGGGGAGGTGTTAATGTATTTTATTTCATATGGAGATTCTTTTCCCCTTGTTTTTTCACTGCAAATCAGCAAACTTCTGACATCCAATTCTGCAAGGGAAAAAAATCAAGTTCATATTGACTCAACTTCAAATTTTAAACTCAGAGTAGCTTTATTGGCAGGACTGTTTTAGGAACAGTGTTGCCAAAGCAGTGTGTAATGTAATGTTACATTAACAGTAATTGTAGAGTTACTGATAATGATTATAGAAAGTCAGTAACAAAGTAAAGGATGAAATTGTGAATTAGAGAGTCATAAAACATTATTAATACATAATAATGAAAAACAGAATAACTAATAATAATAATAATAATAGAAGTAATTCTGTAATCAGGACTTGTTTAGGTATGTAGGTAGGTGTGATGGTCAGGGGGGTTCAGAATTACTCACTGTCTCGCAGGTGGTGACATCACGTAATCTTTCTGATTGAGTGAAAATGTCTCAATCAGAAAGATTTGGGTGGATGCTCATTATTTTTGTGGGTTTTCTCTATTTGTCACTTCTCATGTGATTTTCATGACAAAATGTAGTTTGGAGACCAGACAGACAGGTCAGATTCCTCCTGGTGAAATATCCTGTAATGAGTGATCCCCTGTCACTGACTAGTTATGTAGTGGGCAAACCACAATGACTTCAAGATATTAATGTGTGTCGCATGGCTGTGGCTTAAACTGTGTGTTCATTGTTTAATCACTCTTTATTGGGTGCCAACAGCTTCTGTGAAAATCAAGATGAATGGAAATTGTAGGGTGTGGAATTTCATTTCATGACAGTAGGCCTATGGATTTCTGCATAGATTTTTCTGTGTGTGTTCCGAGAACACTCCGGTTTTACTTAACTGCAAAACGTTTAGGTTTTATAACAAGAATAAATGTTCTTCACTAATTAATCCTTGGCAACCTTATTATCACAATAACACAGGTCAACAAAAAAAACACTACACACTTTTCTAAACCAGTTTTTCATGCTGATTTCAGATCTGCTTTCACATCACATCAACTTTTTGAGTTATGAGTAATATTAGATTTGCAATAGACTTGCATGTGGTTTTTATTAAACCACAGACACCAATCAAGTAACTGTTTCAATATTTTCAGAGTGAAGTCAGACAGGCGCACACTGTGGCCTAAAAATGATTAGTATATGATTATTATATGCTAATTATACCAACTATCATGCGATATGTAACTAGCTTCTTCACAGAAACTGTACGTGTGGGAAAAACTAAACACAGAAATCAGCATGAAAAACACTACAAAACCCACATAAACTTGTCTCTGATGATTTTGACCTGTTGTCCTGTGTAATCATCATAATGTCTATTATCACAATGTCTAATAAGAATCTAATCATGATGTGTCATTATCTCAGTTTTAGTGCAATCTCAATGTAACTGTATAGTTTTTAATCTTAAATGGAGTGTTTTTGAAAGTTATTTACTGCACTTCATTGAAGTTAAACAGTTTTGAGAATTTTAGAGGACTCAGAAGTAGCATCAAGAGTGGGAAAGGAAATATACTGTGTGTGCCAGACCTTTGTGTGAGTGCTCTAAAGGTTTAGAGAGAAAATCAAGCAGACGTGATGAAGCACTTGTGTGTTACTTGGTAATTAATTTGCTAATGCAGCACGCAAGGAGTGAGCCACCAGCACTTTGAACTCACAGAGGTAATTAATACCTTTCCTTCCTGAAGGAGAAATAGAGCAGATTTCCTAAATAATTGTTTCACGTCCTCCCTAGAGGATTTCTGTATCTCCTTATAGAATGACCTATATGCAAATGCAATGTCAAGCATGCAAGGTAGGAGTTGTTTAAGAACCACATGTGAGAAAGGCAAAGCTAACTCACAACACTGACTGTCAAATGAAGAAAAAAGAACAACACAGTATTTCTCTGCATATGATTCATTGTCATGCAGGTGCATGGCTGATTTTCTGTGATAACAAATATGAGCAATGACTAATTACCAAACAGACTATTTTGGGCTGAGCACTTGACAGTTTTATGTTATGTATTTCATTACTTGCAAAGTAGATCCTAGTAACTGCAACTTTGTAGTTTCCATAGAAATGCTGAGATGAAAATTTTATACCAGAGCGTTTTTTGCTTTTTATATATATAAAGCAAAAAAACACCTCTGGATGATGCCTAGCACAAATTGTGCATTCAGATGGGCTACATTCTATAACTGTACCTCAGCAAGGCAAAGGCACAAGGGAGAGATTCTTGATAAAGTGAGCAGTTATTTGAAATAAGGACTTGGAAGTCTTGCCCTTATCCCAACATGGACCCTCGTCCCCCTGTAAGCAACACACACCTGACCATCCACATGATGTAAAAAATAAATAAACATGATTTATCAGACCAGGGCGCGTTCTATCGCTTTATAGTCCAGTTCTGATGCTCACACGGGCATCTTGTGGCCTAGTGTTTACATGGATTAAAGCAAAAAATAATAATCTGACGGAATTTCTTTTATTTACTTATTTTTTACACAGATGCTAGGTGAGCTAAATGCTTAGAGTAAATCTAGAACAATACACTGTAACGTTAATTATTCAATAGGTTCAGGACTCAAGTAAGTTCTGTTCCTCTGAACACAATCCTCAAACAAGAGTAAAGTGCCTGAATATACAGCACAGCCATGAACAGTTAACGTTACTCTCTTTAGCTTACTACCGTTATTAGCAGTGTACAGGCTAATCTAGCGTCTTTCTGAAAGTAAACAGAAATAGCGCCATATAAACTT
>JBBPCY010000002.1:10223916-10250160 GCA_037974405.1 Brachyalestes nurse | reverse complement strand
AGACACGCACCCACAGTCCTTTGCACGCACCAGTGCTCTCTTTACACTCCTGCCTTTCTTACACCGATCTGCATCAATTTCAATATAAATCTTAAGTGCACCCAGTTGACGGAAATCCGTCATAGTGACGGAAAACTTTAATCCATGTGGTTAGGAAGTTGCCCCTGAGATCAGAAGGTTGTGGGTTCAAATCCCAGGACTGTAAATGGCACCACTGAGGTACCCTTGAGCAAGGTACCGTCCCACTCACTGCTTCCCGGGTGCTGTGTTGCTGGCTGCCCACTGCTTCACTTGGTGAATGGGTTAAATGCAGAGATAGAATTTCACCTTGTTCACACTGTACAGTGTATTCACTTTTGGCAGTCGACAGCGGTCAGCAAGGGCACTCACTGGTCTGTGGCTACAGAGCTTCTTATGCAACAAGCTGAGATGCACCATGTGTTCTTACACCTTTCTATCATAGCCAGCATGAACTTTTTGTGCTACAGTAGCTCTTCTGTGGGATTGGACTAGAAGTGCTAGTCTTTACTCCTCACACACATGGAGTGTTCATGACCCTGTTGCCTATTCACTGGTTGTCCTTCCTTGGACTACTTTTGGCAGGGATTAACAACTGCATACCAGGAACACACCACATGACCTGTTGTTTTAGAGACTCTCAGGTTCACTAGTTTAGTCATCTCTGTGTCACTCAAATCCTGACGCTTGCCCATTTTTCCTGCTTCCAACTTTAAGAACTGTCTTCATGCTGCCTAGTATATCCTACCCAGAACATTATGACCACTCACAAGTAACGCGAATAACACTTTGTCTGGTATATATTAGGCTGTAAGCAAACTGTTGGTACTTGTTGACACGCTGAATGTGGAAAACACAAACAAGCATAAAAACCTGAGCAACTTTAACAAGAGCAAAAAGCTGGTTGACTCTGTTCAGTACAAACAGTAGTCTGAGGAGGGACAAACCATAAACTGGGCATCCAAGGTTTATCAGTTCACAAGGATAACAAAGGTTATCCTGCCTGGTCCGAACTAAATATAGACCCTTCACATTATGTGGAGGTTCTTTCAGCTTTTAACAGTTTGTTTACAACAGTGGCTTTTGAAAGATACTTCCATTGAAGAGCCGATTTATCTATAGAACAATTTTGACAATTTTGACAAAGATTTTAGTTTTCCTACTAAAGTAGTACACCTAAAGGTTGCTAGCTTTCAGTCTAACTCTCAGTCAAAGTTTGAGTCCTACCTGTTTATTTTAATTGTAAAACAGGTAAAAAGAAAGGAGATGTGAAAGAAGCTTTCTGGCAGCTTTGCAATCATAGTTATGAACACATGCCAAAATGCAGCATCTTGCCATCATGTAAGTTACAGTAACATAGTAATAATGTATTTCAGTCCAGGTACTAGTATGTAAATTGTCATCAATATATGTCCTCAGTCACTTCTAATATTATTAACAGTAAAATATTTCCATCTCTACTTTCCATTTCCTATGACAATGTTTTCGCCAGTTCCTCATCTCCTCCCTGTTCCTCTGCTTTATCTCTCAGTGCCGTCTTTGTTCAAGCGTGAGCTTCTACCTTAAAGCAGGAGCCACCGAAGGACTCCAGCCAGAGTTCTCTACTCTTCTACAGATTTATAGCCTACCCTCTTCTCATACTATGGTGTGCTGAAGGCATGGTCTGAGCTTGCAAACAAGGTACTGGAAAACAAATATAGCCGTGTGTGTCACCCAGTTTGTCAAGCCCACTGCTGACTGATTATACAGTAAATTCACTGTATAGTACACTGACTATTCAGTCCATACTGAGATTGTGAACTTTGCTTTTCCTTACTATCTTCCACCATCAGCTGATTTTGAAAACATTTTACATGTTAATCAGAATTCATGTCCAAATCAACGTTTGAAGGACAGACATTCAGTTTCATTTTTACATGTATGCTGAATAATTCACTACACAGTAATCAGGCAGCAGCAGTATCATATTGTCCCGCTTCTATTGAAGCCATCAATGATTAAGCACCCACCCCAACCCAGAGATAAATAAACGCATCATAGTGAAGTACGGCAGGTCGCTTTTTTTGTCATTTGTTAGAGGTGAGTGGAAAAGCATCAGTAAGATGATATGTCTCTGGAGAGAGAGTCGCCTGGGCACTTAATCATCAGGGACCCAGTTCTGTGGCGTTTCTCTCATTGCTACCACACACTTCAGAACCACGCTGAGGTAAACAGAAGTCCATTTGCATAGTTGCAAATCTACAGAAATGGGGAACGAGGAGCATTTGTTGTCAAATGGAACAGTTTGTGACAAAAGGCTTGCAAACCAACTGTGTGCGGTTTTAATGCTTCACCATATGTCAGTGAAATTTCTGTGACCCAGTAATGGGTTCCCTGTTAATTTTTGCTGCGCAAATGAGGAGGAACGGCGCCCATAATTGCAGGCCTTTTAAACTTTATTTCAGAAAGTTGCCATGTTTTATTCCGGGCTGCTTGTTTAAAGGCGACATTATAGGTAACTGATGCTATAAAGAAAACATTACATTGTACAGAGCTAAGCTGCCTTTTACCCAGCAGACAGTGTGGAAATTGCAACAATGCCACTTGCCGCCCACTAAGCCTCAAGGGAGAAGTTATAATTCTCCTCCAATCCAAATTCACACTCATTTAATGTTAATGTGGGTTGGTGAAAGCAGCTAAGGAGCTAACCATACATGGCTCACATGTGTAATTAGGGTTTCGAATAGGGTTTACTGCCATCTGAACAGAGCGCGCACATGCGTGGGAGGCACGTTTTGTACAGAGGAAGCCAGGGGAGATGCATCTTGGGCTTTGTGAGCCACCAGCACAAATGCCAGTGTGACTCAGTCACTGAGTCTTTATGTTACATTTCTACTTTATGTTACATTTCTCTGAGGCAGATCATTTGTACCCTGTCAGTATGTGTCTGGAGACCACACGGGTGAGAGAACACGAGAGAACTGAGGCTTTGAATGGTGCAGTAAAACAAACAACAAGAGACAGTAATTAGCGTAAGCACCCTATTAAGGGGGTATAGATGTTAACAGCACAAATGCTGCTTCATTTCAAAGGCAAGAAAGGTCCAGCAGAGCAATGAAGTGAACTTAAACTCTGTCACAGGGACAACACTCTCCTCACGTCCTTGAGAATATATGACACTGTGTACTGGACTGCATAAATACTTTTGAATGATGGTTTTTAACTGCAGCCTTTTGAGATGCTTGGTTTTCTTCTGGAGCTCTGCTGGTTTGCAACAATCCCCATTGTCTCAAGCACAGACCCATAGGGGGCACCCATGTACTGCAAACTAACACAGCAGTGCGTGGCACATGAGGAATTAACAGGTACCGCAGTAATGAAAGCATGCATGATGTATGTGGCAGGTAGTACTGTCTGATTTAGAAACATGTTTGCTCATGAGACTTTGAATACATTTTCATTCCCAACATTTTAGTCACAAATGCGAAACAATATTCTATTCTGAAAACAGTGTGTCTTTTTGCTTTTTTTCTGGCAATCAGGGAATTCTTAGGCACCAACTGGATGAGCATTTAATATTCTTGTGTGAGGAGAGTGCTTAGTTTTAGTTCAGTCACGTTTGACTCGCTGCCTTTGCTGCCTCACAGTAGTGGGATAATTACCTATTTATATTTCACCCAGACAGCTTCACTGCAGCTGAAGAGCCCCACATGTCTTTGTGTGTGTGTACGTGTGTGTGTGAGTGTTTGTGTACTCAATGAATTGCTGCATAGTACAGATATGAAAATTATAGAAATTCCATATGAGCCCATTACCTCAAGAAAAAAAAAGTCACAGGTGATCACAAAATAATTTTTGTTCACAGTGGGTGTAGCCAAAAATAACTTTTATCAGGACAGGCATTGACGAAACTTGGCATCTAAAAGCTGTATTTGAATGGGATCAACAGCACACCAGCACCTGAGCTTCGGCCTGCTCTGCTGCATGTGGTCTGAACGGTCAGACTGGGAAAATGTGGCATCAATAAATGATCAAATGAATGTGTTATTAATGTGCTAACTTTGCTGGTGCTGCTAAAAGTGCGTAAAATGGATAGGAATGTGTTGAGTCTCATGAAAAGAAATAAGAGATAGATGCCAAGATATTTTTGCAGTGTATAAAGTGCTCCATATGCTTTGCAGTGGAGGTGGGATTTGTCTTTGGCATCACAGACTAACATACTGTATCATGGACCTGGTCCATGTATTTCCTTAAGTTGTAGTTTGGAACTTTGCGGCAGGTGGATAGCCTCTAAAATAGCTGTTGTTGCAACTGTCGACTGTACGATAGAACTTGGCGCGGCTCGCTGGCTATTCGCAGCCACATGTCCGCGCTCTGCCTCATCCTGGACCCGTCAGTAGAAATTCAATAGATTGCACTGGATATCTGGCTTGGTCCCATGGGCAAGGCTGCAGTAGCTGTCTTTTGGCCCTGGTAAATCACTTTAAGAATGCTTTGTGAAAGAAAACTAAAGTTCTTTTACTATTTCAGAATGACTGGCAGCGGGATTGACTGACCTGTAGTCAAGCTGATGATTGCAGACTGGTTTTCATGAGGCAAAAGGTCTTCAAAGAGTCTTTTGAGCAGAGCAGCGTCCAGGGAGTATTGTCTGTCCAGGGCAAATGTGTAAGAGAGAGAGACTAGGGTTGAGCAGCTGCTGTGCAGAATCCTAGCTGGTGGAACTGAGTGGCAGTGAGCACTGACCAGGAGGGAGAGTTATCTGTAAATCCTTTTCAGAAAAATGTCTGGAGACGGTGAAAAGTGAATAAAGTAAAGTGGCTCTTATAGTCACATGTGAACACACCAGAGCACATCGCACAGTGAGAACCATGTAAAAATTCTTTCTCTGCATTTAACTCATTCACCAAGTGAAGCAGTGGGCAGATGGTAATGGCACCCAGGGTGCAGTGTGTGGGGACGGTACCTTGCTCAAGGGTACCACAGTGGTGCCACTGGGGGTGCTGGGATTCAAACCACAACCTTCTGATCACAGGGGCAACTTCCTAATCACCAGGCCACCAGCATCCCCCCCAAAGAAACAAAACAACAAAAAACAAACAAACAAAGATCTTTCCTTTAAAATAAGGCTCTTATTTTGATTCAGTGAGTAGGTTTAGTCAGCACAATCAATGGCAATCGAAAAATGTATTGATAACCATTTTCACAGTGGGTGTAACACTAACCAGAAAGACATAGAATTAGATTAACTGTAGTAACTGATAATGTGATAAACTATGCCCCACCCTGACAGAGAGTGAAATATGGTCATTGACACCCCCTGAATGTCTCCATAGTAAACTCTGGAGGTCTCCAGAAAATTCTTTGAAACTGCAAGTGATGTGGAATAGTTCAAATGGGCATTCTCAATCACCCCCAAACATCCTTCGGTCCTTGACAAATATTTCAGTTTTGTTACTTGGTAAAGTGTTCATCTTTCTACATCTCCATTTCTGCAATAGCTCTATACAAATTGTTCAGACAAATGAACAAAAACAAATGTAAAGAAAAACAATGTTTTCCTCGTTTTTTTCATACTTCTGTATTTGCATATTTGCTGAGATTAATACAAGTCTGAGGATTCAAGAACAAAAGTCTGCCGCAGAAAGAGTGCAAAAAATGGCATAGTTGCTATGACAACTTCAGTAACCTCACAGAATCAATTTTATTTTGTTTGTGTGTGTGTTTGTCTGTCTGTGTGTGTGTGTGTGTGTGTGTTTGATTGAAGGAGTGAGGAAAATGAATTGCAACACTCAGGGAGAAAGTATGTGAGGGACAGAGTGGATATGAATGTGTGAGATAGATCCAAGAAGCTGAAGTTATGCATAAAGAGACTCGAGCAGCACGTAGCCTGTTAGGTCCTCAGATATCTCATATCCTACAAAGTATGGCTTAATCAACACTGATGAGAGCTGTTGACTCTAGTCTAGCAGGGAATGCAGTAGACCTGATTAATGTGTCAGTTTCCAGCTCCACGCAGGCCTGATGTCAGGGGGTTATTTAGCGGGGTAATGTCTCACCAACCAATCACCATACCTTACCAAACCCATTACATTTTATTCATGCTTCAACAGTGGCTACTGATGACAAAAACAAACAAATCGCAGCTCAGTTTCCTGAGCTCTGTTGCTGCGTGCTGTGTTGTTTTTGGGAATGCACTGATTTGCAGATTTCCTAAATGACCAGACCTTCTGTGATTTGATGTAAATATGGCTATCCTGTAGATTCTGCTGATTGTGTCCTGACAGACTGAGCTGTCATCATTTTAATAAGAAGAAATCAAACAGAGAAAATGCTCGACTGTCCATAACATTGTTCAGTATAAATCACTACATAATAATAACTGGTATCTGTTATTCCAGCTACTCAGATCAGCTATATCTCATTGGACACGACACTGAAAATGCATTTTTAATGATCACAGTGTAAAGTCTGTAGTCAATATTTAATCAATCACTCAGACTCCAAAAATGCCTTGTTTTGTTGGACTGTGATGGCAGAATATGACTGGCAATACCTCAAAGGCTAGCCGAGTTTAAGATGCACTTTATATTTCAACAAATATACAGTTCCGGATACAAATAAGAGACCACTGCAATTTATTTCGAAATCAGCATCTCCCTGAGTACGACAACCATTCCAAGCCAGTGTTAAATTCCTACCCAAGCACCTCATTCTGCTTTACGAGGTACTGATTAGTGATCACCTGAATCACATCTGTTCAAAATCTGTAATCAACACTCCCCTCTTACAATGTGACTAGTTGGATGGCAAAACACTACTAGAAGTACATCAAAGGTAATTTTTGCCATTTTGTTTGAGTGAACAAGAGACTTGTATTCTTTGAATTGTTCTATAAACACAGCATCATTTCTCTTATTTAGATGTTTTGTCATTTCCTTTACAATTATGATTTAAAGAGCACTTTTTTTTTTGAGAATTAGGAGAAATATTGTCAGCAGTTCTTAAAAAACTAAGGCAAAGCTGTTCAGTTCAATACTTGCACCTATAAAAGATAAAACCAGAGAAACTGGATATTTTGTGGACTTATTTTTTTCCGGAGCTGTGAATTATGTTTTGTTCACATAATTGGTCATGTGGTTCTCAAACTTCTTTAACACACTGAGTTCAGTTCATAAATGCCCTCATGATCAAAAGATAAGCCCCTCGGGTTGTTCAAGCCTTTTTCTGATTGCCCTTCAGCCGTTGTGTTCATAAGAGGTTTTGCTCAGGGTATTCTTTGAAATCCTGTAATGCTTTACTACATTTTCTTCATTACTGGATGACATTAACCCTTTGAGAAGCAGAAATTCCACATTAATATTCAAGTCTTCCATTGTTAACTAAAATAAAGTCCCTGAGGGTAACTGCATAACTCTCTTTTCTCTTATATTTACATATTTGTGAATGTATTTCTCTAAAGGATAATAGATATTTGTATTGTATATTCTAGAACCAGGTTGTAGCCAAGTAGCAAGGGCGAATCCCACCAGCTCTTTATTACAAGTAAAGACATGTATAGGCTGGAGATGGTATCAGAGACAGAAGTGGGCTGTTGGCAAAACACACACTGTACCAGACAAAATTATCTTGGCAGAAATGACAGGTCTCAATATGCTTCGAAGCCGACATGTCAGATCTCCTTGGATACACATTCAGGAACTCTGAAGGCTCTGTCTAGTACTTATTAAGTCTATGTGGAGGTCACACTGAATCATTGTTATGACATATACAACCTTGAGTCACCAGCAGAGGTGGAAACAAGGTCTCTTGGTCAAACAAGGTTAGTGTGTGGTCAAACAAGGTATGTCCAGTGGAAGAGCCTCAAAATTAGACTATTGTGTCTAGGACCAAATAAATCTAATTCTTTGTCCATGTCTGCATATTTTCCTGCTTTTCATTTATATTTTTTGGTCATTTTTAAAAACTCATTCAAGCCAATGTACAAACAGAGACCCTGTCAAGATCTCGGCCTTATCCCAGGGGTCATTTGGTATTGATGCAAATTTTTCACTGGTGGAGTAGGCGGGTAGAAGACAAATCATTTTGTGGTGGGACTGTTTCAATTTAGATTCATTAGTCAATAAGTAATCAGAATGATCAGAGCAACACAATGTATAAAACATTGACACTGAAGCCACAGATGCCCAGGCCCCACAATGCCCCTGAGTGCAAGGCTTCTCACTGAGTGAATTTGGAAAGGATTAATAGATGGGATGTTTCCAGAAGGCAGGTAGGCTTAATCAGTTATGTGAAATCTCAGACAGGCATGGTGATGCTTTTTGATGTGAACAATTATTCCAATAACAGATGCAATAGATTGTTAGGACTCTGGTGAGAGAAAAGAAAGTGATTCATCACACAAATCGATGTCAGCTGGGATCTTGGTGAACCATTATGCAGAACCCCAGGATGCTTCATAAGCTGGACCACATACTGAGACTGCTGACATGACACTGTCATTCTCGACTACATTATTATTGTCATGTATAATTACTACCTGTCATGCAAAACATGCTCTGAACATGCTCACAATTAACACAGTGTACATGTAAAAGACCATTTAGATAAACAGTCTATGGCGAAAAAGTCTGATTCGATCTGAGTTTATTACGCAATTACTGAGGTATATTATTATCTCATATACATGGCTTCTCACAATTACTGATTCCACTAAACTTTGGTTATACTGCTACATGTTATTCATTGAGGATTGTTCTGACAGATTCTTCAGTCATTTTGGTTATATTTACACCAATCAAGAAAACTGAATGTCAGGTGCAGAAGCAAAAAGTACTTGTGAGTACTTGGTAAGATGATGCACACATTAGCAGTGAGAAGTAGTCATGTATTGTTATAGTGGATAGTTGACAGTTGTCTTAATAAGATATAATATGAAAATAGCTTGGCCATGGATAAGCAGATTGAACTGTTTTATTCTGACTATATATATGAAGTTTGAACGTATTTGAAATTTGATTTCCTACAAATATTGATGACGAGAGAAAATTGGAGAAAAAGTGGCAGTCTTCGAATGTGAGAACTTTTCTTCTGATTATTTAGTGTCTCATTAGAAAGGAGACTTGTGTTGCTAGCTTTTTGGTTACAGTTGTGCCCCTGAGCGGTGTTCATGTTAAAGGTGTTAGGGCAGAGGTGAGCCAAGTGTCTTGGATTTAGATGCAAATCCTAACTATTTTCAAGAACACAGATGGCCAGTCAGAGAAGAAATACTTATGGTGTGCCAGCTAATCTGATGTGCATAGCCTATTGAGGCACTTGTGATTGTTCTGGTGCTGCTAAGACCAATTCAGCAGTAAAAATTGGCAAAGGAAGTTGAAAATGGAAAAAGTTCAGAGGGCTGCAGACAGGAGCACAGCAGAATTTTAATATGGGTGCTAGAAGGTGGTTGAAACCTATGGCTGTTGTGGTGGTGATTTTCTGCGCTTTGTGCAAATGAGAAGAGAATTTCTCTGGGTGGCAGCCAGTCAGAGTGTTGATTATGTGATGCCTATATTAAAGCAACATGCTAATTAGTGTTGTATTCATACACAGTTTTAATGTCTGAACACACACAATGTTGAAATATTTTGGTTGCTAATGAGAAAGCAGTATGTGTCTCGACAGCTGACCTGAAATAATCCACTTTAACAGTCACACAAGAGCCTAGAGGACACATTTATATATTCAGTGACTGAATATAGACAGTTTTTTAAGGTATAAGTTAATGTTTGGATTAAGAGTCGACTAAAACAAGACTGATCTCAGCAGTCTACTTTGTTCTATAAATGCATAAGACCCACAAATACTGTAATGCATAATGATTTAGGAAACCTAACTGCATTCATGTGATGTAAAATATGAACAGACCTGTTCATTACATCTGGTTTCAAGGGCTTTTTGAACATGAAACGTGAAACACATACTTGGTGTCTTTCAGATGAGATGATCAATTTGACTGGCCACGTCAAAAAAAGGACAAATGAGAACAAAACTAGAGAGAAGAACAGAAAGGACTGAGAGTCCTATTACAGTCGGCCTGAAAGGTGGGGTATGTTGAGTGATGGAGACTGTTCTGAGTACTGAAATCAGATCTTTTTAGAATCTAAACTGACTGTTTACAACGACCTAATGTTGTACAATGACCTCAGCCAACTCTGAATTAAAAAACTCAGAGGTTGTGTACATATATATAAAATGCAGCAACTTCAAAACAACATTGTTAGAAATAAAGGTGCCATAAAGGGCTCTTTGAAGCATTTCCATAAAAGAACCGTCATTGGGGTTACCTAAAGAACCTTTTTGTAGTATTAAAGAACCTCCACATAATGTACAGGTTCTATATAAATTCTAGAAATGCACCAAGCACTTCATAACCTTTGGTTTTTAGCAGTGAACAGAGCTTTAGTCAAGACCATTTTTGTCCATTCCAGGAGAACTCCAAATCCAGAACTTGTTGAATCCAACTAGTTGAATCCAGATAAAAACCCACCCTCTTCCAAACTTACCAGCCTGGTTAGAATTTTTGTGTTATGCTAGAGAAACAGAATATCTTCTTGTTTTGGCAAGCATATGATTAGTTACCAGGTGTCTAATGTTGCTGCTTGCTCCAGATGGATTTCGAAATAATTAAACCAGTGCTCATTTTCTGAACAAGCTTATTAATCAATGATTTTGTTGGTCGATGCAGGTGTTTTTTGTTCAGTTAAGGGAGTAAAGGGTCATTTCGTTAACTGCTGCGGACACTTTCGTTATGTTGTGTGTGCTCTCATTGATTTTTTTATTTTTTTGTTTTTTGTTCGCTGCAGCAGCAGTAATTTTGCTGTGGTCAGCCACCACAGTGAAATATTACTCACAACGCTGTTTTTCTGAAGGCAGCTGGAATATTTGGTGAGACAGAGACAGTGCCTGAGACAGAGATATGTCCTAATCCAAAAACGAGCGAGTTTGAAACAAGTCTGAGACCGCAAGGAAACGCATCTGGAGTCCAAACTCAAATCTAAAACCAAATTTGAGTCCCACAGCCCTGACAGAGAATGGCCTTGGATGAGAGAAGGAGCCCTGGATGATCGATGAATGATGAGTACATCATGTTAAAGCCACACTTTGGTTAAGGAAACTGGTCAAAACACTTTTGAATGGTTTTGACTTTTGAATAAAGATCTTGAAGATCAGCTAATCAAGATCTGACCCCTCAAGAGTCTCTTAAATGGATGAAAGACTGATGTAGTAGAATATTTTAGTGAATAAATGTGAATATGGAAACAACACTGCACCCAGAAAACATTAAATTCACTGGAAAAATGATAGAAAGTGCAGTACATTCTGAATATTCTCCACCTACAGTTTTTGCTACAAACGTTTATGGTTTGCTACAAACTGCTATAAAGATGAACTGTAAGTGATAGGAGCCCTTTTAGTGTCAACCTGGAAAGTGCCTGTGTGGGCTATGATCAGTGGAGCAATAACGCCTGTGGTGCTGAATACTCAGAGTGAAGTTAATTCTTTTGCAAATATAAACTGACTATATACCACCCACATGTATGATTTAACTTTTTTTGTTTATCAGTGCTACTGTGAGGCGCAATGCTGTTGTTTAGCACAATTTATTGGAATCCATTTCTCCATGCCTAAAACATCCTCTTCCAGTTGTATCAGATCCACTGAAAAGAAGAACTACAAGTCTTCCGTTAGCTAAACGTCCCAGGATTTAGTTGCACCCCTCAGCATCAGTCTTATTTTATCTGAATGTCAATGTATTTGAATTCCGAGAGGGAAGAGCTGTGGCAGGAAAGACAATGGTTCACTGTTCTAACACAAGGATACAACTGCAAACGATCTGAGCTAGATTTGATCACAGGCTTATAGCAGTGGCAATAACTCAAGCTGGAATAGCCTGTTGATCCCTTTTCCAGCTACTCATATACATGTGTACTGCATGTGTGAAGGGTAAAATTAAAGTTTTCGCCCTCACAAAAATAGGTGACATGTCTGTACATATGATTTGATTACATGTGATGCTCTTGATTAGGTCTCTACCAGTGAACTGATTCCAGCTTAATGTCCTTTTCCTTCATGCCTAGTTTTCCTGCAGAGAGTTCCAGTTTTAGTCCAGATGTTTACTTGGAGTTCTGGCACTGCTTCTCCAGTTTTCAGATGTTGCTTGCTTTCTTGCCTCGACTGCCGTTTTTTCTACATTTGCTGCTTACCTACAACAATCTTGAAATTAATAATAATAAAAAAAAAAAACATATCTCTCTAGTGTACTCAAGTCATGATCTTCATTACATTCCACTTTACACTCAACTGAGCTTGAACGCATACGACTTGCCTCCACTGTAAAGTCACAATCTGTGAAATTGGCAGCATGCTACCACTAGAGTGCAATTGATTCACCGTGTTGCTCATAATAGAAAAGATAGACATTTACAACAGTGACCCAATCCATGTCACTGAATAATCTCTAAAATGTTACCACGGATGCATTTTATAGGACGCTTGATGGACAGGACCAATGCCAAGTCATGCGTACAGTATTTGCTGCAATATATTGACCTAGCCCATGAGGCATCATTATTTATAATGTCCTTCTGACCTCTCAGTGTTATTGATTTACCTCAAATGTCTATCATGGTAGCATTTATTTTACAGCTCAGAGGCTCATAAATAATACAACTGCAATGTCCCGTAAGATCCTGTAATATTTCATCTTTTAAAAAAATATTCATTCAGTGCAATGGTTGTTGAAGGAAAGGGCCTGATAAAAGCTATTCTAGTTTTACTGGTATCTAAAGTATCGACGGGCAAGAACTGGTGGGTAAGGACTATTATGCCCTGCCTGCTCACTCCCTTGGCTCTGCTTTTGGAATAATGCAGCTCACACTGGGAGCTTGAGAGTTTATTGATCAGTCAAGAAGTCAGCTCGATACATCAATTGTCACTTTAAGGAAACTACTTGTGAACGTAGAGACAGCTAAGGTCTACTCATAAGCAGTTCATCTCCTCAACCGAGTAAGCTGTGGCCTGGAAGACACTTCTGTAACTTTACATTTTTTCTTCTCTAAAACTCTTCTGTTGCATTCTGTTTTCTTCTTACCTTTCAAGTGTAATACCACAGTCATGAAGGTGGTTCATCCTTGCTGAGACTGAGACAGAGCCATTGCACTTTGCTTGTGCTGACCAGTTTTCCCAAAAATTCCGACTCCTTAATTTCTGAAGGTCACCAGACATTCCAGGTCCGACACTGTGGTGCAAACTGAAACAAATGTTCATAAACGTGACCAATAAAACCAGCGCTCAGATCTAGCACTCTCAGACCCTGCTTCGAATAACAAATCATCCAGAAAAAAACCTCACAGATGTTCTGCTGGAAAAGCAGACTCTTGATGCTGGACAAAGAGAGGACAGCGTAAGTGGCGCACAAGGACGCGAAAGCTCAGCAAGTTGGTCTTTGCTAGGCTAATCCTTGCCAGCTGGCTTTCCCATCCATTTTGTTTACCAATGTCTGGTAACTATACTATAACCTGGACTATATCCAACTCCAGTGGACTATCCAGCACGAATTTGTGATTGTTCGATGTAAACCATTTTATTTACCACAGGAATTCATCACTGTGCTGATAGTTACGGCGCTAATGCACAGAGCATTCTGTGTGAAACACAGTGCTAATGCACAGACTGCTGGATGAACTTTACAGTGAACTTCAAAACTCAAAATCACTGAAGATTTTAACCATGCAAGTCAGTACTTGATCAATTACACTAAATGTAACAAGAGGGGCAAATGTGTTGGATCTATTTTACACAAACATAACAGGCATGTACTGGCACATATTCTTACAGACATCATCAGGACTTTTTAAGAATCACTGCTGTCCCAACATGCCTCAAAGTAACCACATCATCTCTGTGCTTAAGAAGACGACCCTTCATCGGGCCTTTACCCATCCAGATAAAAAGGAAGGCCTGGTTTGGGAACTGCATCACCTCGGACCGCGAAAGCAGAAAGTGATGACAGCCAAAACAATCATCCACAGAGCCACCCTCATTGTGAATGAACCACACACCATTTCCAGACTCTCTTCTCCCTCCTGCCATCTGGAAAAAGGTTCTGTCAAATATGGCTTTCACTGTTAAGAAAGGAAACATGTACTTCACACACAAAAAAAATTATGAACTAAACACAGATGTAAATAACAATCATAACCAAACTGTCACCATCCAAAAAACTCGAACGGTTTAATTCACTTTATTACGTACTGCTACATTTACATACTGTAAAATAATGACAATCTATGCTTTTTTATGACAATTACGTATTTACTTACTACTTAGATATTTGCATTTTTGTATATTTAAATACTTTTTTTTGCTAGAATCCAGCATCCGTCATCATAGTACTGTTTCTGCCTCCTGTCAGCTGCACTATGTGTTGTCCTCTGCTGTTTTTTTTTTAAATTTATTTTTTTTTTTTTTTGCACTTTGTGTAGTCCTGTCCTATTCACACTTGTGTGGCTAATTGGACCCATTTGGTGTTTTCTACACATCTCCACACAGTTGCACAGTTCTGACAGACCAGTTTATGGTTGGATCAACTTTTGTTTTGTAATCTTCAAGTTCAGGAGAAAGAAGCAGCTTCCCTCTTTTCTCACTTATTCATAGACTGTAGACTGAATTATGTCTCAAAGTGCTAGTTAATTTACCTTGCATAATTACATAAATTTAAAGTCATGTCATTATTGTGGAAAACTTCCACTTTTTTGTTCTCTGACCAGCTTTTAAGGTAATGGAATTAGTGGCAAGGAGGAAGTTCACTGTTGGCACAATTTAATTCCTGTTTCTAAGCAGATTCCATAGGAGTTTAAAACCATTAGTAAGAGAAAGAATGAAGCCAACAAAGTTCCACTTGCTACTCGTTTATAGCAATTTTTTTCCCTTAGATTGGAAAGCTAGTGAGGTTTGTACTTTCATTTTAGCTTCTGGGAAATTCTGTATTCATTTTTTTAATCCATTAATTTAATTAGCACAGGTATAATGAGAAGGAATTGAAAAGCAGTAAGGGCAATACTCCTTAGTAAGACAGATAATGAGCGTTTAAGTTCTAATGCAGATGCTCTAACTCTATGAAATTATTGCATGAGTGGTAGGGTAGACAGCCACTCCCAGCTAAACCCATCCTGTTCCTATTATAATCTGATCTTCAAGCAATGTATTGCTGGCAAGACTCTGCCAATGTATGTCACCGGTGAGGGTGTATATTTGCACGACCAATCAGAACATAGTTGACCAACAGTGTATTTGATCCTTTATGATCTTTAAATCAGTCCACTGCTGTTTTTCTCCTTGAGCCAGGAAATACCCACAAAAGACCACAGGCTTGATAAACTATGACAGCAGCCAGAGTGAGCCAAAAACTTCAGGGGAAATGCAGTTTATGTCTTAATAAATATTCAGTAATGAGTGCTTTCTTCAACTCTCCTAATGTGCTCCCTGCCTTTTAACCATGCGGTGCGCTCAGATGGCACAATTTGCCACCTTTAAAATCAATATGCTTGATGAAGGGTGAGCAGAAAGACTTTTTGATATCTTTACTGCCGAACTGACAGCTACCATTTAGGCACAGGAGTTACTGCATGACCTTTTGTCCCAAACTCCTTAATTACAGTAATCAAATATAATTAGACTGTGGTGCCTTAAATATTTATGCAGCACTTAACTTTGACATAATCCTGATATATGCAATTAATCACTGGTACACATTCAAAAGATGCTGAGTAACACATTAGATTTCCATTCAAAGCCACTAAGTCTCTCTGGTCTATCAATCCTATTTTTTCTTTATATATTTACAATTCTTTAAGCATTTTAAAGGAATGGGTTGGCCAACAATCAAATATGCACAATTTGCCACTTGCCCCACGTTTTAGACTGGAGCTGCTAACATTTACTAAAACTCAATACCCAAGTCTTGAGATTTAGATTTAGGAAAAGAGAAAAGATCTGAGTGACTTTTGATCTCTTGTGCTTGTTATCCATGTTAGACTCATAACTCCAGTGCTAAACCAGCGAAGCAACATTTGGAGGCTAAAAATGTCTTGGCTAATTAACTGTAGCTGTGGTAAGTGGAAAATTGTGTCAATTAGAAAGTACCACTTGAACATATGGTTCAGCGAATGTACACTCAAAAAATAATGGTTGCTGAATCCTTCGTTGCTTGGACATACAGTTCTTTTAATTACTTTTGATGCAGAATCTTTTCATGAAATGTACTGTCTCTGGTTAATCTCGTGCTCCAAAAAATGCTGTTTGGTATTTTTAAGTGTAGCAGTGCAGTTGAGTTACCCTTGATGTCTAATTCCTCTAAGTCAGACTCTAAATTTACATCCTACCTGCTACCTTGGAGTGTGGAGGAGAACATAAAAAGAAGGAGATGTAAAAATGATGTCCCTGGGAAGATTCACGGCAGGATTTGGGGATTCTTGAGTCTCCGACCTGACCTGCTGACTTTATTGAGCAGATCCATCTCTTTGATCTTTGATCTGACCAGAAGCTCATGGAGATAAAGTGTCCCTGGGCGATCAAACATGAACATTTCCCAGCTCCTGATGTAATCATCAACAGAAGGAGCTTATGGTGTGCGGTTACAAAGTTTTGTAGGATATGTTCTGAGAATATCTCTGTCTGCTGTGCTGAGAAAAACACTATGGTTTTGTTTGAACACAAGGTCTATTACAGTGCCCAATGGCTGCACAACAGCTAAGTCTTAATAGATAACAGTTTTTTATTCTGGTTCTTATTTTAACCATACACATACAAACAATGGCAGTGCCTTGTCTAAACACATAAATAAGATCAGGGATAAAACAGCAAAGCAAAATCTGCTTTGAGTATTTATCTGAGCTCAGCCTTGGCTCTATGAAAAATTGAAAACTTCTGCTCTGTCTCTGCACAGCAGTGTCTGTTAACTGATGCATAGATCACTGGATTAAATAGTACTTTGAGTAGAGAAAACAAACAAACTCGTGTCAGGCAAATGTATATGGGAAAGAAAAACCAAGACTTTGAAGTAATATTGTATTGTGTTGAACCTAAAGCTCAGCCTCACATACATTTCAAGTAATGTGAACAATTCCCTCACTGCCATACAGTGCTTTTTCTAGTATACTTAGTATCACATAATTTTTTCTAAAATATGTAAAACTCCACAAACATCTGGTGTATTTTCTCAGTGTTTATAATAAGCTCTAAGTGTTTTAGCGGTTTTTTTTTTTTTTGCAATTTTCTCCTAAACCACTTCTTTAGATTTTATCTGTAGGTCCTAGTTGGTTCCTCATACATCCAGATCTATCTTCAAACATCTTGGTCAATCAGTGCAAACCTAGCACTGGAGCTACAAGGCTAATGTAGTTAAAAACTTGAGATCACCCTGATATATCACCAGATATCGTTCAACCCTTTTAAACCACATTCATGAAGGTGAAACAGACTTAATGTAGCTTAGGCCAAGCCACATAAAAATGAATGAATGCACCCAACACGCATTTAAAAAAGATATAAACCTGATCACTCAAATCATTTCTGGAGTGTTTGAAATATATGCTATAGCAGTTTGACCAAGACACAACCCTCCCAATACTGTCACAATGCCTGCAGCGCAGCTAATGAAAGAAACTACCCTTCAACTACCCTTTGCTGCTATTGCAGTTCATCTCCTGACATGAGTTTAATTTTCTTTCCCACTCTTTCCCAAATCAAAGCACCTGTTTAGTTAAATCTTACCTTGCAACTACCTTGCAATACAAGCACTTACTTTTGTTAACACTGACTGTTTCACGCAAAATAGTTTATTTCTTTTGAGTAAAACAGAAAAATGAGAGCAGCACAGACAATTGGTTGAGCAGATTTGCATATTACTCACCACATAGTGATCATATTTCAGTCTGACTGACCGGAGATGCATTTAACTACCATGTGTAAATGCGTACAGCTGAAATCTCATCAGGAGACAAACCAGATTCCAGTCAAGTGAAGTGACCAGGTGTAAACAAACCTTCACTGTTACAGACAGGAATTTCAGACAACAGCAGGACTCGAAACCAATCCCTTAATTTTACCCCTTAAAATGATCTTAATTTTGACCTTAATTTCCTGTATGGAAAATTAAGGGGAAAAGTGCACAGGATACGGCTGATTAAGGGGAAAACTCCTGAATAAGGGGTTTCACATTCACGCAAGGTAAAATGAAGGTGCCGGTTTCACAAATTAACAGACACCTACTTAAAATGCGGGGGTTTGGTGTATATTCAGGGGTAAATTAAGGTAGGTTTAAGTACATTTTAAGTACATTGTGTTTTGTAGTATCTGGAGAAGACTGATCTTGGATCTGATTCCTCCACATTTAAGACAGTTGCTGTCACAAGAACAGATTGTTGATCAGCACTCCTATTCCTGTGTGGTTTGAGAATGCAGGTGTCTAAAAAAGGCCGTAGCAAAAAAGGATATTTTATTCCTTTCTATGGATCACAGTACTGCAAATCTGTACCACCTGAGCTGGCTGCAATTTGAATGGATTGAGAGATATTTCGGAAGTGATTTCCAGAAAAGATTCGGGTCAGTATCGACTTCTGGCGCTTGTTAGTAATTTCAGCCTTATAGTTCCTGTTTTAAACTAAATAAGACAAAATTGTGCTCCAACCGTCTTGGCTAATCGACGACATCTGGGGTAAGTGAAAGATTGTGTAAATGTGATTTTTGGTTGAACTATTTCTTAGTGGAGTAATACAAAAAAATCTCTGATAAAGTTTGTTTTCACTTGCTTGGATAACTCTGGGTGGCATGGCTCACTGGTTTCGTAACCGGTGCTATCAGACTTTCCTGAAAAGAAACATAGTTTGACAGACGTGCCATCACTGAAAGATGTAATGCCAATACATCAAGTGAGTGTTCTCTCATCTGCCTCATTGAACCCAGTCATCAGACAGTCCTAGCACCTTCACTTTGCTCTGAACTTAAACCCAGTGCCTACCAAGCACAGAAATGGTATTTGTTAATAGTGCTGTCCCCACATTGTTCCACCATCAAGGGGAAATGGTCTACTTGATTGCACTGATTAAACTTCCACACTCTCCTTTCTCCCACTTCTCAGTCCAGGGAAAATTATGGCTTGTCTCCCCTGGCCAGGTTTCAGTCAAGTTACTGTGCACCTGGCGATTTATGACCATTTTTATTGTCACTGCTACGAAGTTGGATGATAGAATTTACTGAATAAAGGATGGGCAACAATCAAAAATAACTTGCATGTTAACCATTTTAAACTACTTTACCTCAATTTTACTCAGAAGTAAGAACAGCTTTCATGATATTACACTTTGGATGTATATATACAGACAGTGGTGAGTAGTAACCAGATAGATAGATTTACTCAAGATCAGTTTTGATGGAATTGTAGTTGGTGAAGTGGACACTTATAGTCACGCATGAACACACCACAGCACAACACACAGTTTGAACAGTTGGAAATTCTTTCTCTGTATTTAACCCATACGCCAGGTGAAGCAGTGGGCAGCCACCAACGGGGGGCACCCGCAGAGCAGTGTGTGGGGAAGGTACCTTGCTCAAGGGTACCTCAGTGGTGCCACTAGCAGTCCTGTGATTCGAACCCACGACCTTCTGATCACAGGGGCAACTCCAACCACTAGGGCACCAGCTGCTCCTGGAAATAGAAACCTCCCTGTGTAGAAATCGAGCCTCAGTCTTCCACATGATAGATGGAGATACTGCTCGCTGCACCAGTACTTTTACTGCTAATGTAGAATCTTTCTACATTACAGAAATCTAATGTACATTTACATGTACATTTCTACATTACTTTCTACATTCTACAGAAAAGAATCTAGATTTAACTTTTAAGCCAGTCATTTAGTTCCTGTTATTTTGGGGGCAGTATTCTTACATGATGGCTGGTCTTACCTTTAACTTATCATTTTCCTCTACAGTGGAATATTTTAAGCACTTATAATTTAAATAGTGGTTGCCTTCACACTACTTTCCTGCAGAGTTTAGTTCCATCCTGCAGAGTTTAGTCCACCCATCCCTTTAATGAATCTATCCAACCGAGCCAAGAACTTTCAGAGAGCCTCATTAACTGCAGCAGGTGTGGCAGGTTGTGTTTGGAATTAGACTCTACAGAAAGGTAGATCTCCGAGAACAGGGTTGGTGACCACTAATCTTGCTTTATTGTATTAGCCTGTTTCCTAAGCTGTTTTCAGATCTTTTTATCAGTGTGTTGTTTGATATTTGACTGCCTTTGTGATGAACATTAAGAAAACCACTTGATTGACTGCATACATGTCCAGTACAGACCAGTCTCCTGCAACAGTCACCTTTTATATGATCAGCCTCAATATCTTGTCTGGACCCGTTTAGGCTGAGTCTAAATATTGTTGGTGGTTGTGAAATGTGCAGGCCTTGATGATGAACTCCTCAAATATAAACAATTGTACTATATTATAAGCAATAACAAGAGAAATAAAAATAGCACCAAAGAATACATACTTACAATAACAACAACCCTAATAATCTATAACACTTGGTACAAGAACATTGTGATTGGACTATAAACACTATAAACGATATGATATCTGGTGGGTCGTTTATGTAATACCTATTCTAGTGCTTTAAAAGAAAGTCATCCAGTCTTTCCAGTGACGAGCTGTAACATCTGCCCATGGATGGGGTTTGCTGCTGGCACAGACGAAGGAGGCTTTTCTGACTTGGCATCTATTTTTCCAGGCTTTTACATACCTCAGTTCTCCCTTGATGATGAAATAATGGGGCAATTTTCCACATCACAGCATGGTTTCTGTGCCCAATTGTGGTCTCTCCGGCTTGCACTGTGAGTGGGAGAGAGCAGACACACAGGGACATGATGACGGAAGGGGAGCTAGAAGAGGCCTCTCTTGTCCCCTTTCAATACACACTTCCTGAGTCCTCCTTATTCTGCTTATTTCACACCAGCCAAAAGTGCGGGCAGTTTTGCAGTTAAAGAAATTGAGTTAAGCTGGTCAAAGTACAATTAGACTGATACTGGAAAGAAAGATTTGTTTTTAGACCCATTGACAATAGATCAAAACACAACAACTACATTTGCATGCACACCGCTGCTCTAGTATTCATCTGAGTATGATCATGTAAACAACACGGCTAAGCTAAGGTCTCAGGTCAACCTAAGATTAACGAGAAGTGGTCCAGGTTGATACTGGCTGGGCTTTTTTTTAAGGATTTGGGCATGTAGACTTTTAGCGAACTTCACAAAAAGCAAAACACAAAAGGTCAAGACACAATGATAAGTGTGGCATGGTAAAAAAAAATGTGAAATTATTCAATGTAAATATTGTAAGGAAAATAAAATGCCATATGAGGTATTTTGGGAATGTTTTGGATGGACATTAGTTTATTTTTGTAATCTATTGTTTATATTTGTTTGGATTCGTCAGCTCCAGAGGAAATTCTACAAAACACTTGTTTTGGATTTATCAATATGTATTAATTATTAATGATGACCATTTTTATTCTCTCTCTGTAAAGCACATTGAATGACCCCTGCATGTGACAGTGGACTATTTAAATAAACTTGACAATAAAATGATTGGCTTTTAAATGTTGATTGTGCTTATTTGTTGTCAGCAGGCTAGATAATAATATAGAATTAAATGTCTTTTGAAGCCAGATGAGACTGAGGATGATCTAACAGAAGTGTAATGATTTGACAGCATGGAGAAGGCTGTAAATGTGAACTGGGATTTATTTACAGAAAACATGAAAAAGGAGGCTAAACTAGAAATAAACAGAACATTAAACTAACACTGGGAATAACAAAAAACAAAATGAAACAAAACTAAGCAGATGAAAACAGAACAGAGATTAACAAGGACAGCTGAACAGAGAGAGCAAAAACTGAGCAGAGAAACATGGAGACAAAACACAGAATCCAGAACAAAACACAGAGCAAGAACTGAGCCAAGCAAAACAGAGGCAAAAAAATGGAACTGACAAACAGGCCGAAAGACAGGGAAACTTAAACATGGAATAAACAAGGAGCAGCTGGGCGAGGCAGGGTGAACAGATGAACAGGACTAGGAATAACTACCATAAATAAAGGCACTTTTGGTCACCAAATGTCGCCCTTTCTATCTTTTTTCTATCTTTCACCATGATCAACGTCTGCACTGTTTACTTTCCGCCTCATGTGGGCTCAGACCTACACGATGCTCTCACTCTGCACCAAACCATCCACTGGGATCCACTTAAATAACTGAGGTTTAATTTCATTTCAACATAGTTATATACTTCCATTCACTTTTATTTAACATTTTATTCAAATATATCTTAAATGTAATTTGGGCATTGTACAGCAATAAGCATTTCACTGCATGATTTGCTGTATGATTGTGTATGTGACAAATAAAACTTGAATTTGATGTAAACAGCAACACAACCATGGAAAGGACAGGAGAACGTGACAGAATCCAAGAAATTGGAAAAAAACAAGAAGAACATTGCAAGAAGGCTAAATGGTATCTTTCTCTGAAGGATTTTAGTATAGAGTATGACAGGAGCACAGGCCATTGTAACTCTTGAAAAAAAACTATTTAGCTGTAATATCAGGTTAGGTTTTTCCTTTCAGGTGCTGCAAAATGTGAATAATGGGGGCTATAAATTGATACTTGCATACATTTGAATAAAGTCACACCCCTGATAGACATCAATAGATATTTAAATGGAAAGAGAAAGTTGAACGGTGACATTTTTAAATGGCTGAAAATCATATGTGGTTATATTTAGGTGCAGTTTAAAGGGAGCAGTTCATACTGTAGATTTACACTATGCTGGTGTTCCTTCGGAAGAAAGTTCTTTGAGTTCCCATGTTGGTAGGTGAGATGGAAAACAAGGTCTTCACACTTCTCACTTCACACATGCATCCCATTTACAAACATGGTTCTTTAAAGAAACAACTCAAAGTTCTTTAAGGACCATTTATATAACAGTATATAAATGAACTTGATCTTTTATGCAGCTCTTGAAATTTTATTAAGAATATTTTATGCATACAAATAAAGGTACTGAGTTTGGAAGTTGCAAAGTTGTTATTTTTTTGTTTTTACTTATCTAATCATAATTCCCTATGGACTTTGCTCTTTTCCAGCAGCTGCCATATGCAAAGCCTTTGACGTGTTCCTACAAGAGCACAAACAAGGATTACCACATGCTGTGCAAGAACTCTAAACACAGTGTTGTGATGCAAGAACATAATAAATGCCTAAGAACGAAATGCCCACCTCCATGCTATGCTAATGCAATCACCACAGCATGGGGTCTGCCTCATACTACCAAGAAACTGGATGCTTGTCTAGGTTTCTCATTGATATGACTGGCATCATCGACCTTCCGTCTATTGTGGGCAGGCCTCGGTGTCAATGGTTATCACTTGACCAAGCTAAGGTTGCATTTTAGGACTGCACTGTGAGTATCCAGGCCCAACAGACATTCATCACAAAGTTGTTCAGGGAAAGCCAGCGAGAATTTTCAAAGGAGCGACTCTGCAGGGTTCTAAGAACAATCTGTCTGGCGCAGCGAAGAAAAAAGAGGGGCAGATGAGACAAACTGGAGCTCTAGCCAATCTTCCCCTCATTTAGCTGGATTGTTCCTCTTGATGCACTGCTTCAAAGCTCCTTCAGCCTCTTCATCTTTTTTGATGTGTTTCTCATCCCTACATCACCCTGTAGAAAGTTGATAGCTTTATTGGAACTGAATTTAAACCAGCTGCTTTAGATTGACTTCATTAATTACAAAAGGAATCACTTTCTGAGGTCTGACTTGACGTGTTTTTTTTTTTCGTTGCTAGACATACAGTGTAACATTGTTTTACTTTTTTTGAAAACTGCTGGTGAAACTTGGTTGGCCTGATAAACTCCTAAGATGGAGAATAAAGCTGAGCAGTCAGATAATCCATTTGGAGTCAGGAGAAATTTGCAAACATGCAGTCTGATTACCTTTCGTGTTGCTAGTTACTTTGCAGCTTTATATGTTTTTAAAAAGAAAAATGAATCTCTAAAATTGCTCTCTTAACAGGCAAAGCACAAAAAAACACTAATTGACATAATGAAGGCTATTGTAATGTTGTATGATGATTTTTTAAATGTAATGCTGTAATCATTTTTTCAATTATTTTTTACACCTTTTCTCGTTGAACATGAAATACCGACACAATATCAAGGTCAACTAGTATTTTTAAATTGTGTAAAAACATTACAGCTTTTTTGTGCTGATATATAATTCTTCATGCATTTTAATGCTAACTAATTAAGAAAAATAATTTACTAATTTTGTAACATAAATATTAATGTAAATTCAACTACATGTCCATATAAAATATAAATATACATTTTTGGTACTGTCTAAAGAACACAAAGAAAGTGCGCCTTGGGATGGTGAAATACCGCTGTACTAAGAGGCGGGAGGTTTGAAAGTAGCCAATCCGAGAACGTTTATTTATTTCTCCTTGCTGCTGATTGGCTGCTGCCCTTTGCGTCTTGAGTATTTAGTTCGTCTTAAAGCCCTTTATTTTTGTAACAGTAAATTAAATGAATTTATTACTGTATTTACCTCACTTATATCAAAGAAGATGACAGTGCGGCCCAAATAAAACGCCTGTGCATGAATTACAGTACAGTCTATACAGGGGTAACTAGTATTTACATTCTAGCTCTGCGGGAGAGAGCAGTTCAGTGTACACTGTGCAGTACGAATATGGGTTTACCTTTACTTTAAGCGCAATGTATCAAGCTGAGTTTGTAATAAAATTAAAGTGCTTTGGGAGCATATTTGGGGGAATATTTAGGGCATTTTTTTACCACATCACAAATCACGGATTTTATGGATTTTTATTGATATTTCATTTAAATGTCTTTTTATGTTTAAGTTAACTAAGACAACTGTAACAGGCATCTTCTCATTTCTAAGTCATTTTCTTTGTAATTAAAGCTTCACAATACCATCAATCACGAACTATTAATCAATGTGTTTACAGCCTCATTTGAAACCATTCGAAAAAAACTGAAAATGTGAGCTGCAATTTATTTTGATGCTGCCAGGTAGGTGAGATAAAAGAGGAAAGACTGACATCCCTAATCATAATAACTGATGAATTTTGAAAGGCCTTGTGGGAGTTCTAGCTTTTCAATTAAAACACAAATAAAACTGAAGCTTTATTCATAGTTTTTTCCCCCAAATGCAAGCTTGAATGGTTTATGAAACTGTCTGACCTGATTTCTTATGTGAAATTGAATATGACTACAAGAATAGCAGCCCAAATGGCCTTAAACTTCACCATGATAAAGTGTGTCTGCCTTCAAATTCACCCCAGTCGGGTTTTTAACTATTTGCCCTTTAATAGCACAGAAAAAAACGTGGTGCTCCTACTGAAGTGTGGGTATGAATAAGCCCTATAACCAAGATGAATGAAAGAACTGCCATTTGAATACCATTTGCCAAGGCTTGATGTACCCAACCTCAAACTTAATTAAACAGCGAGCTGTGAACAGCAGAAATCACAGAAATGGGGGCAAATCAGTCCAAGAGAGGGAAATGATTTAAAGCAGATATTTATTCTTGTTCAAGACAGTAATTGTTGGAGCATAAAGCTTTGGAACTGGACCATTACGGAATTCTTCCACAGTCAGATGTTGTAAATTTAATGTTGCGATGCATAGTTATGGGGTGTTATGAAATACTGCAGGTTATTTCAGCCAATGTGACTTCAGTAAAGACTGCAAACTCTTCCGATCCTCTGATCCTTCGACCTTGAATGAGCAACAAACGTAAGTTTTGATTAAGTCCAGCTTTAAATTGTTTTTCATTTTCTTAGAATAAACATTTTTACAGTGTGCAAAATTTCATGATTAATGGGACAATAGAAATGCTCTAAAATGACTTCAGATCAAATCTATTTACATGACCTTACATTGTTAAAAAACTGTCATTATGTAATTTACTTTACACAAATTCTATAGACACACACACTTGCTCACACACACACTTACACACACACACACACACACACACACACACATATATATCCTCCTGAGACCTGGCCTATTCATTTATGTCCTTTATAGTGGACATTTTGTTCACCTGTATCTTCCTTCAGTATTTGGA
>JBBPCY010000002.1:10187297-10197724 GCA_037974405.1 Brachyalestes nurse | reverse complement strand
TAGGCCAAGTTATTAAAAAAATCAATTCACCAAGTCTTTAAAAATAAAACTGAAAAATAGAATAAAAAAATAAAATAAAGAATAAAATTAAATATCCACCCAGATATTTACAATCAACAACATAAAATGTGTCTTAATTTGATGATCTCATTCTCAAATAAGTTTGCAATATAAAAGCAAGAATCAAAACTCTCAAAATAGTTAATGTTTACAAAACTAAAAAAGGGTTGGCATAGTAATAAAAAACCGATTTGTACTAATTTGTAAAACACAACAGATTTAGAACAGAATATTTTAACTTTGAAGAACACTGTACTAGTCCCCCACTGACAGTACAAATATAGATGTATTTTTTTAGTTGATAATGAGTGGCTATGATTTTGAGGACAGAGATTTGATGCTTCCTCAAAGCCTCCTGGTGTAGCAGCTGGTGCTGCTCTGCCCCGCCTACTGAGAAACGGACACCGGGTCATTTGCATACTACCAGTGATTGGATGTTTAGCTGGGGGGCGGGTGAGTGGGGGATCTCTGCACCAACAGAGCAGGGAGGGAAAGAGCTAACAAGAGGTAAAACCTTTCATCTCATTTGTGCTTTTTCCAGTGTATTTTTTAGCTACTGTAGTCCATATTGAGGTTGTGGGTAATCTATTATTTTCTTTCTCAACTTCTAAAAGTTTGATTTAAGGGGGCAGGTCATTAGAACCGGCCAGATTGGAATGGTTGTAGAGCTAGTGCCCAAAAAGTAATTTATGCCTAACCCGCTTCATGGGGTGCTATTACAAAGGGACACATCTGTATCAGCCATGTGAGGCTACATGTACACTAGAAAAGTGTCATAAATCAAAAATTTCAAACACTACATGGCAGCAAATTATCTCTGTCGTGAACAATAAAATTTACAAAAGATAGAAATTGCCTTCTAAATCTTTAGTGTTAGTTAGTCTAACAAAATTGTAATTAATTGTTATTACATGTTACCCACTACCCACTATCTCCCATATGGAGCTATAAGGCTTTGTTCAGACAGTAACAAAAAACTGTTGTCTTTTTTATACACGAATATACGAATTTGTGTAACACTATATTGTAGGGCGCTGCTTGGAAGGTACATTTACACCTACCCAAACCTCTTCTGACAGCTGCCATAAAAGCCGCTTAATTATAAAATATGTGTTTTGGCAACTTACACACTTAAGTAAAGGGTTTATATAGGTACATATCAGTTGCCATAAAAGAGTTCTGTAGGTGTCTTGTAGCGTGCTGCTCTAAAGTGTTACCCAAACTTGTGCCATGCGCTAACATCAGTACCAGGACACCACACAGTATCTTCCCGCTCCCTCTCAAAGACAACTATTATTCCGCCAAAATTTTAAGGTAAAAAAAAGAGTCCAAAAAAAAACGGCCTGGGACTTTATTAACTGGGTATGGATGGAGAAGAACATGCTTACACAACACCAGTCAAAACAAGCGAGGGTGTTTTGGGAATCAATGACAATCCGTCCAAACACTTCTCCAAAACAGGAGAAAGCTACAATCATTTGCAGATGTTCCGAGCACCTCTCAGCTCTCAGCTTGTTGTCCGAAGCTCACGTCTTTGGATTATTGGGAACAGGTGAGGAGACAAATGACATGAACTACCAAGTCTGATTACCAAGCATATATTTGCATGTTGTTATGAGGCGGGTCAGTGGAGTGTGAAGAAGAAGATGCCCCTCCAGCTGAAGTCTGTCAGCTGGAAGAAATCTGCTAACTACATGTGGACCCCATTCAGACAAGCTGTGAATAAACATAACTTTGCCTGAGAATAGCTGAAATGCTCCTTGGCCCTTTCGCATACTGATGCAAATGACTCCAAAGACATGTGGGTTTGTAGCCGGCATTTTGCATTAAAAAAAAACACCCCAGAGAATTATAACCGATGTCCAGATATACAGATGTAGTCAAATTAATTTGGTCTCACTTTAAAGGGGACATATTATGCAAAACTCACTTTCTGCATCCTTTTGAATTTCTATTTGGGTCTCTACTGCTCCAAAAAAAAAACTCATCTATTCGTTTTCTGTGAATCAATTGAAAGATTTTGGTGTCAGGAATCTTATGCTTCTATAAGCCTTTTGGACGGCTCCCTTATCATGATGTCAGGAGGAAATTTACATAGAACCACCCCTCATCTGTCGAGCCCCCACCCACTAGATTAGCTGAAGATCCGCCGTTTTTGTCTGCTGGTTTTACGAGCACGTATAAGATGCTGAGCGCTGTGGCTACAGGCAAAGGCGAGTCACATGAAGTGTTGTGTTCATCTTGCTCTGGGTCTCACTCGGGGTCGAACATATAGGGGCTGGATAACGCCTCTGTTTCCTGCCATTTTCACGTGTGATAAACGTGCAGCATGAGCATGGGATGGGTGGGGCGTGGCCAACAACAGCTTATTTGCATAAAAGTGACAAAGCCCTTAAACAGCTCACTTTGAAAGGGACTGAAACTGTCAAGAATAAAGCTGGTGAGATCTCTTTATGTGAGAGTGATTTTGTACAAAGAACCTCATGAACATGTTTTGTAAAGCCCATAGACCTTTTTTTGACATCAATATTTCAAAAGCTTGTGGCTTAAAAGGGGTTAAAGATAGAGACTTACTGTAAATTAGAAAAATGTTGGCCATGACCCAAAGTTTATGCCGTCTTGTCACAATTCTGTGACTTTGGTGCTTAGAGGGTTAAAAAAGGTATAATATGTCACCTTTAAAAAAGTACCCTTTCACTGATATTAAAGAACTATATATACAGCATCCTCTATAGCTAGACAAGTGATTTCCTCCCTATTACAGTAAAATGAGAGGCTATGTGATAAATATCAAACGATCAGTAAGGAACTTATTTGACAAGCACCCTGAGGCTTGTTGATGTAAAATGTGTGAAAAACTCTGAGCCAGCATCATTTACAGTGACAGCATACTAGCCTCACACTGTTCCAGAACTTGGATCTAGAAACTCCTAGATTTGACAATAGAGTCACATGAACTCTTATCTGAGTCTTTGACACACGCCGAATTAGAACGTGAAGGCCTAGGCATATTGAGAATGGCAGCAGGAGCATTTTCTTATTTGCTCCCCAGTTTTCCCTTCACCCCTTCTTTTGATCATTTAAATGGGGGCAAATTGCTTTTCTCTAAGCCTGTGTTGCTGTGCCATTAGTTTGACGAGGCACACTTGCTCACAATGGCAGGAACATGGGAGCTGGAAACACCTCCAGGCTTTTGCTGTTCTTTCCTTTGCTTTACCTGCTCCGCATACAAACAGGAGGCATTTCACCTTGACAAGGATGAGTAGGGTCAGCTGATCAGGGAAAGCCTCTGTTCTACACAGCTAGCATTTTTCCCCCCAGTGCACCAAGATCTCTGCTGATGCGAGCTCAAATCATTCATTCACGCTCAGCTTGAACTCAGGAACCAGCAGGAGCCCTTTGAATCTGCCTCCCTTTCATGCTACTTTTTCAGTTGTCAAAACTGACGCCTTGATTAATGCAGAACTTACTGTTTCCTGAGAGTACCAAGAGTCTGTCTTTCAACAGATGCTGAAAGCTTCTAATTAGTAAATCACAAAGGTTTAACCAAAGAAGGAAGAACCATCCTCTCCCTGTTTTAAAATCAGCACAAGATGAGAATAGTGGGCACAGAAATTTTAGATACAATGATGTCATACACTATAACACAAAAAAATGGTTTCTTACATTAAGCAGATCATGTCTTAATGTTATAATGTGACAAGAGACGATAATACGCATGAATGACTGATGCACATCCGGTGATCAGTTCAGCATCAAAAATGTTAAATGCTGTTGAAATTTGTTGCTTTTTCAGTTGATGTGATCTTTTTAAGTAAAAATAAAACTATCATCAAGTTGCTTTGTGTGTCAGAACTGTCCTAAAAATCTGAATTCACTTTATTACTTTGCAAAGTCAAGTGGCAGGACCCTTTGAATGTAACTGAACATACTGGCTATGATAGAAGGGTGTTAGAACACACAGTGCTTTACAGCTTGCTGACCTTTGTCTAACACCGAAGCTGCCAAAAATATGTAGGTAATCATCAGAATTGGATCAAGAAGGTGGAATGATCGGATGACAGGGTGTGTGTTTGTAGTTGTAAGTAAGATATGCCACCAGGATGAATTCTGGGAAGAAGCCAGCAGAGGCAGTGTGATGCTCTGAGCTACTTTCTGCTGGGAAACCTGGGTTCCTTCATGTGAATGTTACTTTGACATGTACCTACTGAGTACACTTCTTCGTGACAACAGTCTTCCATAATGGCATATTTAAGCATTTTAAGGATAATGGGGCAGCTTGTAGCCTAGTGGTTAGGGTGTTCGCCCTGTGATCAGGAAGTTGTAGGTTCAATTCCCAAGACTACTAAGCACCTCTGAGGTACCCTTGAGCAAAGTACCATCCCCACACACTGCTCAACGGCGCTGTGTTCCTGGCTACCGGCTGCTTCACTGTGTGAAAAATGTATTTAATTCGTTAAATACAGACGAAGAATTTTGTGCTGTTCACATTGTGTGCTGTGGTGTGTTCATGTATGACGGAATGGTCACTTTCCCTTTAATAAGTCCTGCCCCAACACACCTCAAAAACTGTCCAGGAATGGTTTGAGGAACATGAAAAATATTCAAAGTGTTTGCCTCCAAATCCCCCAGATCTTTATCTTACTGAGTGTCTGAGAGATGTGCTGGACAAACTTGTTCAATCCATAGAGGTCTGCTGCTAATGTCTTGGTGCCAGACATCAAAGCACACCTCTAAAGGTCTTGTGCAGTCCATGCTTTGATAGGTTTTACATATGGAATACCACATTTTCTTTTTACCCATGTTGAATTAGCAAACTCATATTTCTCCTTCTTGGTTATTTTAATAACTACTTAACTCACACATTAGTTTCAGCAGAAAACAAATAATTTAGTGTAGTTACTATATAATATGTCAAATTACTCGATAAGGGTTCTAATAAAATTAAAGGAATAACAATTGGTGTATTTCCATATGGCTTTTTAGATTTTTATTTCTTCACTTCCAAATGAAGGCTTAGAAAACAGACATCATTATATTGTGCAACATGATGTGAAATGAATCATTGTTAGTTAGAGAACATTAATGATAAAGAGGTTCAGAAGTCTGTTAAACACCCCAGCACTGCTCTTACAGTACATTATACACATAACATTAGAGTGCGTGCTACCTTTGCAAAACTTACACCAGCTCATTAAATATTGCTACAGTGTTTCTCTTTAGGCAGAATGTGACTTTGGAGTTTGTAAGCCCTTGATTTCAGTGCAGTGATGAGTGTCAGCTTCCTCCTTCTCCATCTGGACCTCACACATGGAGCATCCTACTGATGGCCCAGTTCCACTGGACCAGCTGGGGAGAGAAAGATCTATCAAAATCTGCAGGAGATGAAGCCACAGACAGGGAAAAGACAGATGAGTTTGCTAATCAGTGACAGAGTTCCATAAAGCGATTAGTTATTCACTTAGATTAATGATGGGTCAAATTCCTATTAGTATGTTGCACTGAATGCATAAGAGAGTGGATTAGCATGTTTTCACCTAGCAGGAAACGTTGATTAGGGAACACCCTAATTATGTTTTATGTGAACGTATGTTCACATCAAATATAATGTTCAATTATGCTGCAAGACTCAAAAATGTGATGATTGTAATGTCAAGTATGTTTAAGCTTGCTTAAAGGAAAGTGCTGTAGAGATCTTTCACAATCAGCAGGGCCACTGTGATCAGTGCAATATCTGGACTGAGGTCAATAAAATACCCATGAGATCCTGCAGGTGTTGCTGTAAAAAATCACACCATACACATTCATCAGTACTAATAACAGTGAAAAAGAGTGATTGATGGGACTACTCCTTTAAGACACTAATCTGGATAAGCGCATTAACTCCTTTATTCCAAACAAATGTAGAGTCCCAACATTTTGAATGCTCTACAGTTAGAAATTTCAACATGAATGTCAACATGAATATATAAAATACTGTGCTAAAGATGTCATTTACAGACAAAATTACGTTTTTGCCTGTATAAACACTGCATAACAGAACAAATTCAAGTTAAAACATAAGAAGGATTTCTTCATTTTAAAAGTAGTTTTGAGCCTGTTATTTACATTCAGGCATTCTGATCCCCATACTGCAAACCCGCATTATTAGCAGGACTTAAAAGGATCAAGACAATCAGTTCTCATTTCATGGAATTGAAAGACAGATATATTGTTACACATACATATTTTACTGAGCAATGCTTAAATCATAAAAAGGAAAAACTTAAAGAAATGCAATACAAATCATTTCAGTTTTACATTTATTTATTGTGACGGTCGGCCCGGGATACGGCCACTGCCCACAGGCTGGGAGGCCAGACACACACAGAGGCACTGGAGCTATTTTAAAGAAAAGGCACATCAGTTAAAAAAAACACAAAAACATCACCACCACCACTCTGGGCTGAACTTTCGCACAGGCTCTCCACTCTACCTCACTCTCTTTCGTTCTCTCTGTCCTCTCCTCCAGTCTCTCTTTTCCTCCCCCCTCTACCTGAGAGACTGTGTTTTTAAAGAGTCCTGGCTCCTCCCACATTATTTATACACATTAATCAATGGAATTGTCAAGGTAAATAAACCCTTGAAGTAATTAAAATGCAAAATTATGAGACAAAACTTAAATATTTTGTGGCAACAGAGCTTGCTTTAACTGAATTGAGTGAAATGAACTCTGTATGTTATGAATGGATATACAGAGAAATTATTTCAGCTACATTAATTTCTGTGCTTTCCCAAACATTTGAAGGAAGGAAAACTTATGAACAGTTTATGCACTCCACCACAATTAACATCTAATGGGTCTAATGGTTGTCCAAAAACCCAGAGCAACCAACATTTCAGCGGTCACTGGTTTTGTGGTCTTATGCCTGTATCATCAGACTGTGTATTTAATGCAAGTAACACATCATAGGTTTGCATAGGTTTGCGTTAGTGTAACTGCTGGATACGTTTTCTTCACTTACAGCAATTTAAAAATTGTAGTTTATCTTGCACACACCCCTTCATTCATTCATTCATTCATTCGGTCATTTACTTTACGCTACATTATCCACATCTTACATCTCTATAGAAATACATTGTCAATAGAATAGAATGTTCTGGTGCATTTACACGTGAGTCTAAGGTCACTAAGCCCAGTGCTAAGCATCGTCTAAAAGGATATGAAGCCTCAGGTGAGGGAACTTCATCCAGTATTTTTGGGATAGGTTTGGGATAAATGCGTCCAAATTCTCACATCCATGTTCCAATATCTAATGCAAAGCCTTCCAAGAAGAGTAGAGGCTGATAATGCAGCAGTGAACAAACTCTTCATTATTATATTTACATATATAAAGCACTTCGGATACACCGAGTTTTGACACCATACACAGCTGGCAGAGGCCTGTAGCCAAATTTTTAGGCAATTTCAGGCTTGACCTTAGATTGATCTTTCTCCCAGTATTTTAAAATATCTACACATGCAAAATCATCTCAGCTTGGCTCATCTGGATTGTGCAAGGCAAAAACGTACTACATATAAAATCTATAAAACCATCTCAAAAACCATTCTTATTCTCATATTCCAAACAAAACACCCATGTCTAAAAATACACAAAAAGGAGACGCTTGCCAGAATTGAGAATGTTCTGCTCTAAAGGTCATGATGATGTTCGAAGTTGATCCATTATTTTCTCACTTGTGGGAAACTACCATTAAGGAAAAGTATCTCTGAAGACCAAATGGAGCATTCTAGCTCCTATTTGTAGATAATGAACATAAAAATAAGACTATTATTTCTAATCTACAGGAGGATATTTCCACTTTTATCAAAAAGCACATAAAACAGATGCAGTATTCATCTTTCCAGCACACATATCCCACTTGCAACAGCAATAACAGCTGCATGGGGAAATGGAGTGTCAAGAGCAGGACTGAACTAGGGTAGTTAGGTATGTGAAAAATGGCCTTCTCAACCACTGCTAAACGTCACTGAGCCAACACTAGATATATTTAGGCCCATTTCGGTGGTAAGGGCTGCACACCTCAGAGGAGTCTCTGAAATCCAGAGGAGGAATAAGACTCTGGTCCCAGATTCGCATTTTCATTTCTGTTAGTGAAAATTGCTGCAGCTTTACAGCTGCTACTGCTGAGTGCTAAACAAAAAGGCAACAGAAATAACAAATTCATACTGGACTAAAACTATAATCTTCGGGTAATATGATTACAAAAGGTACTCAAAGCAGATCTAATGGAAATCTGTGTAAGCCCTCTGCTCAGGGCTGGAGATAAATCAGCTAAGGTTAATTTTTAATTAACTGATGGCATCTGGAGACCATATGAAAGAGTGCCAAAAATATGATTTGAGATGTGCTTCTTGGGTTTGAAAGTTTCATTTGGCCTGTCAGATTGAATTTGATCTTGAACCATAGAACATCTTCAGGTTTGCTTCTCCTAATAAAGATTTCACGCAATGTTCAGATCTTTCAGGTAATATTTTACTGTGTATTCCTGCAAATCCGTGAGGTGACATGTGGATAGGAAGTAGAATATTATTCAGAATCATTGTTCAGTTCTATGTGTGATGGCCTAGAGAAACCCTTCATGACTGCTGGGGATTTCTGTAAAAATGAATTCTTATAAGGATTGTAAAGATTCTTCTGCATTTTATCTGTTGTGTTTTATCAAGAGGGAGTGAAACAGTTTAATCTTTTATTGTATTTATGAAGACAGATGCTGGCCTATATAAAGTCAATTTAGTCATGCACATATTTTTACAGTGAAATAATAATATTGTACTATTATAATAGGTGGTTGACCTACCATGTACTTATCATAGGCAGGTCACTCATCACTTTAGATTTAAATGGGGCCTCCATGGAGACTAGTCCAGTGCATCCCATAGATACTCAGTTGGATTAACCTAATGAGAATCAGGAGGCCAATTCAACCCTTTGAACTCTTTGTAATGCTCCTTAAACCATTCCTGAACAAGTTTTGCAGTGTGGCAGGACACTTTACCCAGCTGAATGAGGCCACTGCCAAGTATGGAGTCACCATGAAGGTCCCTGTACTTGGTCTGGACATTTTCTGATGGGTGGTACATATCAAAATAACGTCCACATGAATGCCAGGACCCAGCAGTACATTGCGCAGAGCATCACATATCTCTGCTCTTCAGGACTGTTTTGAATGCGCTGGCTGGGACATGTTTAGCGAGATTGGAGCCTATGGCGACTCTACCAACTTGATGGAGTACAGCGTTAGTGACTGGCTGCATCAGCAAATGCATCGATGACATTACTGTCTCCAAGGACATCTCCACATTCACCCGAACAGAAGCCATGGATGATGGCAGAGGTGCATGTACTGCTGAGAACACAAAACACCACCTTCAGATCAGGTGATAAGTCTGCCCTGAGAACAGCAAGGACCAACCCGGGCCATCAGTACAATGAAGTGCTCAGATGTTCAGAAAAAACCATGACAGTTTCCAGGGCATTGGGGACACACGGCGCATATGGCAGGGTCTCTGGGCCATCACCCACTACAGTGTCTTCATCTGCCTTAGATGGTGAGGCCTCCCTTCCAGACGCACTAAATCGCTTCCACACATGATTTGAAGCACAAAATAACATGCCAGCATGGAGAAGCAGTCTGCCCTCAAATGACCAGGTGCTCTGTCTGACCATGACTGATGTGAGGAAAACTCTGCTTAGAGTCAACCCACGGAAGGCTGCCAGACCAGACAATATTCCTGCTTATGTGCTCAGAGGATGTGCAGACCAGTTGGCAGGTGTTCTCATCTTCCATATCTCTCTGAGCACCACTGCCATTGCAACATGCTTTAATGCCGCTACCATCATCTCTTTGCCAAAGAAGCCTTCGGTGTCCTGCCTCAGTGACTGTTGCCCCATTCCACTCAAACCCATCATCATGAAGTGCTTTGAGAGGCTCGTCATGAGGCACATAAAATGACCCCACACACCCTTCACACATCTTCTCCCCCTCCTGTCCTGAGTATATGGGTCTTCACTACCAGAACGGGAAACAGTTGCTTCCCTTAGGCCAGTTGACTCCTCATTCTGAATCACACCACACACACACACACACACACACACACACACACACACAACCCTGAACTGAACTTCTTCCTTCTTTTAACACAGTGCACATTGAGTGTTCTGCCAATTTACCTCAAAAACTGACTGCTTACTTGCTGTCTAACATATCCCACCCCTTGAAAGGTGTCATAGTAAAGAGATAAAATACAAATACAAATGAAGGCCCGTTGGAAAGGTCTCGTGGAGAAACCCACAACTTTCCAATCACAGGGGCAGCTCCTTAAC
>JBBPCY010000002.1:10167867-10187197 GCA_037974405.1 Brachyalestes nurse | reverse complement strand
ATAGATAGATAGATAGATAGATAGATAGACAGACAGACAGACAGACAGACAGACAGACAGACAGATAGATAGATAGACAGATAGATAGATAGATAGATAGATAGATAGATAGATAGATAGATAGATAGACAGACACTTTTTCACCTTTGACAGCAAGGCTAGAAAGATTTAGAGATGGTCCTCGAATGTGAAAATGACATCAGCAGGCGTTTGTGTTTGAGTCTTTGAAGTTCTGCTGATCAGAATTTAGACGTTAGACTGTGCCTTGGTCCATCATCTTCCCTGCTGTTTTATCCTATTGCCTGGAGTGAGAGAAAGGGCAAGACTCCCTTCAACCTGTCACACATCCACCTGCAGTTTAAGCAGAGTGAATGCCTTACCACGATGGGGAAGTACTTTAAAAAAGAATTCTCCTTGAAATGTCTGAGCCCTTTATTAACTCTATAAGTAATTAATGAATGAATTACCTCTAGAATTCATTTTCTTTGAAGATTTAGATCTTTTGGAGCCAGTAGCCAGATCATTTCTTTGTTTTTCAAATCAGTGATGCATAAAAAATAAATCAAATTTGAATTTGCTCAAAGTTTACTGGCCTACCTTGAATGCATTCCTTTCACAAAACTCATAGTAAGAGCATGCTCAAGGCGACAAAATATCCCTTGCACATTTAAATTTGGGAATATCAGCTTGTGCTCTCCAACAGACATTTTAAAAAGCAATGGACTTAAAAACTTGTTTGTACACCAATCTTTCTTGTTAAGTCAACTAAATGTAACCAGTGTAGTGTTAATCCAGGGGATATGAGGAGATGTTTGTATGATTTGTTATAAACTATGGAATTCTTACATGTGTGAATGTATATATATTTTTATCTACATATAAACTATCTATATCTATATATGTTCTGGTACGAGTGAGTTTCTCTTGAACCGATAAAAAAGTGGCATCATCTTGTATAATAATAAATGACTCAAATAGAATTACAGCAACTTATTACTTACAGCTGACTTATTTTTTATTTCTCATTACTTTTAAGAGCTTCTCATTTAAATATTGTACACAAAGAACCAAATTAAGCTTATATTCTGACTTTTAAAGCCTGACTTTTTTTTTAAAGGTTTATTTCTTTATTTATTTTTTAAGGTTTACTGTAATAATACATATACAATCAGTCTTTTTGCTACCCACTCTAACTGGAGCTGGTTTGACTTTGAATCTATTTCAAGAGACCAAGGTAACTAATGGAGCATTTAGATCAAGACCATTGACACCATGTCAGGGACAATGAAAATATCATCAGGTCACTTTAATAGACCTCAGGGCGTTTTAACAAATGACTTTTATTCGAAGAAACTGCTTTGTACAATCTAAAGAGCAAGTGAGTCATATCAAGTTGAAAAGGTCTGACATGCTTTCAGACATACGTTTTAATAGCAATGTTAGGAGAACAGAGTGGGCTCCATGACATATTGCCTGGGGGGTCCCTGATTTAACTGATGTGCCACGTTCTAAATAAAGAACAGTCCCAGCTTGAGTAACTAACAAACCTTCCTACTAATAAACACATTTGAGACATTCTATCATTACTTATGCATGATACTTATCTGGATCTATATTTATCTGGATATTCTGGATAAATAAGATTTATCTGGTTATACTAACTTAAATTATGTCTTTGTAAGTTTGTAAAGTGACAACATTTGGTTATGGGAATATTTCAAGCCAGTTATAAGACCTTAAGTTAGAGAACATATTTAGTTTTTATCATGGAAAAAGATTACAATCGATTGATTGTTTTAAGGTCAACCAGTATCACATGTCTTTTATATTTATCCCACCATACAAACTTGTCAGATATGCTAAGCCTGTTCTCAATCAGGCAGCAGTCTGGTCGCCAGGAGCCATTTCTGTGCTTCAGCACTGTTTTGAGCATGCTGACTGGGAAAAGGAAGGTTGGAGGAGAACACAGCATCAGTAACTGTCTACATTAGTGCATTGATGATGTTATTGTCATCACCACACACCAAAATATAATAAATGAATGACTACAGGAGTAGGCATGCTGCTGAGAACTTGAAACATTGCCTTCAAATCAGCATGGCCACTTCAAGGACCCTTGACACATAATGAAGGATATCCAGGCCATCACCTATTACCTGTGACAGTGATGCTTCAATTGCAGATGCCCTGAATAACTTCTACGCACAGTTTGAGGCATGGAAAAATATGGCAGGGATGAAGACCAATCCGCCCTCGATAACCAGGTGCTCTGCCTGATCATGACTGTCTAGAAAGGTCACCAGACATTAACCAAGCTGAGTTCTCAGAGAATGTGCAGACCAGCTGGCAGATGTTTTCACAGTATCTGTCTAAGCACCACTGTTTAAATCCACCATCATTGTTCCTGTGTAATCCTGTTCCTGTATATTCACACTTGCACCCATCACCATGAGGTTTCAGGAGCTGAACATTGCAGAACATCACAGTACCTTCACCAGCTTGCCTTCTTCCCCTAGTGCAACCTTTTATGACACACAGCCACACACACCAGTCCCCCTTCTGCCAAAAGAGACGCATGAAGACATTTTTCAGATTGCATCACATTTATGAAGCAGCGGGAGAGTTTAAAGGGTGACTGAGGGTGAGGTACATACCCAGGTTCTGGGATATTATTATACAATATTTAAGCCACAGAATAGAGAGTTTTTGAGAGCAAGGAGAGGGTTAGGCTCTACACAGCAACAGATTTACAGCGACATAAAATATCTGCACAGAGTTTAATGCATAAAATAATTGATCACTATTTATGTTCATCTCGAAGGCAAACAAATACAAATAAGACAGAACACAACAATATGAATTTGACATTTAGCACTGCATCAGTGTTTCAAAAAGGCCATGCAGGGCATGAGCCATGGAGCAAAGAGAATGTGTGAGGGTGGTGAGGTGATGAGCCATACAGAAACGGAGAAGTTGTTTTGAAAGAATGGGGGAATATAGAAGATTTTAAGTTAAAGGACTGAAAAGTCTACCAAAGAAAGAAAGAGAGAGAGAGAGAGAGAAAGAGAGAGAGAGAGAGAGAGACTGACTGACTATATGTGTGCAGGCTATAATAGCTCCTTCTAGCTGCAATAACATTAACGGACAAATGGCAGTGTTGACACATGTTAAAGCTCTCAGGTGAACAGGTGTAATAGTTTACTATTGTAGCCTTTAGGTTATTGAACAGTAGCCTAGTGGGTAAAACACTTACCTGTGAACCCCATGACCACAAAGTTTTAGGTTCAAACCCCTGCTTCCTTCCATTGTGTCTATCAGCAAGACACTTAACCTTCTGTTGCTCCAGGGGGACTGTCCCTGGATTGTCGTTCTGGATAAGAGCTTCAGCCAAATCCCCCTTTAATTTCTGGTTTTGTGGGTCCTGAAGGACTAACCCCTTCCACGCATCATATTACTACTTTATCATTTTTACTTATTTTATTAAGCACTGTGGACAGATTTGTAGGACATCCAACAAAGTCTGAATTAATCAAAATTAATTAATGTGTTTTCTAAAAAGTTACACATTAATGCCTGTTGTTTTCCTGTCTATAACTTGTGTACAATAATGGTCCTCAAGGTACAATCATTTCAAGCATATACTTTAACATCTCCCATTTGGCAACACTGTTTTCAAGATATTCTTTCTCAGGATGTACTTTATCAGTTCTACACCAGTCCCACGTCGTTAACCATTATGCAATGATAAAGTAGCCTGGAGTCACTTCCCCACTCATTTCTGTGTGCGTTTTGGTGATTCTTACATTTTGGCTGTTCCAGCAATGACTCTGCCCTCTTCTTCACCTCATGTGAATGCAACAAAAAGCTCTCTCATGCCAGTTCATTCAATAAAGACATCTAAAATGTCTGATTTGTCAAATTCATCATCACAGCAAGCATGACTGAATAGAAAGACATAATGAGCAAAGAGTTGAGCAAACACAGCTGTAGGATCCATATTTTACCATCCTAGTCATTTTGGAAAATTAATTAAATTCAGATAGCTGATTGCAGCTACTAATATCCAATTATCAAATTGCCACATTGACATTCCTGATTGTACATCATACCATTTGACAATAATGCAATGCAATAATTACTGCACATCTAGCAACGCTGCTTGAAAAGGTGCATGATGTGCCATAACAGATCGGTGTGACTACGAACAAATGATGAATATCAATGGAAGGCCTAATGCACAGATCACTGATTCGTGTTAAAGCAGTTGGGCAGTTTATTGTTATCATGTCAAATGTCCAACTTAGTCTCTTGTTTTTGACAACCTAGATAGTATTTCATGAGGTAATCACTTAATCAAGCACAAGCTAGCTGCTTTAACAAAAATCTCAGAATCAGAAAACTTTACTGATTCCGGAGGAAATTGCTTGTAATGATTGCAAAGACACAGAGACACAGAGACAAAAACAATATAAAAAATAAAGTCTAAATAAAATGTAAATAAAAATCCACAGAGAAGAAACTCACTATAAAAATACACTATGCTATGTACAGAAATGCTGGCTATAAATACTATATATTAGCAACACAGATCTGTGGTGCAGTAAAAGGGATTGAGAAAAATTAAAAGCTAAGACAGTGAGGTGGGTGTTTCTTGGGCAGCTCAGCACATCACACCAGTCAGAGTCTTTGGGCAACACTACATCTGTGACAAGCAAAAGTCACTTAGGATAAAACCGTCTGCCAAATGCTGTAATTATAAATACTCTGAATGTATTTGTGTATTTCTATTTGTGTATTCATCTTTTTGTAGCAACCAATGTCTTCAAAAGACAACTTGTGGAAGAAAGTTTGAGGATATTGATTCAATTTTATATATTTTGTTATTGATGTTTTTAATGCAGTACAACAGAGAACCTGCTTGGCAAAGCACACAAAAGTTGGGTTACTTGAAACAAGGCCAAGGTCAAGGAGGCCAGTTCTGAATGTGGTTAAAGGCTGTTTAATAGAAGACCTTCTGCCAACCACCACGCAACACGTGAGAAGAGGCTTGTAAATCATTAAAGCCAGGACAGATTGTAGCTTCACCTTTTGTGGATACTAATATCAGATCCCACACACAACACTTGGCAGACATTTAAGGTGGCATTGTGGAAACTGTATCACAGAACTCCTCAAAGAACATTTGAAGGTGACTGAGTTGATTATAGTCTTGGAAGGCACCAAAGGTTTAACCCAGTGCTGCATGACATAAGGAAATATAGAAGTTAAAAAAAGTTATGTCCATCCTCACATTTAGGTTAAATTTTAGTTAAAATTTATTATTAAGTGCTAAACTGTTAAAAATAGCACTACATTTCTGATATTTGTTTTTTTTATCTTAGTTTTTATGGCATAAGGAAATATGTACTTCATAATTGCTGGAATTAGCATTTGGGTTACTATTCAGCCTCTATCCTTAATAGGTGGAGGGAAGTTTTAGTACTAGTTTTCTAGACTATTTATTACTTAGTTGTCCAAACTGTGATTGTTTGTAGTAAATTTTCTGTAAGATATTGAAAATATTGGTTGAAATAAAGTTTACTTTGTGTCACTTTAACTTATGCTCACTAAAACAACCTATAAAGTCTGAGTTAAAATATAATGTACCTATCAGTAATAATCTATTCCCATAATGGAATTCAGTCACTTTCCTTAGAGCTTACAAAGAGATGTTATGATGTATTAGAAATGACTAAAAACTATAATACCATTCCATCCATTTTCTGAACAGCTTACCCTAATCAGGGCGTTAAGGATGAATGGTTCAGATAATGGAACGGAGTACCCAGTGGAAACCCACATGGACAGAACACGCAAGCTCAGCCCAGAGAGCACCCTCAGCCGCCACGGCCGGGAATCACACCCAGGTGTCACCCTAATAACAGTCCAGATCAATATAATTCATACATGATTTAATATAATTACACTATGACTTAGGGCAGCTGGTGGTTAGGGAGTTGCCCTTGCATTCGGAAGGTTGTGAGTTTGAATCCCAGGAATACTAATGGCACCACAGGTACCCCTGAGCAAGGTACTGTCCCCACACACTGCTCCCCGAGTGCCATTATAAGTTTCACTCAGGGGAATTGGGTGAAATGCAGAGAACTCAAGCAATTTCCTCTGGGGACAATTAAGTATATAAAACAAAATATAATTACACAAAATAAAAGCAGGCAGGTTTATTAGTCATGATGCACCAACCAAGCTGTGACAGAGTTTATTTGGTACTGACAAAATAGCATGTTATGAAAGCAGCTTATAATGTATGATGATAACAATTCATAATGCATAATGTAAATGACAGCAAATATACAAAGTATAAACTTATGACAATGTTTATAATGCATTATAAATGAATGTGTTATGAATGTTTTCATAAATTCCTATAGACAGGACATTCCTAGAAACTGTTACCAAAAAAAAAAACCTACAGTAAATACCATTAGCTTTGTTTTAAATTTTGCACAAGGTTGTACTGTATTCGTGCAGACACCTGCTGTGATAATAGTGATGATAATGCTAAAACCTAAAAGGCAATCCTACAAACCCACCTCTCCTACATCTTAAAAACACAAAGCCATTATCATGAATGATGAATCTTATTTCAGATGATACATAAACATGCAAATGTTTTTTTAACCTATTTTTGATAAAAGATATTAAATAATAATAATAATAATGCTAAAAACTAAAAGGCAATCTTACTAACGCGTCTTAAAAAGTAAAAACACATATACACGCATTATGAATGAGGAATCTTGATGCAGGAGATACATAAATATCAAAATATTTTAAAACCAACTGTTTTACTTAAATCTCATTTTTGTACTTTTTATTTTAGATGGCAGTGTCTTCTTACCTGCAGATCGTTGGACGTACAACACAAACAAAACACAATAAAAAGCATACCTGAACTTCTCCAAGATGGATCTCCACATTGTTCGTGCTCTCTGAGGGTGCATGCTTTAACGTCAGTCTGAAATCTTAATAAGACCTCCTGGGTTACCAAGTCACACAGGGGACGTGCTGCATGGGGAGGAAGAAGCTCTAATTCATGGGGGGTTCTGACGGAGCCACTGCAGTGGATCCATAATGGCACAGACAGTCATCTTTTGTTCGTCATAAGAGTGATTACTCTGCAGAGTTATGGAAAATGGAACATGAGACTATTTCACCAGGAACACCTTCTTCTCTTGAGATGTACCCGTATTTCTACTGTTACCTTACACAGATCTAAACAAGTTCAGGGGATATCTCTTTGGAAAAACAAAATGAATAGCTTTTAGTCAGACTTTTTAATCAAACATCACTGAAGATTTGCAAAATGCAGAGGTAATGTCCTTCTAAAACATCACACTGCTGCAGGATTTAGCTGCTGTTAATTGCATCTAATGTTTAGACACGTTGTATTTTAATGAATTTGGATGGATGTAGATACGAATACAGTGTTCTGCTGGGATGCATTGATGTACTACTGGTAAAATTTTATAGTAGGCCTAAATGCATCATTCTTTATGTTGTTGATATTCAGTGTAGTATCGTTGACCAAGGTCATTTTTATTAGATTTTACTGAAACAGGTAATATAATTTCTGGGCGTAATACTCTTAGTTTCCACTTTACTGCTGTCTAAATGTAAGCAAAGTTTTGCATTCAGAAGAAAAACCCACACTTTAAGAGTGGAGTAATAATATTAATTGGTTTTGCTCTCTGTTATGTACAGTGTGCCAAAGGCAATGCTATTTTAACCAATGGCATTTAAAGATTAATGGGACTGAAAAGAAGCTGCTTTGTGAAAAACTGCTTAGTAATGTCATCAGAGTCGACTAGGCAAAACGTGCTTTTTTCTTCATTTTTTTTTTTTCTTGTTCATTTTCAGTGTTTGCGATGTCTTTAATTAGTGAGGTTGAGACATGAAGTGTTCCCTATTGTTGGAGCCTAACAGTGTGTCCAACATTCATGCATGGGTACTGTAACAATTTTCCAGTGTTGCCAGTTTAGGGTACACTCTTTAAAATAAAGGTTCTTAAATAGATTCATGAAGATGCATGAAGAACCTTTAAAAGGTTCAAGGAACTTCCACATACATCATAAAAATAAAGGTTCTTAAAACTGTTCTTTGGATCTGTCATGGCCCCGGCTATGGGTAGGAGTATACAGACGCAGGAGAGAATTAACAAAAGCTTTAATCCCAAAAAGAGGTCCAGAGAAATGTAAACAGCCACTATTAACTTAGAGCACTAAGCCAACAGTCTTTCTCTCAGGCTGGCCTCGGATGCATATAGGGAAATCAGTGCAGACCATATGGAAGTCACTCCTTCGCTGAGATTTCATTCCTTCAACTGGAGCCAGAAGGAATCACGAAGATCTGCTATGTGCGGCAGCCAGACAGGTAGACCCCCGAGCCGGAGAGTGATACTGGAATTAGTCTTCTTTCTAGGGAGAAAGAGAGAGAGAGAAAGACAAAACAGAGAGGAGAGGACGGAGAAGAGCACAGTGCTAAGGGCTTCCACGATTGAGTTGCCGGTCTTGGGCGTGAAGCCCAACCTGTAGGGAAGCAGCCCCATGCAGAGACCAGAGGAAAGCTACAGGGTGCTGAATCGGCTGGCTTAAATACAAAGGACACAGAGGGACGGAAAGCACACAAACCAATCAGGGAACAGAACCTATCAAACTCAAAGTAATAATGACTAAAGGGGATAACACCTGAGCTGCAGGTGGGTTGCTATAGGCACGCAAACATAAACAAACCTGCATGTGGAAAGGGGGGCATGGCGGAGACCTCAGCTACTGCATGGGTGACTGAATATATTTAATTTTGTAATAGAAATATGTAATTGTGAGGACGTTTTTGAGGAACTTCCCCATACTCCCTTAAACATAATGATTTCTAAATGGTTCTTGCCTTGGACATACACCAAATACCCACAACTTTAAAACCACTGAAAGGAGAAGTGATTAACATTGATGATCTCGTTACAGTGGCACTTCTCTGGAGGTTGGATATATTAAGCTGTAAGGGAACAGTCAGTTCTTAAAGTTGACGTGTTGGAAGTAGGAATAATTGGGTGCAAGGATCTGAGCCACTTTAATGAGCGTCAAATTCCGATGACCGGAATGCAGTGATGAGGAACTAACAAAAGTCATGTCAAGTCAAGCAGGTCAAGCAGGTGTTTGTCAGGGTACACAGTGAAACAAAACAACGATTCCCCAGAACCATGGTGCAAAAAAACACCACAAGACTACACAAGACAGGACTGCACAGAACTCAGAAAGAAAGAATGTGCAAGACTCCAAAAAACAGAAGAGCAAACAATACAATACTAAGCAGAAACAGTATTATTGTGAATGCATTGTGACAAATACTGTCACAGCAGCAGTCTTTAAATGTGCTAAAATGCAAAGACAGATGAATTATTAAACTGCCAGAAAAGAGCAGCAGTTATTTTTTAAATGTGCAGGATATAATAAAGGGAATTGACTGTTGGTTTTTGCATTTGCGTTTAGGAGAAAGTAGCAGTTCAGTTCAAGACTGTGTTTTGTGTAAAATACCATTTTGATTCAGTTCTGATTTAGAAGCCTGATGGCCTTGACAGTGAAGGCCTGTATGTCTGGGACCTCTTGCCAGACAGAAAGAGGGAGATTCTAATCCATGATGCAGCAGCACGTGATGCTGTCTAATGTCACTCAGTATAATGAAGTAAGGATGGGTTGGTGAGCTCTCCTCAGTCCTTGGTCTTTTCGAAAGGAGTAGATATGCTGCATGTTTATTTGGAGCTGATGTCAAGGATCTACATGTGTGTGATGTGAACAGGTAGTTTAGTGGAGAGTGATCATGGCATGTTCCCCAGAAGACAGTCAACAACTATCTTCGTTTGGTCCATATTAAGAAACAGGATGTTGTTGCTGCACCAGTCTGTTAGCTGTTGTACCTCCCCTCTGTACACTGTTTCATCAGACCCACCACAGTCATGGTATCAATGAATTTGACAGTGGGGTTTGAGGTGTACATTGCTGCACAGCTGTGTATCAGCAGTGCAAACAGTAAAGGACTGATCACACAGCCATGGGGGGCCCTGGTGCTCAGTATGGTACTGCTGGAAATGTTGCTCATGATCCTGACTGACTGAGGTCTTCTGGTCAGACAGAGAAGGATCCAGTTGCAGATGAAGGAGTTCAGGCTCTGCAGCCTCAGCTTTCCTATCAGATGGTGAGGAATGACCGTGTTGAATACTAAAATAAAGTCTATGAAGCACACTGATGCCTCCGCGAAGTTGTGTGTTAAACTATGACTGTGAGCACAATGGTGAGTCACCTTGGTAAATGAAATGGTCTACATCTACCAGTCACAAAATCCACCAGCAGTCCAGTTAATTGTCCAGGGAGCACACCATTGCACCCCTGTGCACCTTCAATGGGCAAGTGAGCATCGAACTCCACCACTCTGATGAAGAACATTTTCTTCTGTGGATGGCTGGGTGCATGTGCATCACTTACATGGGAACAACACCAGAATGCACAATAAAAGTAGGAAAGGCGGCGGAAACAGTGAGATGCTCTTGGCAATGTTCTTTTGGGAAACATTAGGTCCAGTAATGCGGATGCTTCTTTGACATATACCACCGACCTAAACGTTGCTGCAGACCAAGTACACTTAATGGCAATGAGAACCCCAAATGAGACTGGTCTCTGAATACTGCCCCCAGCCACACTGCAAAAACTCTTCAGGAGTGGTTTGAGGAAAATGAATAAGAGTTCAAGGGACCAGGCCCTCAGGCCGTGGTGTTGCCTGATGCTGCTGGCCAGGGGTGGGGACATCGCAGATGTTGTGCGAGGAAGCGGGTGGGTCCATGATAGGTTAAAAGCTAATGTTATCCTCTGCTTTGTTATTGTTTTTACAGAGAGGTGGCTCAGCACCAGCATTCCAGACACTGTTACCCTGATTAATGACATGCTGGTTTTCTGCTCAGACAGAAAAACAATGCTGACCAGAAGAACAAGCGGTGGGGTTACATTAACACTGACTGGTGTGTGAACACTGTGCTGGTCTCTAGTTCCTGTGCAGCACTACTGGATTGTTAGATCTCAGATGCTGATCACTGTTAGATGTAGATTACAATGCAATGGTTGAACTTTAAAGAGCCATCAGCCACCTCCATGTGTCGTCCCTTTATTTCAACTATGCAAAGTCAGTTCTTATTAAATCCCATGTCTTCCTAGTCTTGTTGTGTTTCTGTTTTTGTTCTTTGTGTTGCGTCATGGTCCTACAGCAATGTTATTTCATTTCACTGTGTACTGTGTATATGGTACACCTACTTGGTTCAAGAAAGGGACCTACACTGTATTAGATAGATGGTTTTAATGTAATGGCTAAATAGTGTAATAATGAAAAAAATGTGGAGGTTATTTACATTTAAAAGCTTCTTTACACTCATACATCTGTACTTCAGTGGTTCTTCGGTGACATCTTTATGGCAAACTGGTTTTTTCAAAATGTTATTTTTCAAAAAGATTCTTACACAACCATATACCTAAGCCAATGACTTAGAGGCTCTTTGTTTTTAGGACTTTAGGAGACATAATCACATACCTCCATCATCATTCCTTAAGTCAGTCTTGTATTGTTGAAAGATGGTGAAAGACATCCACAGCTTGTTGTGAACCCAACTTTGATCCCAGTACGAAACCTTTTGAAGTACACCAAGCCCAAGGGAAAATAATAGCCCAAACAGGGACCTAATCACTGTCTACTCGAGGGAGGATATAAAATGGGAAGGAAAATCCAGTTTTACCTTATTTCTTCTCAGAGGTTACTGCTACCCAAATAAATCATTTGTCAAAGCCTGAAAGGAAGAAGAAACCTCAAAGCTCATTTAAAATGTAATTATATCTGTCCTTTCACAAACATACGGTACACCTAGTCTGTGTGTGAAGCTCAGAAGAGTTGTGGTTTGTGTGAGCGTGGTATATCTGTCCTGTTATTGGCTTTTAATGGCTCTGGAGGTGTGCATGGAAGGAAGTACTAGAGGAAATTTGATGCTGTCACCAGCAAATTTTAATGTGAACACGAGTTACATTGATATGAATTTTCCAGGACAACCCAAGGGTATATTAATAATGTAAGCATGAATGTCACAAGTCAGGAAAAGTAAGCATGGTGACAATAATACTGTTGTCTGTATATGCCATCCACAAGTAATAAATGCAATTTTGAAGGAAAGTGCTTATTATTATTACTGACAGAAAGTTATTTCTGAGCTTTAATGGACTTGTATCCCACATTTTCTCTTACATTTGAATTTTTTTCCCATGGGGTCATACATTTTATTAAAGAAAACTGAAATTAAGCAGGTGGTTTCTTTAGTGTGCCTTTGAGACTGATATATGTAAGTTATTCCTGTTCTTATTAGCTGTCTGGTATTGCGCCTCTTTCAAAAAGCAGTCCAGACACAAACATTTCCTTACAGATGGGTGGGGCTAAGCTGCTGAGGGCTGAATAGGCAGATTTATGTAAATGAGCCGTTTTCTTGACAGTGCAAAAACAGCAAATTTACATACGTGGGCTGTATGGATTGGGGAGTAAATAGTACCTTTTGAAACCCACATAATGTCTGTGGACTTTATCAACCTCTGGTATTTAAAATAATGGGGAAAAAAGGAACATTAGGTTTTTGCATAATTTGGGACCTTTAAAGTTAGAGTTCAGTTCAGATAAACTGCAGATGCGAGATGCGAGATGCGAGATGCAAAAGGCTTCACTCCAAATGTCAACTTCTTAATGAGCATCTACAATTTTTCTTCCTCAACAGTTTAATACCCTGATAACACTTAAAGCATAATGAGCAGTGCTTCCATAAGCAGTCCTCTCACCAATCACAAGGCTTATGTGGCTCTTCCCACCCACAAAGCAAAATTGTGTTCCCCTTCAGTCCCACAATCTAACAAAGAGCAAAGCTAACCTAGCGAGCATAATTGAAATATTAAGCTAGGTCATCCGTCTGCTTGTCATCAACCTGTCTTTTCATTCATATGTCTGACTGTTTGTCTGTTCTTTCATTTTCTTTCTAACAGGCCACATGGAAGCATTCCCTGGAGGTACACCAATCAGTAAAGTAAATTATTAGCATACCTTTCCTAAGACATACTCATTAAAAATCTTAATACTCTTCATAATAAAGTGAGCTCACAACTTTGCAGGACCTACGACACCATCTGTAATTTCCATGTCATTCATTCATTTTTGCGCACATTGTTGGTTTTAGTTCAGCTTCAGTGGTGTAGCAGTCTGGTTAGACACAGGGATGTCAATCACTTGTGGCTAATTTGAATTTTAGGACCAAGCCCAGTTCTTGGACAGGTCTTTGGGTTTTATTATATTTATACCTTCTGTTGGCATTCAAACTTCGCTGGATATTTAATATGGCAGCCACTTTTAGTATCACTCAGGCATTTTTCAGTACATTTTACACTGCCCTCCCAAGGATTTTAATTTAACACATGAAATATTTAGTTACATTTTTTTAAATGATTTTTTTCAACCACTTTCAAATAAAGTGCATTTCATTTTTTAAAACGTTACTGGAATTAATGGGCCCAGCGGAATATCACATAGAGCTGCTAAATGAAACACATAAATCTCTGTGTGCAGGACACTGCACGTTATAGACCGCCTTTCTTTTGGCCCTACAATATGTCCACGCATGCATGAGCACACACAGACACATGCACACAAGATTGATTGTCATAATGAACTTTTGAATTTCCGAATTTCACAGCAGGAATAAAATCCGCCAACTCCATTAATAAACCCCTTGATGTCATCATTACTGAGCTTTTATCGTGAAAAAAAGGAGCCGAAGTAAATTGCCATCATATTTCTTTTTCGGCGCATTCACTATTATCTGAGATGATTTTCAAAGGATAGTGAGATGACTGATTTTCAATTTGGAGAGTTACTGGTGTGTTAGATTGCAATTATCTTGAACAAAGCCAGGACTGGTTCTCGAAGTTGATATTGCCAAACATAAAATCATGAGGTTAATATATGATAATGAAAACTTGGCCCATGATGTGTAGATCACACATCTGTAGACAGACGGCCCGCTAGAACACCTGCCCGCCAGCCGAGACTCATGAGAGTACAGACTTTACAGACTGTACAGACTCTATACTTAGAGTGAAATATGACCCTTTCCTGTGAAAATTGTATTCTTTAGATTTTGTGTCTAACTGCAAAATTGTATTATTTTCTGATGAGGCTGATGAGACACCAGCTGAAAACAAAGATGACAGTCAATCAATCATATTCTGAGTGGCGCTCTTGTGCTGTTAATTGAGAACACTTTAAAACTGGCAAGCACACTGGGAGAACATCTCTCCCTGCAACTTGCTGTGAAACAGGCTGTTCTGACTAGGATTTCACAGTCCAATCACAATCAAGCACACGTGCAGCAAGATTTCATTTATGCATTAAACAACCTTATAAAATTGAAAACCATCTCTCTTTTTTCATGAACAACACCCATGGGAAATTGAAAATCAGGCTGCTTTGCGGTGACTATGGAATCGTGCCTCGCTTACGGTTGGCTTTGTTACATCATTAACAGGATTAGAATCATCCATGCAAGGATTTTACTCAGATAATGTCACCTCAAATGAAGACTTAATGTCTTAATCACAATCCTTCCCAAAACACTGAAACATTATGTACTGTCACTGCTTTCTCTAATCAATGCAGATGAGGCTAGTGAAGAGCAGGGATGCTGCTCATATAAAAAAAACACAAAGTCATTCCATAAAGGAAATCCATTCTTTGTGAAATGTTGATATATGAATAATATGTTATTAAGGCCAATGTCACTTTAGTGTACTTAAAGTACTTAAAGTCATCTGCTCTTCACCATCATGCATGGCCTCTTCTGCTCCTCTGGTCCAGATGAAGCGCAGCACAACTGGAGACTTCCTGATACAATTACAGCCCAGTCAAAGAACCACTCTCCAACAAATTAAAACTATAGACCCAAATCTTAAGACTCATGAGGTCTGTAACTGTGATATAAATTTTACAACTGGTGAAGATTCAGTATAATCGGTCTTTATTTTTTCACTGCAAAATCTCTATCTATTAAAATGTCTTTATTTTACAGAGATTCTACTACTCTACAGATGTGTGACAGTCTACAGGAAGAAAGTCTCCTGAAAAAAACACAACACTGATGGAATACATTGAAATCTTTGTGATTTGATTTTTTTCAGGATTTCTACAGTGGTTGTCTTTAAAATGTGTTTTTGAGATATCTAAAAACTCAAACATCTGCAAGGTTTATTATTGTTAATGTCAAAAACATAAAAATCTCAACAGATTTTTTTGCATAAAAGTTCTTCATGTTGAGGGTTTCTGCAGGCTGCCACAGAAGTAAATTTGGCTCAGTTGTCAAATTCAACCCTTTTCAGTGATTGTGGCACAATCCCCCAAACAAAATAAGCCTCAAAACATTTAAAAGGGATTTCATGAAAAAGAGCCCCAGTCATTTTAGTGAGTATGCAAATCCTTTTTCCCTGCCACTTTTTTTCTGAAAGGAAGCCTGGATTTAATCAGTAAAACAACAGACTCACATAAGAGACTAAAATATTGATGATACATTTTTAATTCTTCACTGCATCATTTCAAACTTTCATTTTTTTCAGCATTTTGATGATGTTGTTTTTGTTAAGTTTTTGATATCATATAAAATTCTATTTACGCTGATTTTAAGGCACAACTCAAGATAAAATGCTGAACATATGTCCCAGTGTGCTTTGCTTTTTGCAAGGTTTAATTTTCTCATGTGGGCTGGTGAGAATAAAGCACCTCTGAAAAGGGCAACCTGTTTTATGGTTCAGAAAATCGAAAAAAGGGTTCTTGAACAGACGAGATGCTTCTAAATATTAGCCAAGGGCACAAGAGCAATTCCCTCTGGGATCAGTAAAGTTTTCTGACTCTGAATCTGAGACAAGGAACACTAATAACAACATATACAAACTACATCTACAAAGAATAAAAACTTCTGCAGGGTATATTCTTACTGTCTCTACATCATTTGCAACAAGTCCCTTCACAATACTCTGGCCTTTTTTGTCACAAATGTAAATTATCTATGACCCAAATATGTCAACAGTCTGAGTTGGAAATGGATAGTGGTTGAAATGTTTGCATGTAAGAGATGAGGAATGTTTCCTCTGGGCATTTAGATGATGTAAAAATATTTGTTAAAAATGAGTCACAAATAAGGGCTTTATAGAGATTGCCCTCATTTATTTAATATTCATGGCCAGTATATTCTTAGGGCGGAAGAACTCAGCTCTAGAACTCAAGATGGCAATTACAAACAAACAAACAAACAATTAATTTAACTAACTAACCAACTATCTAACTAACTAACTAGTTAGCTATTCTAGCTAACTAACTAACTAATGGTAATATGAACCAAAATAACAAAGATAAACGGTATGACAGGCAGCTCAACTTACAGCGAGTTCCTCGTTCTATTCACTATTGAGAGTGGGCCACTTCCATTTGGGAGTAGCAGGAAGTGGATGCACAATTCTTCTTCCATCTCCATTCTTATGACCACACATAAGCGTCCTATAGAGTGAACAGACTATGAAAGAACATGAAACTCACCCAAGATGACACTTTGGCTGCTGACAAATCCTTTTCCATTAACATTCTTGCTGTTCACAGTGGCTGGCCTTGCCTATTGTGATAACTGGCCTTGGAATAGCTCATCTCCTTAGCAATCCAGTCGAACAAAGAAAGTCTCTGGCCTTAGGAGGATCCCGATTCACAGCATGCACCTTTCTATCAGAGACAGCATTATGTTTTCAGCAATTTTGCGCTATAGTAGCTCTTATATGGAACTGGATCAGAATGTCTTGCGCCAGTGAGCCTTAACCTTGTTACTGGTTCACACATTGTGCGTCCATGGAATACTTTTGGTCCAGTTGCCAAGCCATCACAGCTTGACCCTTGTCAAAGTCACTCAGATCCTTTTGCTTCTCTATTTTTCCTGCAACCAGCACAACTTTAAGAACTGACTGTTCACTCGCTGCCTAATGTGTCCCACATCTTGAGAAGATATTAAGATCTTCATTAGATCATTTGAGATGCGAAGGAGTAATCAGGGAACATACAAACTTCAGTTATCTCTTAAATATAGACACTCACCCTGTTTTTTCAGACCAGTGGTTTCAGTTCCCCTGCAGAATGCCAAAGAACTTTTGAACTTGTTAAATGCAGACCCAGACGATGTTCACTTGGGAAGCCATGGGTAGCCAGTGTAGGTCAATCAGCAGTAGGGTGACATGAGACCTTTTGGGTTGGTTGAGGACCAGTCGAGCTCATGAGGGGAACCAGGAGGAGGATGAGGTGGACTGGGATAGAACTCAAGTACAACTGAACGTTCTGAAGTCTTCATTCAGTCAAAATGAGGTACAATCAATGCATCTTCAGCACATGCGGACCTGGCCTTTTTTGACTGACGTAGGAGAACGTATCACCTTCAGTACTTTTTTTATATCAGAGGTTAATAGAGAGAGCACCTGTTGTGGACATCCAAGATTCAAAGAGAAAACAGACTTATGTGTTCAAAGGTACACCCCCATGGACAGCTCATAACCCAGTGCCTCAGGGCAATACCTGGTTAGGATTTTTCTGATATGATCAGTAGAATGGTCTCAAGGCTTTGCCTCCTCTGGCCCCCTTTTCTGTGCTGTCTTCTCTGGTTATTGTTCTCCATAGTAGGTGGGCAAAGTAAGCCTTCCATGTAAGCCTTGCGTAAGTTTTGTGTCTAGTTGTTTAAGTGTTTTGTTAATAAACCTTAAGTACATCAGCTCTATGGGGAGCATCCTGCTCTCCCAGCCAGGCCCAATAAACTGCAGTCCCCAACAGCGATAATCTACATAATTTTGATCGACTGATTATTTTGATTATTGCTGCAGTAAAGAGTGCTTGTGACACAGAGCAAGCTAAAAAGCTAAAAACTGTTGAACTGGCTTATTAAAACATTCTTACATTTCATACAACATTCTTACATTCAAATGTTCTAATTCTAAATTTAAAAAAACAAGCAAACACAGAAGAAAGAAACAGCATGAAAACATTTGTCTGCATACAGTAACCAGGCCTCTATTCAGACATGGGGTCTGGCTTGGCTATAGTACAAAGAAAATTGGTGAAAACAGAAGAAGAAAATCAAATACAAATCACCAGCCAAAGAGATGTTGAAATGGAAATAAAATGCCTTTATTTTATATTGATTCATTTTTTTCATATAAAAAGTACTTACATTTAATACATTTTTCCAAAATACAAGCAGCCGAACAACATATAAACCAAATACAAAATTATAAAATCTTTTGTACTGTATCTTATTAATGTCCCTCTCTTAAAGTATCAGACAAAAGGACTTCATCTGTAACATTCTATACTCTCCACATACCAGTAAAATTAGATTAGACCCCTTAATCACATTCTGTATAACTAATCCCAGCCATCGGTAATCCTAATTCTACTGTCACTGATGTTGAGCTCTAGTTCGGAGTGAGATTTCGTTTGCTTCTTGTTTAGCAAGACTTCAAACAAGATGAATACTGGAAGTGTCCTTCAAGTACCAGACACAACTATTAATAGGTGATAAAGTTCATTTAATGGATTGCAGTTCAGTACCACCAGGCTGAAATCACTTGGTAAAAAGGTCAATGTCAAAGACCGGTCAGGATGTATTGTCACAAAATGTCCATTAAATATCGGGTTCCTCCAACATGTCATATGGTTGAGCTGGATGAACAGACTGTATTTCATATCTGCAGCATCATTTTCATTGATAGAAAGCAAAACACTTGAATGAAAATATGAATGGGCAGTTTATTATTATAAGCACACAATCTATAACCAAGGACAAGAAGAGATGAACTAAGTCTAAATGCAATGTATTTCAGTAGCCCTCTGTAGAGACAAAAATACACAAATGTAGCAAATAAAAAAAAAATCACTCCATCTTGAACCAAAAGATGGGTTTTTAAGCATCATTTAAGTATAAATGAGGAAATAAACAACAAAAAAAATACATGATGGGATGACATGATTGGAAAGTAGAACTTTGTGCCACATAGTCGCTGAGCCAACACTATAAAGCAAAAAAAAAAAAAAAAAAAAAAAAAAATACATTGAGAAGTAAAAGAATCTCTTTTGCTACTGTAGTTTTCTTGTTATGGATCAGTAACTTGCAAATCAGAAACTTTATATATAGTAC
>JBBPCY010000002.1:10144101-10154734 GCA_037974405.1 Brachyalestes nurse | reverse complement strand
AATACACTGCTGTTTATTTAAAATAAACAAAAACAAACCAAGCCTCATGCTTTAGAATTTTTTGTTACTTAACTATCACTGTACCGAACCGTGACCCCAAAATCGAGGTACGTACCGTGGCATGTTAAAACCGTGTTCCACCATGTATGCATTATTCAACCATGTATGCATAGTTCAATTTTTATATATACTCAATTCTTAAAATGTTCAATTTTAAATTGTTTTTTTATCTGTACACTTTTCTATATATTTATGTAAAGTTCGGGGAACACGAGCTTAAGAATTTCATTACGAGTAATGATGCTACATTCTTACTTGAAACTTGTTTAACCCAATCAACCAGTTTACAGTTTTTAAAAAGGAGGAAAAAAACAACTGCCATGCATTTTAAAACATACTTGCAGGCGACATCTCCCGTCTCTCCATCAATAATACACGGAGCTCCATGGCACCGTAGGCACTTATCAACGTCACATTTGATCCCTTCATATCGAGCTGGACAAACACACTCCACATGGCCAGAGCTAGACAGCGTGCAGGCCTTGGAGTTTACACAGAAATGGTGACAGATGTCTGTCATGGGGAAAAAGAAACAAAACACACACACATACAAAACAATTTTTTAATTAGGATTCATGCACAAATTCCCTCTATTATCTTCTGCTTTAATTGGAATTTTACAACGCTTTAATGAGACTTAATTATCCACGTCAAATATCTCATACACAGAGGAAGTATTACCAAGCCTTGGGTGCACAACAGTAAAAATACATTCATAGTAGCCAGATAAAATTGTTTTCCTACAAATTAGAACAGCAAAAACTATGTAACAGAGGAAATATTTTATCAGTAGAGTTCAGGAACACCTCAAGGTTGTCTCAGTGGCATTTATTACCCTCTTTGGGCAAAACTGTTCAAACGCTTGCTGTACGGGGAAGTTGCCTTTTCTGCTCAAATAGTCTTTTTTTCTTTGCTGGCCAAACTGTAGTTGTTTTCGGCGTAATGAAAAGAAAAACACTTGTAATTCTAGAATGTACGAAGATGTGACGGCTTTTGAATGTTGCGGCGTCTTAAAATGCTGTGAATGTTAATCCTTCCCTTCAGAATCTTTCTACGGATCTTTTTTTTCCCCTTTCTTTCTTTTTATCCCTTTCATGTGAATCATTCAAACCTGGCTGTCAAAATGTTCAATGAGCATTTCTTCACAGAAGTGAGGGTAGTCAGAAATGCAGCAATTTGTAATTGGTCCATTAGAGAGAGAGGGGAAAAAAAAGAAGAAATAGTAACCTATAGCGACCCTGGCAGAGGGTTGAAATAGGGTTGGCTATATGGAGAGCTGAAGTGGACTCTCAGCCACACTTACGGTAGAGACAGCGGTCACCAGTGTACTCGGCTAAGCAACGGCACACTGGCTGGTTCCCCTGGCTGACATCACACGTCCCCCCATTCAGGCAGTAATTATCACACACCCGCCGCTCACAGTTAGGGCCGGTGAACCCCACCGCACAGCGGCACGTCGGTTTCCCTGGGGCAGGAAAAAAAGAGCATATCACTAGCAAAAAGAGTTTTTTTTTTATTTAACTATCCTCCTTTGCTTAAGACTGAGGAGTCACCTGTGGGCCATTGGGAAGAATAAGGAATTTAAATGAGATTTACTCCCTTTTTTTAAGAGAAGCTGTCATTAACGATACATCATGATCCAATAAAGCACATTTGACAGAAAAAAAACATTTTTAACAAATATATTCACATTTGAACAGGATAGACATTTCAGTCCCACTTTATATTGTGTTGCTATAAACAGCGATTAACAATGCAGAGTAACTGTTGGTGTATTCGCTGTTATAGATGAATTACAGCACTGCAGCTTATTCGCTTGCACATGCAAGGAGCTTTTTAACAGAAGTGTTCCCTTTAAACACAGTTACACAGTTCTAACATTTCTAAATCTCAACTCAAACATTTTAACAAAGCTATTTGCCACTGCAGGGCATTCACGTTTTATCTAGCTTATTATAGAAAAACAGAGTCCAGAGCATGGGGGGCAGAACCATTATAGCAGCTGCAAAGAGGGACCAACTCCATATGAAAAAGTCTATGTATCTGAATGCAGTGCCATTAAAGTCCCTTTTGGTATAATGGTCAGGCGTCCCAGTACTTTTGTCCATATAAGAGTGAATACATCACCTGTATGTGTACCATTAAAGACACAGTTATACCATTAAGAACACCGTTATTACAGACACTAATGTCTGTTCAGGAACATTTTATACCTCAGCATATTCTGTATATTGCTACTACTATTTCAGCTCTACTTCATTCTGAATAATCATCCCTGCGCAGCCAATTTTGCACTTGCGTAGTTCATTCAAATCTACATCAAGCTTTCAATATTAAATCTCACCAAGCAGTCACTGATTATACAAGTAAATCACAAAACATGTTTAATATTACTCTTTGAAAGATGTACAGATAATTACTTTCCTGTGTGCCTCACGCTCCAAGCCACTGATTGCAGATATGAAATGACACTTGACTAATTTTAATTCAGACGTAGACACAAACACTTGGCTGATTTTGTCATTAGCAATACTGTTTCTAGAGGTGGGACAAAGACAAATTAATACCCTTTATAGAAGACACTTAAGAGATTGTACTTTTCAAAACAGGGCACAACAGACTTGAAACTAAATCAACCCGTAGAAGTCTGTGTTATTATTGGAAGTATGGCATCATTTGATTTGAATGATCTTTCATTTGTAACACATTGAAACCATCAAAAAATGCCATATTTGTGTTCACAAACAGAATATATGTTTGCATTATAACCTAAATTTGTTATAACTTTAATTTTTGTGTACAGTTTGTTCTATAGAATGAAAAGTAAATATGATTTGTTCAGGAACAAATGTAAAAAAAGATGAATGAAAAAACAAGGAATGAAAATTGAATTGAAATGTAATTCCTTATGTAATTTTATAACGATGTAATTACAATTAAGTAGTACAGAGTATAGTAGTATAGTACTAACTTTGGAAGACTAAGGGACAGAGACAGTACCAAATACAATTTGTTTGGACAAACATAGGTTTTGAAGTGGCTCTGACCGTTAAAAAGTTTTACTGTCACAGAATAAAGATCTTAATCAGCAAAATCACAACCTTGAGAGCAGTCTTTGAAGCTGACTTAGCAGGAGCTGTTCACATACCTGCTGTTCCTTTTGCTCTCACTGAGTATGCAAAACTCATTTAAGGTGACATTTTTCAGGCCGACGATCTCTAGATATTTACCCAGCATTCAAGGCGCAAACAGATCTGTCTGGTAAACAAATCAGCCTTAAACCCCTAAGAATCACCAGAATCCAGAGAATGGCCAGGTTTGAGCTAGGTAAAGTGCCATAGAATTTTTCAGCCTGTACATTGGAAGTGAATTGGAATTCAATATACAGTGTTTGGGCAAGTGAAGGTATCTTAAATATAAGTATGCAAGTAACCTTTTTTATTTAACTGCTATGAATCTCCAATAAGAATTCACAATAGCAAGTAAAATAAAGGCATTTTGGCATGTTAAAATAATCAAATTTTTTCTCACTCATGCTCAAGTAAAGCTGTGAAATCTTGTAAGGAGAAATATTAGACAGACTGTCTGTGTTAAAGCTCCCTTTAAAGTTTCCCTTGCAGTTTTAATGTGGCTCAAAGGGACTCGAACAGAAGGTGTTTAGAATGAAGCCAAAATGGAATCTTAATATTTCAACAAAGAGGCGAGGGTTTTGCTTACCTAGCGGTGACCCCGTACATGTGCCTCCATTTAAGCAGTAGTCTGTGCAGTGGTTGACTTCACAGCGTTCTCCTGAGAAATCGGGCCAGCAATAACAGCGCCAGTCACCTTTCTCATTGGCCACGCAGCGCCCTCCGTTCTCACAGGCAGGCCGGCACAGTTCACCTTCAGTACAACAGAGCAAAACCCACTGAAGCAAAGCTACCACATCCCACACATCCACATCCAGCTGTTTTTTGTCCTTTCAGAGAACTTTGTGGGCTTACAGGAGAGCAAGGGTGCATGATCAGTCCCCGGCATATGAGGTAAAGCCTGGCAGCTTAAAGAGTAAAACTGGTGAGGTTCAGTGGAACACAGTCTTTTAAAAGAAGCTTTGTGAAGTTCAAGAGTAAAACTGGAGGCCATTTAAGACAGCAGCGATTTCTCAGTGCCTCTTTAGCAACAGCTCACATAACATGTCCAAAAAAAAAGCTCGCTCTAAATATTCACTCATGAACTAACATTTTTGGCTGAAGTTAAATGGCTAACCTGATACGTTGGGATCAATACAGGAGCCATTAACCAGAGTCTTCCCTTCAGGACAGGTGCAGCTGGCTCCGGTTGGATTGAGCAGGCACATGAAGTCACAGGTCATTTTCAGACATGGGTTGACCACTGATAAAAGAGTAAGAAAAAAGGCAGGAGAGACTTTATAAGGTTTATAAAAATTATATAAATATGCACAAACAATGACAAATACACATTGTAGAAAAGACACTTGACCATTGTAGGAATAACTGTGGAACATCCGTTTGAAAGTACATAGATTTCCCATTAATCTACAGCTCTGAAAAAAGAGAGAGCACTGCAATTCATTTTTAAATCAGCATCTATATGAGCCTGACAACCATTCCATGCCAGTGTCTGTTAAATTCCTACACAAGCACCTCATTCTGCTTTATGAGGGACTGATCACCTGAGTGATCACCTGAATCACCTCTTATTTAATGAGCAAAAGTATAAAAACACTGCTGTAATCAACACTCTCCTCTTGCAATGTGACCAGCTGGATGGCAAAACACTACTAGAAGTATGTCAAAGGTCATTACTGCCATTTTGTTTAAGAGTGAACAAGAGGTTTGTTTTCTCTGAATTCTTCAAGTTCTGTAAACACTGCATCTTGCATCACTTCTTAAGAACTAAGGCAAAGCTGTTCAGTTCAATACACCTATAAAAGATAAAACCTGAGAAACGTAACTTTTTTGCAGTGGGCTCTTTTTTCCGGGAGCTGTGGATAGCGTTTTACTCCTCTAAATACTGAGATGCAATTGAACTTAACTACACATGTAATAAAGAACATGTTGCCATTCCTTATTCTATTCTTTAGAAAAGGAATATCTAGCGTCTGGAAACTGTTCTAACCACACACATCAGATTCAACACAGTTGGTGATTCAGAGCAAAAAAAAAACCAAAATTGTGATGGACACTGGCCCTCCGAGACTACAGGCCACCATCCCACCTTAAAGTGTAATGATGAGAGACTGTTTTGGCAGTCCTGATTTGTCACGCCAGTCTAAATATATATGCAAATAACTATGTTGAAGCTGAATTATACTCTCTTTATTTCCTTACACAACGGCTTAAAAGTATTCATGCCCCTTAAAATCATCATTTTTTGTATGGATTACACATAACACTGACGTTGCTGTGTAATACTGTATGCTCAAAGACTGATCCTCTGAATGAATTTAAAGTGATATTGATGTAAGAACACACATTTGGCTTGCAACTGGCCTGTAACTCATTATAAAGGTTCACATTTTCTGAATAAAATACCCCTTTAACATTGGCGAGAATCTGAAGGAAACCTGTGAAAATTAGATCAAAGAGGAACCTAAGGAGGTTATAGACATATGAAAGACAGAAAAGGTGTTATATCTCAGTGAGCACTGTTAAAACAACTGTGAGGAACCAACTTGACTGACCTGAACAACGTGGAGCAAATCTGTCAGGAAGGATGGGCCAAAATCACTCAGACCCAAACAGAGTAAAGCCAATACAGATTTTAAGCTGCCATTGCAGCAAACAGTTGCTCTACCAAATACTCATGTTAAGGGGTTGAATACTTATGCAAGTAACATTTCTATCAGTTCTTCTGATAAATAACGAACTTGGACTTAAAAATGTACTTTAAGATCATACTGGTTTTAATAAAAGTACTAACTGGAACAATTGTGCAAGAGTCATTTATAATTCAGACAAATCTGATGGCTTTCAGGGGGGGGTTAATTTTGAATGGCACTATATGTTATTCCTACATAAAGTAGCACAGTGTGAAAACCTGCACTGAAAAACAGATTTCTCATGCTGAAAGACACAGTGTTTTGGTGTTAAAGCATTAAAAAGCCCTGGGTTTCTGCAAGCGGCTGTTTGGCAACTAGCTATGTTTTTGTATCTAAAGACAAAGAAATGTGACAGAAAACCCAATCAAGTCAACATAACCCAGCCATAAACGCCTTCCATTCAAAGACACTGCCTTTAAATTTCTCAAAGATGTCCCAAGAGAGGCGTGGTGATCACTCTGTGGCTGAAGGCTGGTCAGGGTTTCCAAGAACAACTTGCAAGAGAGTCAAGAAAGGCAAAAAAACATCGTCCATGTTTTGCTGAAGACATCAAACCTCAGCCTCCTAGCTTTTGCTGGCAGTGCAAGTTCCTCTTTCAGACTAGTGCTCTGGCTTTTAATGAGTCAGTTGGGATGGGCACAGCTGCCCCACACTGCACCACCTCGACCAGCAAAGATCTGTCTGAATCTCTGCGGCCATTAACACCACCCAGAGAACAAACAGCAAGCGGGTCCTTGGCCTTGAAGTGTGGTTTCGAATCCAGACCAGAAGCAGCAGCAGTATAAATGAAAATACCACTGGTTGGGTAATACATGCATCTAGGCAGTAACATCAACACGGAAGATGGAAGTAACAGTGCAGTGGAATTTGGAGGAAGACACAGGCTTAGATTTGAGAGGGATAAGATGACATGTCCTCTTCAACATTAGGAGGGGATGCATTTTCCCTTCTAATAAGTTGTTTGTGTGTTTTGCTCATTTTTGGTTGTCAAGATTGCAAGAGCATACTTAAGTTATAAACAAGAATAAACAACTTGTCCACAAAAATGGCTGGGAAAATTAACCAGTTTCCAGTCAGAAAAAAACCTAAAAAAGGATCATCTCAAGTCTCACACTTGAATTTGCAGCTGATGAAGAATCAGCCTCTGCTGGAGGCTTGGCTGGGTGCACAAACTTGTCCATGTTTTTGCTAGCAGTGCTCGAGCGGAGCATAGGCTATCCCATTGGTGCGCCCCTCTGCAATACCTCTGGGGCCCCTCTAGGGGGCGCGCCACCCATTTTGGGAACCACAGATATAACTCAGTTTCATTTTTTCATTCTTCTTTGTAATATTTTCTTCTTTGCAATAGTCTAATTCCTTATGAATGTTCCATATCTCTCGACTATGGCCTATATCTCCGTTCTGAAACCTGTTCAAGAATGACATTTGAGCCCCAGTGGCCTTATTTGATATTATCTGCCAAGGGAAAAAGACCAACACGTCAGTGATCACTGGCCTACAGCTAGAAGTCAGACATAGAACTGCAGGCAATGTTTGTCCAAGGAAATAAGGTATTATCACAGACCAGATGGCTGTATTAGCTTTAATAAAGTTTGGATATCCAAACGAAGAGCTTAATATTATACTTTGGCCTTGTTTCACTGTGAGCTTTCACAGTTTATTCATCATATATCATAAAGCAAGAAAATATAGATGCACGGGGAAAGGAGCACAAGCTGTTCCACAACTGTATGTATGGTGTATAACAGTAAACTCAGTACATGCTCACAGTAAACACAAGGCTTGACATTTTGACATTTTTATAAACATCGGAATGCACATACTTGTACACAACCCCCCCAGCACCGCTCTTTTTATCACCTCTAATGTAAGCACGACAGTGGGGGAAATGCTCATTCAGTCTTGGTAGAAAAGCGTACCTGTCTGCTGCATGTCTGCCTCTGGAGGTGTTGTTGACTCCTAAAATAACATCACAAAAGAGATCTGCATCTGTGAACTGCAATGTGAAAAAGGTATGGGAAAAGGAGAAACAAAACATCTGAATTGTGTTTACCTGATAGCTCTGGAGAAAGAAAAGAAAAAAAAAACCTTCCATCCGTCTCCCTAACCATATGCTAGTCGCTCATTTTCAATACATTTGCTTGTTGGCTGTGAAAACCTGGCGTTTGTTCTTGTGGTGCATTGAGTCATATTTCTCATGATTATAAAGCTGTCTTAAGCAATCTGATCATCGAGCTCCATCATCATTCTACCGTGTCTCAGGCTGCTGCTGCTGTTGTTCAGTGGAAAAAGCTCTGGCATTCATAATTAACTCACTCTTCGCTAACATTTGCAGACTTAAATGTATTTAGGTGCCTGAGGAAGCATGATCAAGGTATAAGCAATTCAAGGACCTCTAAGGAAAATGCAGAAAACAGTATCTTCTGTATTCATTTATTTATTACTAAGGCTATGCTTTTTTAATACATCGATTCTTTACATCTGTCTATTTAGCTCCTCCTCTTCATGTTGAAGTTATAAGGAATGTTTGAATGAGGCACAATAGATACGTAAATACATTTCTGCTTTAATTATATCAAATGGCACAGTCAGCCTTCAAGGTATTTTGCTGTGTCCCTCAGAGCCCCAACTCTAAACAAATACGGCCCAGACATAAGATTTAATTAGTTCTGAAATGAACACAATGTAGTCAACAGGAATTCAGGTGAAAATAGAGGGTTATTGAAAATAAATAGGGTTGTTGAAAAAAAGATCTCCACAGACAGCAATTTAAAGTAAGTATCTACGGAATATTACATGAAATGGAACAATGATATAAAAAGAAAAACATGGTCAGTGAAGGTCGAACTTGTTAAACTTGGTATGGTCATGCTGTTGTTCGATGTGAGTTATGAAAGCTTCAACAGGCATAAACACATCAAATGAAGAGCCTCCGCTCTACAGGCTGGATTCCTCATGAATGTGACGCATGCTCAATTAAGAACTGATGAATCATAGAGGACATGGTTTATATTGTTATGTCTGGTTTGAAAATATAAATAACTGCTTTATAAAATGTGAAAAGGGCAGAAAGCCATGTCAAAGATATAAGGAACAGAAAGAGGACAGATATGGTAGCGTAAAAATACATTATCACCGTTTTTATATATATAAAATCTATATATGGGCAGTGCAAAAGTCTTTTACAATGTGCATTAGTTTCAAAAGGGTGACATTTTTAGATCCCTTGTGTTAGTTTACTGTTGACTGCTGCTTTGTATTTAATGAATTACAATCTATTAAATGTGAGTATGGCTGTTAGCAGAATTTAATTCAGATGAAAGTTGAGCAGGAGTAACAAATTGGACCCAATTGTCTACAATTTGCATCTGGGTGTCGAAGGGGGGGCTTTTCTGGAGACAGAAAGTTGGAAAGATGGGGGTTTTAATGAATGAGTGAAAGTCTCTGAGGCGGTTTGCGTGTCAGGGGCTTGAGCGTCGGGGAATTGTCGACTCTTGGAGCTTTAAAGAAATGATAGTTTCATTTTAGGAGATGGAGAGGAAGGGAAATGTAATTATCTGGTGGAGATTGTGCGGGGGGGATTCTTCTTTCTTTTTCTTCCTGCTGTTCTGTAATGACTCCTTCAAGGCATTGCAGAAGTTTTGGAAGGGTAATAGTGCCATTAGCGGAGAGTGATTTTGCCCATGCTAGGAGAGCCATTTGTTTCCTGTGGACATGATAGAACTCCTTATATGTGTAGCAGGGAGATGTGTCTTGAACTTTCTTGAATTCTTGCTCTTGGGCATTCATGACAGTAGCCTGTCACTGGCACAAATTATGCAGTGCATTCTAACTCTAGTAGGCATGGTGACAGTGGGGATGAAATATGTTCATTTTTGAAAAGGAAAGTGAGACCACTTTTTCTAATCATGATCTAAATATATCTGAAGGCAAAATGTTTAAAATTTGTATCAGCCTCTGCACTGGTAAGGACATGAAAAGTTTACACAGCAACATCTAACATGATTCCCACCACATTTAAATGTGATCGAGCCATTTATCTTTCTGTTATGCATAAGTAACTGTTCTTGCTATTGCAATAAGAAAACCCAAGTCTTGTGTACTTAAAACAGGGCACATCCCACATTACTCAGCCATTTTTCATCATTTTAATCATTCAAATGGGATAACTGAGATTAATCAACTCACTGAAATGTAGTTTAGACTGTTGCAACTGTGTTATTGTGATTCTCATTTTTCTTCTAGCTTTCTTAGTCTCTTTGTTGATATTAGGGCGGATAATCAAGTTTCTTGTTACTGAGTGTGGTGCTAGACTGACTGAACACTATTGTGTCCACGGTTGTCCGTATGTTAACGAACATCATTTGGCAAGATGGTCCATATTCCAGAGTAGTTCATTCCAATAAGTGAGGTCTGATACAATTGAACACTAGTGAATCAAGCTTATGGAACTTTATGAGTTCTTATGAGTTGAGTTTTAAATCTGATAACCGATTAAGTTTAGCCAGTTGTAGGAAATTATGTTGAATTTACAAAACTGAGAATGGTTTTTGAATGCAGAAAGGTTTTTGAATGCTGTGCAGGTAGAATGCTGCACAGATCACTAACAGTATTTAACCCTATAATGCCGTGTGTATCATATTTGATACATACATTTCTGAGACCCACTGCGTTGCCCTGAGATATAAACTTTGCATAAAACCCTTTTGTATACCCTTTTCTATCTGATGGTTGTCTTCTGCCCTCTGATGG
>JBBPCY010000002.1:10083454-10119463 GCA_037974405.1 Brachyalestes nurse | reverse complement strand
AGATATATTGTTGTAGTAGAGGTTAAGTAGATGGTTTATATATATATATATATATATATATATATATATATATATATGTGATTGTGTATTTTGTGTAGAAGTGTAGTTATATAAGCTGTACAGTGGAACAGTCAATACATTACCATTAGCTACATTGCTGCTGTGTACAGTGTCGTTAATGTTTACATACACAGTTATTAGGGATCATCAGTATAAAGGAGGACCAAATATGCTCAAAGGTTAAATTCAATAAAACATTTTTTTTCTATTAATTAACCAATATTCAGCCATTTAAAATTAACGTAAACAATGGAATCCAAAGTTTCCCTGGATTTGCTATGACACAGTCGCTAATTTAGCCTAATTAGTGATAGTTACTGGCTAATAAAAGCATCAAATAAAAGCGTCATTAGACACAGTGATTAAGCGTCAACTTTTTGACTTGGTGTCAAATAAAAATACATAATCACAGACTAATAAACATTACCACTGAATGCACTTTAAAGAGTAAGTACAACCTAAAGACCTTTTTTTTAAAAAATGAAATAGGAAATATATTGCTGTGCAAAAATATAATGACATAAGTCTCTCTGAAACTAACACTTCTGTTTAAGGTGTCAAAATAATTTTTGTGGCCAGTTCGGCCTTCTGCCACACTGCACAAATATGAATGTTTGTAAAACTGAGAACACGGTCATATATTTGCCAAGCTGTTGTCACTCTCCTATCTAATGTATCTTACTTGCCTATCTCATAAATCATTGTTGGTAAAAAGGAGGCAATATTGTTTTTTTCACATCTTTTTTCTGATGTTTATGCATGTTTGTGTGTGTGTGTGTGCGCTGAGACGGAGAAATCAGCATTATTGTAATTGCGTTAGGTGTGTCACAGTGCCATACTACCAAAGTTCTCCATCAAAGTGTCCAAAGTATTTCACCCGCAAATGGTCTGACATGTCCCTCCTACATTTTTGACCAGTTGAACTAGGACTGGAGTTTTCTGAATCACTGCTTTCTAAAACACTATGTGTTTTATTAGTGTGGCAGAAGAGACTAGGAAGATGAATTTGAACCCTAGTAACACAGTAGTACTGCATTTAAATGCTCGTTTCAATACATTTTTGATCACGTTACAAAAACTTGACACCCCTAGTACATTGCAAAAGACACTGAGAGGAGGAGATCTTACTTGGCTTGAGGTGCAGTTAGAGAGGCAGGTTTTGTTATCAGCAGCCAGGTAGAAGTTCGTAGGACAGGCACACTTGTGACCTCCACCAGGAGCCAAAAGACACAGGTGACTGCAGCCCCCATTAGCCACCTGACACTGGTGTTTGGGGACTATTGGAGGGGGAAAAAAGGATTTGAAGAGAAAATGCTTTATGTGAGGAATACCAGTTAACCTCAGTAAAGGGAATCCTTACCCTCGGGCTGACGTAAAGGGTGATAAACCGTTATGGATTTAATGGCTTGCCAGGAATTGAGAAGCTCAACAGCATGGGCACCAGAGGTTTTGTGTGCACGGCGAAGAGACTTTGATTTGCCATCTGTCCAATAGATAAAGTCCTCGAACAAGGTCAGCCCCATCACGCCCTGTATATGATCGTGAGGAACTAAAGGGGAAAGCATCAGTTGAAACAATTTAGTCTGAGATGAACTACCATGAATAAAATCTTCATATTGTTAACTTCAGAGAGGGAAAGTCATTGTTAATCATTTCAACTGATTCATTCATCATGAAATATTCACACAATGTGGCTGCTGTGTAGAAACAGAACATATACCACTTGTTTTGCTGAGATACATGCTTAAATGTTGGAAGGATTACCAACCAAATAAAGAAATATTCCTTGCACCACACTACATATTACAGCACCAAGTAAGATTGTGACTAATTTCTAGTACATAATATAATATACTTATATAAATGTACATATATAAAATGTAACAATGGTATAAAATTATTGCAAATGATTGCGATTAGGGAATTGTGTATGTAATGATGAACCTCTTTATTGGGTATACATATATTGTTTCTTCACTTAGTGCCCATTTTATCAGCTCCACTCCCCATATAGGTGCGCTTTATAGTTTATAGACTGTATTTGTTTCTTTGCAACATTTATTTGCCACCTTTTACCATGTTCATCAAAGTTCAGGGCCTCCCATAGGACCAGGGCTGTGGATCATTCCCAGCACTGCAGTTTTACTTATGTGGAAGTGGCATAGTAGAGTGTGTGTGTGCTACACAGTAAGGAACACTCACAGCAGTGATGCTGGAGTTCGATGTTGGGCTGAGAATATTCCATCAACCCAAAATATCCTCCGTTCAGAAACTGACCGCTGATGAAGGGCTAGAGTATGACCAATACAAACTGTGCATCATCAGAACTAATCAATAACTTAATCTGCAAGGTGGACCAACAAGCTCAATGCATCTAATAGATGAACAGAAAGGGCTGAGACCTGGGGCAGCACTGCTGTGATCCTCTCTGTGTAACACACAAACATGCTATTACCATGTCAGAGCCCGTGCTGTGCTGAGGATGATTCACCACCCAAATAATACCTGTTTACTCGTGGTCCTGTGGGGGTTCAGACCTTTGAATGGGGTAAAGGGGGCTAATCAATGATGCAGAGAAACACATGGACTACATTTTGTTATTCTAAAGTACAAAGTATAGTGGAGCTGATAAAATGGACAGTGAGTGCAAAGTAGTCGTATCTAATGAAGTGGCATTTTAGGTGCAGATGACAGTCAGATGCAGTTTTTCAGCTCTATTCAACAGGCTCATCGTTCACACACTCCGTGATCTTTTGAAGCGTTTGTTATCTCTCGTGATCTAGTTATCCATTAATGTGGTATACAGTCACAATTGAGCTCCCTTTTCACAGAGACACATGCAAATCCTGCAAACGAGAAAGAAGTGGTTCATGTACCTTTGTGCCTTTGAGAGCCATCCATGTTAGCGAAGAGGATGTGACTGTCATCGGCCCAGTAGATTCTCTTGTTGGTGTAGTCAATAGTGAGGGCAGAGGGGCTGTAGATTTCCTTGTCAACAATGATCGCGTGGCCTTGGCCGTCCATGCCGACGCGGCCCACATGGGGGTGTTCACAGCAGTCGATCCAGAAAACATACCTGAGAACAGCCGTTACATTTCAGCTCAGAGGTCCACTTTGAAGGCATCTCAAAAACCAAATGAATCATGTCGAGGCCATACCCTAATTGGGCATCCAGAGCCAGGTCTGTGGGATTCTTGAGGCCAGAGCTTAATAAGACAGTGGGATACAGGCCATTAGATTTGGACACTTCCAAAGTCTTTCTCTCTATATCACACCAGTACAGGTTCTTCCCAATCCAGTCGACAGCCAGAGCGCTGGGTACGGCTGTTCTGTGGACAACCTAAGCAGAAGGAGACGCAGATATTCAGGCCTCGCTGCACACATCCCCCTTCTCACCTAGAGCCAGCATTGCTTGTGCAACACGATCTGAATGCTAGTCATATGCGGTCTGACATTCAAACTCAGAGAAATATGTTTTAGAAATGAGACTTAAAGGCAAAATGCAAATAAGCAGCCTACAGTTTGAGGAAAGACAGGTCAAAAATCTGTGTGATGAGCATAGAAAAAGTCAGGAAGTTGTATTAGCATTAAGTAAATGAACGCTTAAATGATCCATCCCACCCCTCTTCTCATTTGTTTTTTTTTTTTTTTTACAGATCACAAGCCCTTGGTGGGCTAAACAACTACGCCAGCTGACATGAAATTGGCTTCTTAGTACCATGTTTCAAAACCTTGAAAGCGCAAAGCATGCGAGCTGCCATAATGAAATGCGATTTGCTTTGAGGTCTTTCCTATCATCACCAAACAGGTGGGGGGAGGGAGAAGTAGATATAATGCTGCGCCAATTGACAAGGCTGTCCCTTTAGCAGTAATATCATCTGAGTTAAGTGTTAAAAATCTTCAGAAACCAGAGCAATGCCTCCACTGCATCCTGAGGAGTAGAAGAGGCATTAATATTCCGAGTGGAAAAGAAAAGCCTGTAGTATTCTGGTGATCTCATCTAGAATTGATTTGAAGCACTGCTGTCCATGGAAATGAAGGTTAACTAATTTAAAATGTCAACATTTGAATATATCAGCGCAGAGAGAGGCTGAAAACTCTCAGCTCTCACGTCCCACGCTCAAAGTATCTTTTGCTCACATGTATCTTTGAAGTGCCCCAAGTCTGCGTATGGCCCGAACGATCATTTTCACCAGCACAAACGTCATACGGAATAACACCTAAATCTAAAATGACCAGGGGAATATTAGATTTGAATTGTGTTTCTGCAGGCACATGCTGCAATGGAGTAAGATATAAATGCTGGGTCTTATAACATTTGCCCTCATTACTTCAATTATATGCCGATTTCCTTATTAGAACGCACCAAAGGCAATACCCAAGGCACCGCACATTACACAAAGGCAAGACTTATACAGTCATTAATGGATCTTAGTATTACATAATTACAGACATCCAACCAGAACATTTAATCATGTGCAACTGCTCTCTGAGGGCTATCTATATGCTTGCTTCAAGCTATTGTGTGATACGTAAGCGACAGCACTCAAAAAAACAAAAAAAACCCAAAAAAACAGTGCATGGGCCTCACAAATGTTTTTCTTTCCAGGTTATACAAGTCAGACCTTCAATAATGAATTATTCAGCTCCTCAAACCATGTTAAATGTCAAACACCCTATCAGTGCATTTAAACTGTCTTTCTGAAGCAGTAATGATTAGCTGAGCGGCTCTGTTGTTCAAAGATTAACAGAGCAGAGTTTTTGAGGTCCAGATGGTTTTTACTTATTAACCTCCCTGATTTCCACAACTTTGTCAGACTTTAATAAGAAGCTTCCTTGCTTGATTGACAGACATTTCACCTGACTTTTTAAAATCAACGATCTATGTTTAATCTTCAGTGTGTGGATTCTAACCTTTCACTTGATACCATGTTTGTGTTTGGAAGTAGAAGAGATTGTTTTTAAACGATTTCAGAATCAGAATCCTAAAGGAAATTGCTTTGATTTGATTTGAACTACATGAGAAAAAAATACACCTACCTGTCTAGCAAGAATATGAATTGAAAGTAAATGTAATTTTTTGTGTCATTATGGGCCTGCCCATTGAAGTGAATAGGAACCGAAGGCTTTTGTTGCTATTTTGAGTTACCATGGTGATGCTACCATGCCATAGAGAATGAATGGAGCTCAACTTTCAGATCGTCCTGCTCGGACAAGTTTAATCCGAAACCCACCAAACTTCATGTGATACCTCAGGCGAACTCCCACACACAAACGTGGTCAGTTATGACCAGCACTCGTCTTTTCTTTGCTTGTCGGTCATCCCCCCTTTCACTTGTATTAATTTTTGACCCAATTCAAATGAATGAGTCTCCATACAGTGACCCAACATAGTGCAACTTTACAAGACACCTTAGGCCAAATCCCCCTACATATCCACCCCCTCATCCAAGCCCTGCACTCGTCTTTTCCTTTGTTTTCATGCATCCCTTTTTGCTCAGAACACCTCCATCCAAGTTCTGCACATTATGACTCCACCATACTTTCACAAGGTTTCATATAGCACAGACCGGCCAATTTATTAGGAACACCAGCTCACTTTTCTCTCCAGTGAACTATGCCATTAATCATGTAATACTATGTGATTACATTGAAATTGTATGGTAAATTGACAGTAATACAAATCACACTGTAAGGGTTACTACGTTTATTTTATTTTAATTATTAATTAATTCCTTTGCAATTCTATTACAGTGAATACAGAAATGGCTCATAGACTTTCAGGCACAGAAAAAGGTAATTGACAGAAGCTGGTATCGCTTAATACAGAGAGATTAAACTCCCTTTTGCATTGGTATGCTGATGCAATAGCCTCTCAGACTAAACACATTATCACAGCTTGCATTATTCCCATTTTCAGCGTTCTGATAATAATTCCCCCAAAATTCTAATGAATTTGAGATGGCGTACTGAGAGGGAGAGATAAATCAGAAGGTAGTGTGCAGTGGGGGCGCTCTGAGTGTAATGAAGCCAAATGAGGCTTTTGGTCCTGCTCTCAAAACTAATGAGATGGAGGAAAGGGTGGCTCAGCAGGTGAACTGCAGAAGCTTACATGTGAGCTCTTGCCATGTGACCCTTGTGATCTGCTAAGCATTGATTTTTATTGCTACGCAGCTTTTAACTGTCCAACAGATGCAATTAAAAGAGCAATTTAGGAGTTTGATTACTGTTCTAATAATTCAGTTTTTTCTAAAAGAGTCTCTATTAATCTGCATCAAACTGTATCTATCTCTGAACTAATGCTTTTAATTTAGTAGATCTGTTATAAGCTGCAGTAAAAAATGTAGTACATCATGAAGATTTGACTATACATGTCCTCCCACAACTCAAATGAACAGTGGTATGTTACATTAAAGCGTAGTCAATTGTTTAGTCTATTTATTCTTAATCCTTTAGTTACCAAATGTTGTAGTCACACTTAACCAACCTGTTTGGCTAATATGCCTGTACAAGGCTACAGTGACTTGATTATAAGCCTTTGTGGTATAATCTTGTAAAGTCGCTTTCCTTAAGCATGTAGAAAACATTTATACTAACACATTATAAATTCCAATGCATTTTCTAAAATTCAATAAATGATGTATGACCAAAGTGAGAGTGGCTTGATGTTAAATGACACGCTACAGAGAAACGTCTTGTAATTTCTTTTAGAAGCCTTAAGAAAAATGCATGTTTGTACTGCTGTGGCTTAACTGGATCACTGAGCAAAACACAAAAGTGAAATTGTCTAATTACCAAATGTTTTAGTCACACTTGTTCGGCTGATCGCGTGTTCGGCTAATTTGCTTGTACAAGGCTACTGTGACTTGATTTTCATTATCATGGAAAAACAAGTTGCACTCATGTTTTCACATCAAAGAGTAGTACACAGTTACAGACACAGCTGCAAAAATGGTCTGTATTGAGTGTAGTGTTTTTGAGATGTCACAATATCTGCATATATGGACCTGATCTGCCTAGCAGTTTGTTTCCATTACTTACACTGAAGTCAAGCGCTGTAAAGATGTCCTTATACTTCCTATTCAAAATCATTTGTGAAGTTTTTCCCAGAATTTCATATGAAATAAAGTGTTACCACAATGATATAATGCACTTCAGCTCAGCCTTTATGATTTGATTTGGCAGGATTTTTGAAAAATTCCCAGTTAAAGAAAAAATAATAACAATAATAATAACAATAATAATAATAATAATAATAACAACAACAAATCTTACAATACCTTAAGATCACTTCCATTTAACCGAATTCTGTTGATTCTTCGCCCGCTGGGTCGGCTGGAGTCAATCCAATAGATGAACTCCTTCCTGTAGTCAAAGTCTAAGCTGATGATGTTGTTGAGACCCTTTCAAAGTAAACAGAAAAAAAGGGGAAAAAAAGATGTTGAAAGCCACTAATACCTCTAACATGAGACAAGCTGTCTTGTTTTCCAGCAACCATATATCAAAAGACCTCATCTGTCCAGTCAATGGCCCACATTTGCTGTTTGATGATGCAGATGAAGCAGCACACATGCAAAAAGAGCCAAAGACTTCAGCTTTGTTCCGGTGCTCAATTAGCTGGAGGGCTTAATTAGTTACTTCAGATGTCGTTTTCTCGCAGTCTCTCAAACAGGAACCTGGTGAGAATGTAGATGAGATAGACAGGGTGTATACATTCTCTTTGATATCTAATCATTGTATTGATTGTAGATGGGAAGCTGTTTGAGGTGAGGCTGTAGGGCTGATGCTGAAGCGGGCTTCAGAAAGCCTTCCAAGAGGATGCTGAAGTACATCCGTTACTGTCATGTCGGCATCAGTCTGCTGTCAGTCAGGGCAGACAGCCTCCCACTCACCTCTGCTCACCTCAGCACGAGTGCTAAGATTAGGCGACAGCATTGATGACAAGTGAAACCAGATGTGACACCTTCATCAGATCATCAGCACTCCCATAGATACACCACACAGAGTCCACCGGGACTCACACAGAGACCAACTGTGGCCCAGGCCGGTACAAAAAGAAACCATCTACACTACACAGACAAAAGTATTGGGACACACAAGTTTTTTAGGGTTACTTCCAGTGAAGGGCACTCTTAATGCTTCAGCAGACTAAGACAATTTGAACAATGCCATGCTTCCAACTTTGTGGACACAGTTTGGGGAAGAACCTTTTCTATTCCAGCATGACTGTGTCCCAGTGCACAAAGCAAGCTCCATAAAGATAAAGTTCAGCCTGCAAGAACTTCACTGTCCCGTACAGGGCCCTGACCTCAACCCCATCCAACACTTTTGGGATGAACTTGTAGGGGGACCGCGAGCCAGACCTTCTCGTCCAACATCAGTGCCTGACCTCATAAATGCTCTGCAGAATGAATGGGCACAAATTCCCTTAGACACACAAACGTAGTGATGGGCCGATCCACGTTTTTCCAGTTCCGTTCCGATTCCGATTCCGATACATGACTGCCGATACCGATAGAGATTCCGATATAATACATCTTTTTTTACTTTAATATTAGCATCGTTTTTGTTGAAATTGTGCTGTTTGTTACTAAGGTTACATCACACATATTTATTGATGATCACACATATTTATTGCACATATTTATTGATGATCACACACATTTATTGCACATATTTATTGATGCCCTGCATCTTTTTGCACATGTGAACTCTGTTCTGCATCCTTGCACACCTCTGCTGCTTGAATACAGTAATACAGTCCCCAAAATACTGTATTTATCCTAAATGTAGCCATTGTCATATGCACTGTACGTTGTCTTGTCTCGTCTAGATGTATTATTGCGCTTGTGTTCTGTCCTGTCTGCACTTGTGTTCTGTTCTGCTCTTGTGTTGCACCATGGTCCTGGAGGAATGTTGTTTTGTTTCTATTGTGTACTGTGTGTATGGTAGAAATGACAATAAAAACCTACTTGACTACTGACTACTTGACTACTTGATCACAGGTTGAGTGTAATTTAAACACTTCTGTATTTAAGGTGGACCGGTCGAGTTACAAGATGCCCAACTTTAGCCTCATGTTTTGAGCGACAGAGAAAGGGGAGAGGGCAAAAACAGCCAACAAAACACACAAAATAGTCCCCGAAAGAACCCCAAAGAGGTCTTGAGGGAGAGCTAAAAGTCTTCTCTGATATTCCTTTCGTTTTTGGGTTGTCTGCTGTAAATTTGTTGTGTTTTTACACACATTGCAAGTAGCCGTCTTGCTTTTTGTTTTACAAACGAGCGACATTTCAAATCAACGGCTTGCTCAGATTGAAGTTGCCAGGTTCGTGGAATGGAATAAGGAACAGTAACACATCTCGTACACAGCATCGAGTTTAAGGTCCAGCGCAAGCTGCGAACTGGAATATAGAGATCGGGGCTGTCCGACCGATATCCGATTTCGGATTTACGGCCATATCGGACCCAATACTGATATCATATCAGATCGGGCCCATCTCTACAAAAAAGTCTGGTGGAAATCCTTCCAAGAAGAGTGGAGGCTGTTATGGGGGAGGTGGCCAACTCCATATCAAAGTCTATGTATTTGAATGCAATGTCATTAAAGCCCCTGTTCGTGTAATGGACAGAGGTCCCAATGCTTTCATCCATCTAATGTATTTTATTTAATGTTTTATTACTATTATTGTTTTTCTATCAGAACAGTTGCAAGAGATTACATTCCTCTGCTATATAGAGCTTTAATGAGGACTTTCTATTTACAAAGAATGGAAAAAAGCTGCAGCATCCTTTTAAAAAATTATTGTCCAGGGCTCACCCTCCTCCTGGAGATCTACCAGAACTACCTTCCCTCCGTATTTAGCTCCTGCATCTAAAATGTAGCTCCCTCCCCTTTACTTAAAGCTCCAGTCAATCAGGAGACTGCTGAAGTAGTTCACTAGCCAGAGCAGGTGTCGCAGATTTTGACTCCTCAGGAAGGTAGATCCAGGGTTGGTGACCACTGCTCTAGTCCAACTACACAAGAATATATGCATAAAAACAATACTTTAATCATTATTTTATTTGACGTTTCCAGTGTAGGCCTTTGTAAGCATGCGGTTATAGATAAACTTTTCATCACTAAAGTTAAACTTACATCACCTAACTCTTTGATGCACTAAATTCTTACTTGTAATAATAAATAAACAAATAAACGTCAACCTTTAAGATACATGAAGAAACATTCTGTGATCATATCATGTAACGCTGAATCAAAATGGGTATACAAAGATTCCCAGCCTTATCTAGAATCCATTGATATCATAGTGCTTCAGCAAGACAATTAAATGTTACATAAACATGACCTAGCAGGCCAATAGAGAGATAATATTACTGTCATAGCCCGCTTTCAAACTGATAAGGTCTTTCAGATTAACATTATGATCATAACTGATCACTGATGATAGCCTGGCATGAGGTCAGCTAGGTTTGGTGCTGAACCATCCACTCATACATAGTCATTATACATTCATTAAATCAAAACAGTGATTAAAGAGCCTGACTGCTGATGAGACCCCTGGATAAAATGAGACAATTATCGACAGCCCTATAGACACGGCTATGATTCTCAGCTGCAATGAATAATACAATGAGCGCAGATTGCAGAATTGGGCAAATTCACATTTTGCTGAGAATCATCATTTAGATGGTAATTTTAGTATCTGCCTCTGACGACACCAGCTCCAGACAAGGCAACTGAAAAACGAGAACATGCTCCGAGTGGGCTAATCATCGAAAATAGATGTAGAGACAACAAACAGAATTTCAAACAACAGAAAGAAGAAAACAATCTATTGATTTTTGAAATACTCCGTAACAATATGCACAGTCATATTCAGGCATTTTTATTTAAAAAATGTCAACACGTTTGTGATATACACACGCGCAAGCGGGTGAGCACACACACACAAATACAATAAATGTACAGGCTATTGTTTACAATGTGCAAAAACTACCGCAGCTTAGTTATATTTTAGTTTTGAGATTTAGTTTTGAGAAGTAATACTCATCATTATGTTTAGTTAATTACAAATAGCCACACTTGTCTTTTTTGTTTACATATTTCCCTACATATTGTTTTTCTGGTTAAAAAGCAATGCATTTTGTTGCAGCTACATGGGTGAACAACATAAGCATCACATGAATATATTTATTACATTATTTTTATCTGAATACAGAATTCACTTCAACCTGAATGTGGTTTAACCAAGGAACACTTTGCTTTTTGCTTGTTCTTGTATCAGTTTGTTACTTGCTAATTTATCCTTAGGTTTCCCATGAGCCTTGTCCAGTGTGGTCTGCTGAGGTATTGCTTTAAAAGTCTTGAGATGGCTGCAATCATAAATTCTGTCATAGTAAAAACAGAGTGTGAGCAGTTGAGCTTCAGCCTGCACTGCTATGGAAAGTGTGATGGGTTACACAAGGGAACCTAATCTTCTTCAGAAAAAAAAAAACCTGTAGAAATCTACCATCAAGATGTATAACAAAGTATTTCATAATCGCAACTCTGAACGAATACCAAGAGGAACCGTGAGGTGCCTGGAAATTCCCATTTCATTTAGAAAAAGAAATTTCAGTTCAAATTGGGATTTGTGGACACGATTTAAAGGCAAAGGGGACAAATACAGTAAGTACTAAGAACCTTAAGGATAAAAGTGACAACCTACTGAAGTGTCAGTGTTTTCAAGGCAGGTCATGGACACTATTTGTTTTTTTAACTACACTGTTCATGTGAAGCTCCAACACGAAAGCACGGCCTTTAATGACTTCAATTAGTCTTTTCAAAGGAGAGCACCAGCGACTGCCAGTGTGTTGTTATCGCAGCCACGTCATCACCGGTCTTAATTGGTACTCTATTAAGCTTTTACTGTGGTAGCAGTTCTATTTCATGGCCTGTTCTGTGAATCACTGCTTGGAATTATAGTAACACATTCAGCCGCACAGACAAATCCTGGCTGCTGTTTTCACAATCAATTTTGATGAACTATGAGAAGTTAATACTATTTTGCAACAAAGGAAGCAGAAAGGAATGAAAAGGACAGAGAATGACGTACCTGTTTCAGCAGAGTATAATTAGACCCATCAACACTCAGTTTTCTAATTTCATGATGATCAGCAAGTATAAGAAAGGGTTCTTCAGCTGAAGAAAAACAAAAAAAATGGTAGATGTAAGACCAAATGCTCTTACCCTGCTGGAGGAATTGCATTGTAAAGCAAGACATGACATGGGGGCATGGTAAATACAAAATTCTTGATTTTCTTTCATGCATTAATTCATTAATTCTTTCATTCATTCATTCTTTCTTTCTTTCTTTCTTTCTTTCTATCCTTCTATCTATCCTTCTATCTATCTATCTATCTATCTATCTATCTATCTATCTATCTATATATCTATCTACATTCTTTATGTATTTGCACAAGGGCCAGTAAGCATCAGTGACTCCTTCTCAAACAATATTGAGCCTATGGCTAGAAAGAAACCTTGTACATAAGGCATACCTTCCATTAGAGCCCTCTGTGGGTTAAGCCTTGGGGTATGGAAGAGATGGGATTACCTGAGAGAGACCTGCAGCTATTGGGGTCGTGTTTTGAAGCTTCGTACCCATCCACACACAGGCACTTGTAAGAGCCGTAAGTGTTAATGCAGGTTTGACTGCAGGGGAGACTGGAGGAGCATTCATCAATGTCAACACAGCTTTTCCCATCATTCTTCAGGCGGAATCCTGGCCAGCACTTACACTAGACACACAAGTCAAAAATAATGGAATATAATTAATATGTTTTTGCCTCAGAGCTAGTAGATTCCAACAAATAAAAAAAATCACTTTGGCAAGACTCTCTCTAGTCATTAGTGAGTTAGGTCCTAGAAAAATGTCCAATTGGTGTTTTCTTTCAAACGCTTTCTTAATCCTAAAATAAAATAGTAGCTACTATAGTACTGATGATTGAAAAAAATATATGTTTTTTGGGTAGTTTAGACAAGAATATATTACTTATTTGTAATTTTTTTTATAAAAGTTAGAAATCTATATCAACTTTTCGGCTGAGTCAGTCAATGCATTAGGTCTGCTTTTGTGATTTCTCTCACTCTGAGCTCAGCTCATGGCCCCAGGGGTCTTGGGCAGATCCTTCAATTTACACCACACTGCTTGGAGATAAAGGTCTTCACCTATGTGCCCTCTGGCATTGGAATGGTCTCTAGACAATGAATTCTGTTCCAATGGACTCTTTATCGAATCAAAAAAGCAGATACTGGACAGGATTTGGTCTTATATCAATAGCTGGCCTCTCCATGCTGACAGCTCTGATGGACATAGGTTACTTGGACGAGACATTTGTGGCTTGGGTGTGATCCAGGCAACCCCTCTCACTCGTAAGATACTCAGCAGAGCTGATTGCATCATGCTTATATCTAATGGCACTAGATGGGCAAGCCTAAATTCATGCTGATAGTTTTAACAGTGAGTCCAATGACACAGTTCTATGCTTTGATAAAGCCAAAATGTTGACAGAGGATGTGAAACAGAAACCTTTTAGTCCACAGGCTGGTGGTATTAGTGCAGATGTACTACAATTATTAAAATTATTGAGGTGTAAGTGGAGCATTATTTAAATATTCATTCTTTGATGTATAGGGACATAAAGGGTTACAAAGAGGTTACCATGACAACATAAAGCACTCACATGAAGAACAGCAGAAATGGATACGTTCAATCTTCAGCATATGACTACCAACCTTGTATCCCACTAGTAAGTCCTGGCAGTCTTGTGTACAGCCACTGACACGTCGATTTAGGCACTCATTAACGTTGCAGTTTTGTTCATCCGAGCGGTCTCCACAATCATCTTTCTGGTCACAGAGACTTGTCTCAGATATACAGCGGCCGTTGGTGCACATGAAAAAGGAGCCATTGCACAGGCTCTCTGGAAGAAGAGGGAAAAAAGGCCTGCTCTGAAAATCAATTGCTTTGTGACAAAACATAAATTCAACTGAATAATGTTTACTACTTTGATGCAGCAAAGTTTCCATAAAGGCAGAGAAAAAGCCATCAGAAACCCAAATGTTATTCCAAGTACTCTTGCAAGTGCCAGCAGGCTCAAAGGCTTTTTACAGATGCTGGGTGCATTCAGCCAAAAACATGCCATCCCTCAGGTCAGCCTTATTCACTTCAGGCCCTTCGCTTTTATGTTCCCTCTGCCATTTGTATTCCCTCAGATGTTTCTGCAAGCCTTGTTTCCATCAGTCAAACACATTTCAGCCAGCGCTCTGCGGACCCTTTACCGGCAGCCAGGCATTTGAGGTTTCGGGGGAGCTCGTCCGAGTGGTCCGGGCAGTCTGGGTAACCATCGCACTCCCACTGGGCAATGAGCAGGCAGCGGCCATCGGCGCAGCGGAACTCATCTGGCCCACACGAGCGGTACGCTGCACGAGAGAGAGGACCGTTAGCCCGCTGACACACTCTCCCTTCACAGCGTGACTACTTCAGAGATAAAACAGGCACTGATCTTCCTGCTAAAAATAGTGTCTGCAGTTAATGTACCCATTCGCTTTGTGTTTCTGGTCGCTTTCTCAAATCGAGGGCACACTTTGGATAATTGATGAAGTGTCAATTAAAAGCAAGAGATCCGTCATTGACGTAAACAGAGACTGAAAGAATACTGGATGAAATAAATCCTAGAACATGATCAGAGATGCATGCAGTATTTTTTTCTTAATCATGTTTGTTTATGTTAGGGGACATTCGTATCTACAGTTTAGGTTCCCCGGGTTCTGAATGTTTAAAAATATAATTTCTAAAAAAATATACAAACTGTTTAGGCAGTATATGTACAGGGTGACATACGGCACGTGGGTTTTTGGAACATGCATGTATGTTTGGGTGTGCATCTGTATGTTTATCTGTATTTGTAATCACTTCAATTCACATATCAATTTTATACAGACTTCCACAGGAGAGCATCCACACAACCCTCTGACTACAGAATAAACTTCATGTGTAAATGTAGCTACAGCTGCATGTCTAAAAACCATTTCACTGGATTATGTGTGTACATGCAGTATGAACCTATATAGATTGATACAGCAGTCTATTCATACTACCCTCTAACCACGTAGCAAATCTAATCAAATTGCAAAACACCACCAACCAATAATTTGTATGCTGTGGTTATTGAACTGCACCATATTGATCACTGAATCCCATCCCTAAGTAGGTGTACTGTGATAAGTCAGAAGCAATAAGCTACACTATAGACAATTTTAAAATCAAAATAATTTTAAGCACTTGAAGACATTACTAAAGATAAGCTGTAAGGTTAATCACGTGATTGGTCCTTATAGGGGTCAGCGTTACATTCTTATCAATGAATACAGTGACTTGGTGCTTGGAAGCTAATATTGCTAATATACAGTGACTTTGGTGCTTGGAAGCTAATATAGTGTGAATCCGCATCTAAATCTCAATCAAACAAAACCTGGCCAGTGTGAATACACCCTTGAGGCACTAGCTGATTTTCTATTCCTGAATTCCTGTTGCTCCAGACTAACTGCCCTAATACTGTGCAGCTAAATCCTCACAGGGACTTTAAATCCTGTTCTTATCTCTTAAAAAAAAAAAAAACCTGTTAAAACAGCAGCCCTTTCAGCTTTTAGTAATGACCGTGCTCAGCGCTTGAGGAACAGCATTGTCCATGACCTCTCAATGAGGGGTGCCCTTTCACATTCCGCAATACAAACTTCCATTTCCTCATCAAAAACGAGCCATAGATTGAACACTCCAGTGAGAATACATTACGTATTTCTTTATAGCATTCCTGTAGTCTCAGCCAAGAACTAAAAGCACACAAGTGGGCTGAAAATTGAAGGCTGAGTTAAAATGAGCTGATTTACACATGTACATTTTTTCTTTTTTCCCAGGCAAAGCTTTAGTGTTCCACGCTGAAGGAAAAAAAAAATCAAATTTGCCTTGTGTAACATTTGATCATCATTTAAATAAAATAAGCCCAGGCGGTCATGACCTTGTATTTGATGTTCGATTTTCTCTTACCCAAAAGAAATGAAGGGCCTCTCTAGTGTCCAGTGACATTTACAGCAGCAAAGTAATAAAGAGAAAGAGAAATATAATGCTCACCACATTCGACTGACTCATCCGATCCATCCCCGCAGTCATTGTCATGGTCACACACGAAGCGTTTGGGGATGCAGGCTTGGTTCAGGCATCTGAAGGCATTCTCGTCACAAGTGTTATTTGGCGCTGGAGGTGGGAACCAGGAGTTAAACTTAGTTGCTACCCTTTAACTACTGAAATTACAGCACAAAGTCACACAATAGAGCAAATAACACAACATCTGCATGTCATGTCAGCACACTAAAGTCTACACTTTCCAATCAAATAAGATAAAATATGCTACTTTTGGAATCATGCACATATGTAACACAATAAATCTGGGCTATGTTTGAGCTACTAGGTTAAATTAGAAATGGTACGATGCCACTATACTTTTCTGGTAATACTGATAGCTCAGTCAGCCCCATGCAGCCAATACATACCAGTATTTTTCCTATATGTGCATGTAAAAGGCTCAAATTAACTCTCAAGCAGCCCACAGGAAGAAATATACAGCCAACAATATGCCACCACACAGAGCAAGTGTGTGATGTGTCAGGCTAGATTTATTACAGGACTGGATCAGATTCATTTCTTTCTCCCGACCCCGATATCTGATCCACCATTTTCTGCTTATATTGGCCCGATACTGATGCCAGTATCAGGCTGTGGTCACACTGCACTGTTGTCTTGGTCTGTCCTAATGTGATATTGTCCTGATGTGATATGAAATGTACAATGCCTTGAACACCTGACTCTAGTAAAGTATCTTTTGTTTTTCTTGCAGCTCTGAGTGACGAAGACTGAGTGCACTGATGGGCCGCTCCTCTGAAAGAATCGCCATCTCAGGTCATCCTTTTGTTTTCTTTTGGCACATATTTCCCATTCGAGTGAACTGACTTTCTCACATTTGGAGTAACCGTGGCTAAAATGCAAGCTACTAGCTGATGTTTTCAGAGATGTGTGAACGTAAAAATTACTCTTTTTAAATGAGATCTGAGTCACTTTCATATGTGGTCCTAGATCGAGATGCATATCAGATGTGTTGCTATGCAACTGAAATGGGTTTTTGTCATGTTGCATGCACATCATCATAAAAAAAAAGATTTGATCTGAGCTCCCACCCCCCAAAAAAAGAAAAAAAGAAGAAAAGAAAAACACAATAAGGCTTGTAATGTCAACATAGCCTTGGCGACTGCACTGCAAATGAATCCCAATAACATCACACTGACATGCAGGGGACACTGATTGAATCAGTCAAAATCTGTACCACATCCAGCAGCTGCCAGTTCGTCGCTGCCATCAGGGCAGTCTCTCTCCCCGTCACACAGCCAGCGCTTGGGCACACAGGCGTACGACCCTGGACAGTTAAACAGTCCTGGACCGCAGGTCACGGAGCCTGAGCAGAAATCAAATGGTGTTAGCAGTACAAAACTAACTGCTGCTCCCATTTGTTCAAATGACTTTAATGCATTAGGAGGGCTTACATGAGTATCGATCGGGCGCTTAATGCTTGAAATTGTTTTATAAATAAATGAGGCACATTTACAATTTAACAGAGGCTTATGCACACCGTTTTTTTTATTAAATACTATTTGCTTTCTCTTTTTTAGTTTCTCTTTCCAATATTAGTGTTTTTTTATAATAACACATACAAACACTATATCCTTTGTGATAGTTTAATAGACACTAAAGGGGGAAGCGAGTACAAAAAATCAATTGAAAAATAGTATTCCAGTAATATATGTGGATGTTAATATGCTTTATCATTATAGAATACATCATCAGTTTTTTGGGTGTGAAACTCCAGCTTACTGTAAAAGACTGACCCCTCCCCCGTAGCCCTCTGTGGTGCATCTCTATGACGTTTTATTACCATCCAATTAAGAAAATGTTTACCAGTAACATTTACCACTGTGTTCTCTGTAATTTCTGTAATTTTCTGAAGAGGATGGTAAAATGGGCCGTGCCTTCCCTTCATTTTAATGGGATTTAAATTCCTCCAGTCGTCGAGCTTTGAAAGTGTTCATTTAGCACTACCGAGATATGCGCAATAATACCCACCGCAAACATCCTCGCTCTCATCCACGCCGTCCCCACAGTCGTCCTCACCATCACATAGCCACTGTTTGGCTATGCATTTATTCTTGGAACAGGCAAATTGGTTCCACAAACAGGAGGAATCTATCAACGACAAAAGTTCAGAAGTGCTGGGTAATGACAGTTCTAGTGGAGAGAATTCCTTCCCACTGCTTTTAGAGAGCTTTTTCTTTTCCAAGACTATGTTTATCAATGGTGGTTGTTCAGTTCACTTTTGCTTTTTGTGATCTTTTGAATTCACAATACATAAAAGCATCATGATAGGGGAAAAAAAAAGAAAGTAGTTCCAAAGACATTGCGAGAGTGCAGCTCTTCTCTCTAAATCTCGAATATTACAGCTATGCATGACTGTCTGAGAGCTGTTTTGGTAATAAAAATACAAAATACTGTTTGCGCTTTACCCCCAAAGGCCAATTACTGAAGGACTCCAAAAAAGTGAATGTTTGTGTGGCCAGATTAAAGGATCTGCTTGAATACAGGCTTTTGGGGAAGTTAATCTGAGCATTTTGTAACAGAGGGGTAGACAATAGAACAAAAAAAAAAGAATTAAAGCCTTTAATACCTGATGAATATAGATTTGTTCAGGTATTAAGTTCAGTCACATAACTTCTATTGCAGCATGGTTTTTAACAGATTGTATCATGAACCATCCTTGTCTGAGCTTTGAAAAAATGCCAGTAGTGGTGGAGAGATTCCCTCCTGGGGTCACAGCATGAAGAATGGAATTATGAGTCACAGCAGGAGAGACTGGTCTCAAATTCCCATCTACCTCTCTGACTGTCTGATGCACTCTAAAACTAAATCTTCAGATTTCCTATCTTCCTTTGAAGTGCTGATAGTGAGAAAAGGTCGAGTTACCTATCCAATTTCTGCAGCTGTGCCAGTCTAAGGGTATGGGTGCCTTTCCTGTAGATTAGCCATAAGTCATAACTTCTGATATGAAAGCAGTTCTGTTGATCTCAATGCAAATATGCCCACTTCCAGACTGCCACAGTTCCAGAGTAACAAATGATCATGTATAAGCTGTGGGGGTTGGACTAGGTCTATTTATAGCATTTCAACAAAATGCATTCAGTAGGAGAAATTAAGGGAATTTAGATTTTGGAAATCAGCTGGAAATCATAATGCAATTTCCTTCCACACAGTGAAAGACGGTAGAGCTGGATAAAATGATCATGTTCATAGATCATGATTGTCCTGACAAATGATATTACACAATATGTCACAATATTCTTCTCTAAGGATGTATTGATGTAATCAGAACCTAAAAAACAAACTAAATAGAACTAAATGGAGGCAAGATTTAAGTTATATAACAATATCAATACTGTAAGGTGTGTGTGTGTGATTTTAATATTGCTGCTCTGGAGGATACACTATGTTTTCAGAGAGAATTCCGGTGCCACCTTTTTGACATGCTACTACAAGATACAAGATACTCATAGCAGGTAATCCTTTTTTAAAATCCAGACAGAATTTATTTCTCACTGGGCAGTTTTAGTCTGCTCTTGCACTTAACATGACAAGACGAAGGAAGGAAGGTGGCTAGATCTAAGAAGTGTACAGGCTTAGTACTGCAGAGGCAGCCCCTGTCAGTTTTTTTTAACTGAGATTTTACATGCACCAGGAGAGCACCCCTAAGAAATCTCGCATGTAAAATCAACAGTCAAGAGAATATTTGCACAGTTCTATGGTCTAGGAATATGCACGCCAGAGGAAGTGAATCTGTGTTACCCTATAATCTTACATATCGAGGGTTTGGAGAACAAAGGGGGTAAGTGACATGATGGGCGAAAATAAGTTTTATACATCAAGGTCTTGATGAGCTCTATCAAATGGTAAAAATATGGTAACAATAAATGTACTTTTTAAAATAAACAAAAAGGCGTAAAACCTTCTGTTGAGTTTGGAGCGAAATTTAGTTCTCCTGTAAAATTCTGAAAATGTCATTTATGCCCCTTGTGCTCCAAACCCTCGATATATGAGTGAATATAGGTAAGCACTCTCTATAAAAACATACATTTTTATGTATAATTACGGCTTATTTGCTGAACTTGACATGGTGTGGCAAAGGTTATAGTCTATTTTATATTTCATGTTTTCCAATATGCAAAATATTATAGTAACTGTGTGCTAAAATAATTATAGTATTAAAGTGTTCCTGAATAGAATGTGCTAATTTAGTTTTCACATGTAATTTGATGAGGATGTTCAGACTTCGACATACTACTGTGAATCAGTTGGAAAATGTAAAGCATTTAAACCTTCACATATGAAGAACAGCAGAAATACAGAGTTGTACATCAGTTCTATAACTACTGAAGCTACTCTGCATTGTAGTCCATGTTGTTACTGAATAATAGGCCTTGAGAAGTACGAGTCCATACATGGGAAATGAAAGGTATGTTGTACTCATCTGAAAACTCTAAATTCATGTTTGTTCTGTCTTTGTCCTTCAGAGATCTTTCTGATGTCACAAGACATACTGCATATGAGAGCGAAGCCTATAGTACAAAGCTCTCCCCTGATTTTCCCTAAAAGCCTTCAATTGCTTTCTCTGTGGGAAGATTGTCTGCAGGCTATTTTTGAATCGCAGAGAGTGTCATTCTAAAATAAAGAAATAAATAAATGAATAGTATCATATCATGTCTTGGGAATTTAGCGACAGGAAAGATGAAATATTAACCTGCTGCCCTCTAATGCAAAGTGCTGAGGTGGTGTTAACTTTGTGGTCGAAGATGAGGCTGTGTAACCGGAAGGCTGCTTGTTTGAGCTCCGCACTTGAGAGGAGGTTGGTGTAAGCTGGCAATCAGAGGATTACTGGTGTCAAAATTCTAATTCAGCCTGCCACCGTCTTGCCCTCCAGCAAAGCACTTAACCATGGGTTCTGCACCATGGCTCACCCTGATTAAGACAGTAACCTCTCCCTCTGTTTCTCTGAGGCTCTAGAAAGGATTTGAGAAAAAGGCATTTCCACGAAATGTAAGACTGCTGTTCTATCCTCAGTGCTGCACTGCCTTGAAGCGATTGCCTACTTTGTCACTGGGATGTGTGCAAAAGTGCCAGCAGAGGAGCCATTGAAAATCTATTCACAAATTAGGGCAGGCGCTCGGTTCCATCAGTCATCGATGATTGTCTTAGGAGTAGCAAACAGCTCGGATGAGGTATTGACCAAAACGTCTAGAATTCCTCACATCTACCCTCATTACACTTGTATTACCCACCTTCTGGGTCAGAGTGAGCATGACAAGATTACCGATCTTTAAGTGAAAAAATCTGTTTATCTGTTATTTGGAAAAGCCAAGTCAAGATGAAAGGAAACTTTTGGCTCAGACTGCAAAAGTTGAACCCCACCAAATATGCCATCAGTGATCCATAGACAGATGTTCCCCACGCTTCCTCTGACTCAATAAAACCTTCCCCCAGAGTATTTGGAACATTAAGTATAGAAAAAGCATTAGTGTGTTTTCTATCAGTATAAAAGCAGGAACAGTGCTGTCTTTATTGCTGAATGCAGTGTGAAGTGAGTGAGTATGTTCCTGTGTTCAACTGAAAGATTTCTTATTTGCTTCAACAAAGAAATAATGAACGGCAACTGAATAATGAAATATACAATGACTTTCAGAATTACTGGCATTCTTGCTTTAATTGACTGAAAAGGGTCATAAATGATCAGTTATTATCATAATAGTAAAATAGAAAAAAAATATATACTGTACATTACTTTTATCTAGGGTAAGTTATAACAATCATATAAATACATATTACCTTTATTATAGAGAAAGAATTAAAATCACATATGCCACACATACTGGTACCCTACTAAATCTGAATTAAAGTGACTGTAACTGAAGTATGAGCCTACACATATATAACTAATTTTCAGATCTTTTAAGAGGTTATCGCTGATTTCCTGTTCACTGGGGTATAAAATATGACAGAGGATCCAATCATTTCTAACCATCATGGGAAATATTCAAGAGCTTTCCAACCATTACAGTAAGGCAAAATTGTGTTGACTTGCACAAAACAAGAAACAGATACAAGAAACTAGCTGCTCAATTAAAAATGCCCGTATCAACAGTTAGGGCGATCATTAAGACTTTAGAACATTCAGAATAATGAACCAGCTGGAAGAGGACGCAAAGCTGTTTCATCACAGTGGGGAGGCTGGTTTGTGAAGAAAAAGTTCCAAAGAACACAGTTTCGTAATTACAGAGTTTGGTAACATCTTCGGGTCACCATGTCTCCAAGACATCACTTCCATGCCAGCAAACGGTTTAGAAGGTGTGCCAGAAAGAAGCTTTTCCTATCTTTTCCACCACAAGCAAAAGCGCTTGGATTTTGCTGAATGCCATTGGAATTGAACTTGGACAGGATGCTGTGGTCAGATGAAACAAAAATTAAGCTCTTTGATCCTAGACGCTTAAGTTGGAATTAGAAATCAAGAGGCTACAGAGGAAAGCACCTAATACCAAGCGTAAAATATGGTGGAGGATCTGTGATACTGTGGGGATATTTCTCTTCCAGTGGCCCTGGCAGTACTGTTTTTCATTCATGGTATTATGGATTCCGGGCAGTACCCAGAGATCAAAATCTGGCTGCCTCTCCCAAGAAGCTAAAACTTAGTCATGGCTGGATCTTCCAGCCAGACAAAGATCCAAAGCACATGTCAAAACCCACTCAAAATGGTTGGAGGAATACAAACAAAGTTTTGCCATGACCATTCCAGTCCTGAATTCAAGTCATGAAATCAACTGGCAACCTGTGGGTTCAAGAAGAGAGTGCACAAGAGAAGACCCAGGACTCTGCATTGAGGAAGGTAAAAAAAATCCTTCCTTCTGCATTCTCAAGTCTTATAAAACATTACAAGAGAAGACTCTGTAATGCTCTGTTGTCAAAAGATGGTTGCCAATAATTTTGTAAAAATATTTATTCTGTGATGTCCTGAGACTTTTTTCCTTGTGGTTATAGTCACATCATTTCTTAATTTGCTGAGTAAAGACCATATAAACAGTATAAACAACAGAAATAAAATGTCAAACAGCTTTAATTAGCTGTTTTATATTAAATAAGGGTGCCAATAATTCTGGAAGGCACTGTCTTATTTAGTTTCTTGCTCAAAACAGTAATTCTTATATCAACAACACTGAAAACTTACATTATTAAATGAGAAGAGCAGATTAAATTGCTGCTTTTTTGACCTGGCAATAAAGGAAACTTGACTAATCAGGGAATCCTTTGTTTAGATAGACAGACAGAGCTGTATGTAAAGGTTACACACCCCTGGCCAATATTAACACAACATCTCCAGCAAATGTCTGCAGGGTTACTGGTTGCCTGGTGGCCTAGTGGTTAGGGAGTTGCCCTGCGATCAGAAGATCATGGGTTCAAATTCCAGGACTGCGAGTGGCACCACTGAGGTACCCTTGAGCAAGTTACCATCCCCACACAGGCGCCCCTCGTTGGTGGCAGCCCACTGAATGGGTTAAATGCAGAGAATTAATTTCATTATATTCACACTGTGTGCTGTGGTGTGTTCATGTGTGACTATAAAGGGACACTTTACTTTATAACCAGATCTAAATAAAACACTTATTATGGTATGAGAAAAAGTTTGGACACGCTACTAAGGCAATATTCTGTAACATGGATATTACTGGCAGATATTACAACAAATATTTTTTGTAGGCAGTTAGGAGTCTTTCTAATCTTTGTTTTAGAAATATTCACCCACCCTTGCTTGCAGATCGCCTCTAATTCCACGACAGTGTTGTGCTGTCGAGCGTGCACAGCATGTTTAAGATCTACCCACAGATTTTCAATTATGTTCAAGCTTCAGCTTGCGTTTCTGAAACAAGCCTCTTTTCAGATTTAGTTTCTCGACTGGCTGTGTCATATTCGCTTCCAGAATTTACTGATATTGTAAAATCCATTCCTCCATCTACCCGTGTAATGTTCCCTGTTCCACTGAAAGCCACACAGCCCTAAAGCATAACAGATCCATCCCCATGTTTAACAGTAGGCAAGTTGTTCTTCAAATGCAGCACCTTTAGTCTTCAAACATACCTGTGGCCAAAAAGTTCAATTTTACTTCACTGGCCTACACCACTTGGTTCCAAAACGTCTGTGGCCCATCTAGGTGTTTGGCATCCTTTAGATTGATTGATTTGATGAGGTTGTAGGTTGGATTTCAATCTGATGAATAAGCTGATCTCTTTTTATAGCCTTGCCCCACTTTATAAGCTTTCAAATCATTCAAATTGCTGCGTAGAGGGACTGGGTGTTAGAACAAGATTTGAAGAATTATTCATTATGGAGAGTTGTTTACTAAACTTTATTATGCCCTGGAACTGTTGTCAGACAAATCCTAATGACAATACCTGACCTGCCTAATCAACTTCAGCGGGTCAATTATGGTCTAATGAGTTTATTAAACTCTAAAACTGGGGTTTAGAATTTAAAACTTTGTTTTTTTTGTTAAAACAAAACCAAAAAGTCTCCAAAATTGCTACAAAAGTCATTTGCAAGTAGCAATATTTGCAGAAAAGAGCATTGGCTTAGTGGTGTCCAAAATTTGCACATTTACACAATTACAGCTCACTTTTCTTCAGATTATTACACAGCTTCACAAACATCTGCACACAAGTGTACATCCAGATACAAGCTGAACTGGAGTTACTCTTATGTTTACTCTGACCGGGTCTAGAGACGTGGCCCTTGATCTCCTCTTCTCCACATGAGAAATCAAAGTGGGAAAATGTGATGGGAGTCTAACAGCAGCAGATTTGAGGAAGCCATGCTTACCACACTGGAACTCATCTGCACCATCTTCACAGTCCTTCTGCCCATCACAGAGCCACACGCTGGAGATACAGTTCCCACTGGGGCAGGCGAAGTGGCCCTCCTCACACCTGTGCCCATGGGAGACTGCGGTAGCCAAACACAGAGTGAAACAGTTCGCTTTGCCATGTGGGAGATATGTTCAATGGTTGTTCTGGTCATTATCTCTCCCTTGGTAGATGTCTCATCGCAGGAGCTTAATGATACACCAGCTGTTTTCCATTTGCAGCCAAATAAATGAAAACCAACAGAAATCTACTACTACTCAACAGTACTACTACTAATAAAGATGGAGCTTTAAAAATAAAAGTGTCTGAAGTGAAACTACTTCTAAAAGGCAAAGAAACTTCACTTTATGAGGAGATTCTTTAAACATGCAAAGCAAATTGACAAAAAAAGGTTCTTTAAAGGTATTTTAGGGAACCAGATTGATTGTTTAAGTACACTGTTAGCAAAAATAGTTCAGAGTAACAGACAGGTCCTTTGACCTCCTAAGAATAAAGAAACCCCTTCTGTTGCTTTCCATCACACAAAAGATCCATTTAACCAAGCAAATAGAAAGAAAAATGTCTCACGGTTTTATACAGACCCACTGCCTTACTTAAGAACCCAATTTTAGGCTGTATTGCTCCAAGGGACCCTTTTAGTCCTTTTATATTAGGAGTGTATATCTCTTTTTTTCACAATTTTTTTTTTCACAAATTCTCTAACACACTACGCAGAACTCCTTGTCATTGCCTGACAATTACTGGACATTATTCATGCCTTTTAAGCACCTGGTGATTGCTGAAGCATAGAGACTAAGACAGGGGTGTGTCCTTTCCTCATTACACTCTTCATAAACAGTGTTTTGACTAAATTAATTTGAATTTAATAGAACTTGACTTCAGCAGGCTGCATAGAACAGAAAGGAGAGAATTACCCTGACAGTTCATCTCATCCGCATAATCCCCGCAGTCATTGGCTCCATCGCAGACCCAGGATGGGTGAATACACAGAGAAGTGGAGTTGCAACTGATAAAGCCCTTTTCTGCTACTCCCATCTTGAAAAACTCAGTGCAATCCATGTTACCTAACAAGACAACAGACGTCAGTAAGCTTAAGGACTTTTACACACGCCTCCTGAATACAGAATGTGAATACTGATATTGCCAGTTTCAGAATATACGTTGCAATCAATTGCACATTAATAATTGCATGCAACCATATTTCATCTGGACAAAATATAAAAGGTGTCTTTGTCATAGGGAAATTGTAAATGTTTTATATGTGACTATATCCAATGTACAAAATTTCATTGGTCAATACATTTATCAGCAATACATGGAAAAAAAAAATAGAATTACAGTTATTACAGTTCATTGCAATCAATCATTTAGCACCATATGCTTGTCAAGTGGAGTCGCTAGAGCTAACTTCTGTACCAATAAGAGTAATTTGACACAATCCCTCATATTACACTGACCTACCACTGGAAGTGACTCTGCAAGTCTGAAAAATAGTTATATGTAAAAAATATACGTAACAGTTTTTAGGATATATAATTTAGCTTATTCCCCTTTTTTAAAAATAAAAGCCTGCATGGTATTCATAGTATAATAATAATAATAATAATAATAATAATAATAATAATAATAAGAATAAGGCATTTTATTTACAGGCACTTTTCAAGGTAAAAACATATGCTACTGTGCAACAGTGACATAACAAGACAATAAAATGGGGCATAATTAGTTCAAATAATATGAAAGTACCATAAGCCATAAGAGCCAGGTAGATTAAGCAAGCCTGAAGGCGGGATTTGAAGATTAAAGACAATTAAAATAGTTTAATAGCACAACAACATCTTCATGGTCATCAAAATGTCACTTGACCAGGGGTGCTGAAACTTTTGCACACGACTGTGTATTCCAAATTAGAATTTGAAGTTTTAATATAAGTAACACATGTCCAGGATAAAGTGGTGGTGCAGTTGTACAAGCGGTGTTTTCTTACTGCAGTTCTTTTCATCAGAGGCATCAGCGCAGTCGATGACCTGGTTGCACCAAGAGGATATTGGTATGCAAGTTCCATCTTGGCACGATGACTCAGAGGCAGCACATGTGACATCTGGAATAGAAATACTTCATTTACACTGAGAAGAGTCTTTCTTTGCTGAAGCAGAGAGGACTAATACACCAGGACCTGTGATTATAGAGAGGGACTGTTGCTTTGATAAGCAAAGCGATTCATTTCTGACAACCTTTTCTTTTCTACTCCTCACATAAGCATCTTATCTGCAACTGCAAAAATCATTTTGAAGGTCTAACATCCACAAGCCTCAAAGCAAGATGAATGAGTATTTACTTCATATTTCATTCAGTTGGACTTAAAATAACTGTCTTGGTAAACTGTGTAAACAGTGTAACTGAAAATAACAAAGCGGCAGATATGGCACCTCTATTGAACCTCGTACTCACTGTTACAATAAGATTCATCCGAGTTGTCCCCACAGTCATCGATTCCATCACAAAATCGATTATTGGCCACACACCGTCTGTTGTAGCAGGATCTATAGCCCCGTCTGCAGCTCCTGTTGTCTAGCAGTATGATAAGCAATAGAAAAAGGGAATCTATTACAGCACAGCTTTCAGACACAGAGCTTTATTTGCTCTTTCTCTTTTACTCCCAGTAGCAGGCACTGAGACCCCACGCTCGTTTTATTAAGCTAGCGCTCCGGCGGATGAGGCTCACTTCGTTCATGGTGTGGAAGTGCACAAGCGCCAAAGGGCTAAGATCGCTCACTTACCACAGTATTGCATTTTCTCATCTGACTTGTCTTTGCAGTGAGCGATCCCATCGCAAGTCAGCTGGTAGTCGATACACTCCCCGTTTCCACACTCGAACTCAGTGTGGACGCTGCAGGAGGAGTTCTCGGCTACACAGGCAACAAGAAAGTGTCAGTCTTCACCAATACTTTTTGCTCTTTCTACTAAAAAAGTTAGTGCTTGGTAGTATTGATACCATTGATAAATATAGCAGATTAAAGCATTATTTGACAATATTTAGGTTAGGGTTAGGGTCTGCATTAATAAAGTAAATGAATCCAGACTCCGTACTCTTACAACCCAAAACTTAATGCATCGTTGTAAATTACATTAAAAAAGAAAAATCTGACGTATTGAAGGCTGCATTAATAAAATGAATGAGCGCTGCGCTCCTACAAACCAGAACTTAGTATGTTGCTGTAAATGTTAATCACATTACATCATTTTGTAAAACAATTTATTTAGACGCTATGTAATAGAATTGCCGAAACAGTGTGAAGCATTAATTAACTGTCAGCTCCTTGATACCGCTGGAAGAATGGACATCAAGAGTTGGGCAGTATCTTGATATTCATCATATTAATACATTTGTCATAACAAAGAGAGCAATATTAATGCTGTTTAATTCAGTGTAGTGCAGTGTGTAAAATTCTGTGTGTGAATAAAAATCCTCATGATTTGTCAATTCCTGCCAATCTGTAGATCAGCACATCTCAACCACAGACATGCTGGTGTCAGACAATGCACACTTTTCAGACATGCTGGTGTCAGAAACTTCAAGAGATAAACATGGGTTTTACTGTAAACACTGAAGATCCTGCATCCACAGGAACAGCTCAGTAGGCTAGAGTACACCAGAGAACACTAGTACAGATTTTGGGTTTTTTATCTGTATTTTTGTTTGAACAATACCTGTTAGTTTTTCTTTTTTCTTGAGAGTATAAAACAATATATACTGCTCAAAAAACACATCAAATGTCAGTGGCCTCCACCTGTTAAACCATTCCGTCTCATTGTTTCCCCTCTAGTGCACCAAAGCAGCTGAAACTGATTAACAACCCTTTTGCTTCTGCTTTGACCAGATCAGTATTTGAGTAGTTTAATTGACTTGCTGCTATACTCTGTTCCCTTAATTTTTTTGAGCAGTATATATATTTCTGCAGACCTGAGACATTTAAGTTCAGGCCTTGAAATCCAGTAACCTTTTCTTTTAAGACTCTGCCTAAAGGCAGCATGTTCTCTGCAGGTATAATAGACACATTCTGACAGCAGCTCGCTACACGGGTGCACGGCATGCTGTAGTCAACTTCACCTCCATATATTACATGTCAGCGTGTAGTATTCTAGCCTCTCCTGTCACTGTCCCGAGCCCTCATTAAAGACCACCCAGTGTGACGTTCTACCTTGCACATTTCTAAGAATAGTTTGACATTTTTCATTATAGCCTGCACCAACCATATGTAATTATAATCTTCATTACTCCAAACTGCCACCTTTTTATCTTGTCATTAATCATTTTATTTATTTTGATATCCATGTATTATTTACCTCTTTTAAATTGAAATATATCCAGGATATTTCTAGATTTCTATGAAGAACTTAGGATTCTTAGGGGTGTATATCTTCATTATTTAAGAGACTATGGTACGCTGCAAGTAATGAGAGCAGCACCCTGCCGCAAGGAGCAGATGCCGTCTCCACTCATAAGATCAGGCTTGCCCTTGAAGGTAGACCGATTGTCCATAACAACAAATCCACTGTTTTCTGAGCACCACTTCTGGTGGTTAAGCAACCACAGTCTGCTTTGCATTGGGATGGAACCGGAGCATCCGACATCATCTGAATGAATTTCGACACCTCTAACATATTATTCTTGGTAACCTCAGGTGAATGTCATCAACACCTGCAGTACTATAAAAAATTCTTGAGCCACCCCTCATTTCTTCATCTTTTGTTTCCAAAGAGCAAGACTGTCTTGTATTTTTAATGTAGTCTTGAGGAGGACTTTCACAAACTCTCATTATCAGCCCAGTCCCTGAACCTGTCCAGTTTCAGAAGATTAATTTTTTTCTCAAGTCACACAGTGAACTACGTATGACTAATGTAAGCACAGCACGTCTAGCTTAAGTCCTTAAGATCCAGTGAAGAAACAGGTGTAGATGATTCCAGATGATCAGGCTGTGATCAGTATACTGGTAGTGCTGAATGCTGTCTGGCTGGAAAACTCTTTATCTAGGCTTCTTAGAATTTTAGGCGCTTGGCAACGTGCCACAATAAAACATTTGTTCCCATTTCTTTCATGTAACCTACTCAACATGCGAAAGATAAGACACTTTGACAGGCATAAAATAGTATTCAAAGCAAGCTAATTCAAAGCAAAATCTAAAGAAATGAGGGGTGGCTTAAGACTTTTGCACACTATACTACATAAATAACTTCTAAAATCTTGAGGTTTCCTCAAGTCTCCTGCTTTCTTTTATGCATTTTGCTTGAAATATATCCAATATTTTTAGAAGGTGACTGGGCCATTTTTTGATGATTGTCATTTGATGTCATTATATTACTATCCCTTTACAGTTAATTTTTATATCCACAGTTTACTTGATTGATTGATTGATTGACTGATTGATGTGTTCCAGACTGCTGCATTTGTTGATCTCTTGTTGACCTTTGCAGGAGAACCGCTATGAGATGTACGTGAAGCTGTTGAAGGAAGGGGTGAAGGAGCTCCTGACTGGTAAAGATAACGATGCGGCGCTGAAGAAATCCCAGTCCAGCCCCTCTCTCAATCAGGAGTCCCAACCGGCTGCGGCCAAAGTCAAGCGCAACACATCTGAGAGGAAGGACTACCGGCCCGAGACCCCTAAGGTCACATAGGAGGTTTCTCCTTACCTGTCAAAGAGCCATTATACACAACATGTGAATATATTTTAATGTAATTTATTTATCTGCCACTGTTATAACAGAAAACTGTTGTGTAAAATGTAATTGACTTGATAATCGTCCATCCTCCTTAGACTGACTGGTGCTTGCATAGCTATTTGTATGGGACGTTACTTACATACACGTGGTCCTTTTTTCCCTTTTCTTTTGTTCCATTTCACTTCATCGTTGTTGATGTTGCAGTCGTCATTATCGTGATGAGCGTGAGACTTAATTGTGAGGCGTTCGACTGTCACTTGATTTGTTCCCGCTGTGTCCCTTCCCTCTCGAAACTTGATTTGCCTTTTAATTCAAGAGAAGTAGGACTTTCTCGACTTCAATTCAGTGGAGATTTCCACATCGGTTTCATTGTACATATGGTAGACGGTAGACGTGGTCTTGCTCTAAAGGTAATTTTAGTATGTAAATGAAGCGAATGTTCGAAAACACACCACAAATTAGACGAGTAAGGCTTCCAGAGAGAACTGACAGAAGTCTTTTTTTCCTTTTCTCCTAAAACGGAGAGCATCGTTCTTAACGGACCTTCTGCCTCTCCGAGATTTTTATTTTTTCATTGCAGCGATGCGTCAGGTTGTAAATACAGGACATGATAAAGACGTCTCAGTGCAGTTAGCGGTTTCCTCAGCTATTGATTTGCTACGGCAAAACAGATACCCAAACGATATACTTACACGCATTTATTATATTGTACCAGCACGTTTAAAGATATGCCAGATACATTATTTTGTAATGATATAATAGGGGTACTTAACAAGGATCGTTTGAAGCTGCGTTGAGTTCTATTTACAAAACATGGCTTTCCGGACTGCGGAATGATGTTAACGTCAACGGCATCGTTTGTGCAGGCGAGCCATTTATTTTTTTAACTGTTAAAGTACAAAGTATACTTCTGCTTTTTTGAGTAGTGTAAATGCCAATGCTCTTTTTGTGTATTTTATAATCTTCTTACATATTTGGATTTATAATTCTCAGTTCAGAACATTATTGTTGTAAAGATTAAATTAGTATTTATAGTGCACTTTATGACTTAGTTCTTTTGAGTATGTAGAGCTTTATAAAAGGTAGTGATATGTTTCTTACCTACACCACAGGTTTTTCAGGCAGTACTAAACTGTGTTTATCTTATTGAAGGTACTGAGCTGAGTGTACGTTTTTGTTGTTTTTTTCCCTCGTCAGCTCGAACCGTAACGTGTTAGTTTGTCGGTGGTTCTGTAGTTTTGCTGTCATAGTTAGGTTGTTCAAAGACACAGTTTCCTTTTCAGGAAGCTATTTACAGTGCTGTATAACATGGAATAATTGCCTTTTGTGATGTTAATGATTGACTTTAAGATGTCACTCTGGCTTTTTTTTCATTAGCGATAGAACTGACGTGAACACTATGAACATTTTTTTTTTTACTTCCATTGCTGACTGCACACCAACGGATGTTTTCCACACCAGGCGTACCTTGTTTTCACTTTTTGAAGGTTTGAATTGTAAAAGTTGAGTACGTTTTAAGAAATGGTGAATTATAGCCAAGCTATTTGAAGGTATTTTCGGGTTTTAAAAATAACGATAATAAGGCTAGTTTACGCGATCCCTCCAATCTAAAATGTTGTTTACTTGAATTGTATGTATTAAGGACACTTTATTTTTGTTATATTCATTTCTTTTTTATTATTATTATTGTTTATTTACCACACATATGGAAGTTGAAGAATGTGAGTCAAGTAGGGAAAGGATGAACCCATATCGGCATTACGTTTCTGTTATAACAAACTCACTCAGTACAGAATGTTGCATATCTTTCTCTCTCTCTCTCTCTCTCTCTCTCTCTCTCTTTTTCTCTCTCTCTCTGCTGGCTTAGTTACGTAGTTGCTCCGCTTTCTTATTAACGCTCTCGCTCTACTTGTACCACTATTATGAACCACAGTGAGGATGTTAACAGTGAAGCACTTAGTAGTCATTTGCGTTTTTCTTGGGTCACAGAAGTGGATATAGTTTAAAGTCCATTACCTGTCATTCACAGAGATTTCCTTCAGAGCGGAAGGTGACCTGAAGAGTAACTGTTGTTCGTTTCTGACTACATGAGTCGACCAAATGGTTCCCCATAATCCATAGGATCATGATATGGATTATTTTTACTCTAGCAGCGCCCCTTTATCAGTGGATATGTTGCATGAGGATTTTTAAATTGTTAGTAATTGCTTTTAAATATAGAAAGAGACAGAATGCCACAGATTGTAATGGAAACTGAGAAATACATTGTGGTTCTACAGTTAAATTAAGACATTTAAGTGTTTGTTTTGTTCATTTTAAAATGGTTTTTATGGTAAAAGTGTTGACTGGAACATGGGCATTGTGTTTGTTTTCCTCACACGAAAGGACAAATACTAAGCTTTTTTTTTTAACTCAATGGTATGTAAATCCATCCACACCCACTTGGAAGTATAGATGTGGGATATTACATTTATTCCAACTGGAACAATGGTGAACAGGTAAATGTCTAAACTTGGTTAGGCTTTATTTCTTTAAAGGAAAAAATGAGCTGTACGCATTATTTTTAATGAAAGAAGCTTCACCAGTTTGCTGTATAGAGTTACGTAACTTATGTTGGTGTTGTAGTCAAAACCAGGACAGGACAGACATCAGAAGGGTTCAGGAATCATAACCAAGACCAAAGCAGAGTGTTCTAGTTCAATTCAAGACCATGACTGAACTTGTTATGTAATGCTATTATAATGTACATGCATTGCTCTCCAGTTCTTGCTTAGGAGCATTACAGCATTACAAAGTGTGAAGGTGCCCCCTCCCATTCGGCTGTACTTTTAACAACATTTTAAAAGGCTGTCTTATTTTTCCTTGTCTGATCTTGGCCGGTCCCTTAAAGACCATGACAAGACGGAACACAAAAATACCCCAGACTGTGACAGAACCCTCGAAATTCTGTCTCAAGTCCTATCTTGAGCTTTACTGCCCCACATGTTCTTGTCATCTCTGTTAGGCTAGGATCAGTCATGCACCTATTATTGTAAGCAACTGAAAGGAGAGCAGCTGACTTTGTAGATACTCACGCCTCAGTAGACAGTGATGCACCTTAGCCTTCAGCTAGGCTGTTTGGTTTCCAAACAATGCATAGAAATATCTCTCGAAGCTGTGATCTTGTACAATCCTTTAACTCTGTAAATGTTGTTAAATATAACTGTTGCCCTGTGTGCAGACGATTCCATTTTCTTGCTCGTTCAAGTGATCTCTTGGCATATGAGCGTGTCTTACGCCCTCCGGCCAAGATCAGGGACGCAGTGCTGGTGTCATACAAACTGTAGAAGGTTTCAGTGAATAAAACACAGTATTTAATTCAACCTTGCATTTCTCTTCATTGAAGTCCTGACTGGTAATGCTTTGCCTGAGAGTTACACCATGGTTAAGAGTTAAGCGTACATATTAGAACCTTTTCTGAGGAGGTTTTGTGCCTTGTGTTTTTTAGATGTCTTTAAATGAGGAATGAAATGTAAGACATTTGTGGCTGTATTTAAATGCTCGTACCCAGGTAACAACTGAATATTCCATGGAGGCGAGCAGTGAAAAAAACCATCATCCAGTAACCCATGGCAACACCAAGAACCAAGAGTGCTCATTTCATGGAACGCTATCAATTTTGTGCTCAGCCTGTGTGAATATGGCCAGCTCTGGTTGGTAATATCTCTGTAAAACTATGAAAATGCACATTTCCCCAGCAGAGAAATCAGGATTTTAAAATGTGCTCGCTTATCACAACTGCACACGCCTGACTTTCTGACCTGCTTTACAGATGCTGTGAGCCGTTGTTAGTCAAGAACACGTGGATTTTACCTAAACCAAAGTAGCTCCATGACCAGGCTTGGGCTAAGTCCCAAAGAAATCTTTCAATAAAAAAAAAATGCTACAGATGACTATTTAGTAAACCTTAGTCCTAGGGTTGCACAAAGTGTGCAAGAATCTTAATGCAGTATCTTTTATGGAGAATAAATTCAAAACTTATGGGAGTAAAGTGGACAGGGGATGGGGGAAGGAATTATGCTTTGCTTTGTTAGTCCGTAATAGATTATCTGCATATCCTTTCAATGTTAACAACCTATCTGATAGAATTCAGTGGATTATCATCAATGTTAGGGTTGCGTTTAGGATTGGAATTATATGTACATTTTGAGGGTTAAGTTTGGTGTTTATTTATACAGGTCTGTTCTTAAACGCGAGGTCACTTGGGTTAGAATAAGAATGACATCTTTAGTTACAATTAGAATTAAGGATTAGAATTTCAATTACATCTAAAGGTTCGGGTTGGTTTTAGGTTAATTATTAAGTTAAAAACAAGTTGTGCATCTACAAACCATCTGTGGTGGACCACTGAAATGAAGTCTTCCTTGCTTTTTTCAGAGGTCATGTAGATGAGCTCCGAATTTGCACATTTTTGTACATTTTGCACATTTTGTCACTTCGGTTTTACATTTACATTTATTTTACTCCTATTAATTTCTAGGTTATTTTATTAGCTTTTATTGCTTACTCTATTATCTCTTGATTGTATTGCCTATGTAAAGTACTTTGAATTACAGCAGTTAAACGTGCTTTATAAATAAACGTGTTTTGCCTGCACAGGCTAACGGAACTGGTCTATCTCGACAGCAGTAACCGAGGCACAGCAGCAAATGCAAAGTGTACGAGAGCGAAGGAGGAGAAGTGCAAGGAGCTTTTAAAGTGGAATTACAGCGGGGATTTGTGATGGATTGGAAATAAAAGCTTGCGACAGAGGCAAGGAGCAAAGGGAGAGGCTAAAACAGTGAAGCCTCTCATCCATCAGTGTGTTAAGGAGAAGCAAGGAAAGAGATCGCTACAGAAAAAAAAACTCATTCCTGACACGGAGCATGGCAGTCTAAACACCAGTGACCTTTAAATGACTTCTAAAATTACGTCGCTGAAGCTAATGTCCCACAGTCAGTGAAGAAACGGAAGAAGAAAACGGTCTGGATAGCTCAACAAGACAATTCTCTTAAACATACATCAAAATCAACCTTAGAAAAACGTTAGGTTACTTGCGTAACCCCGGTTCTCTGAGAACAGAGCGAGGTATCTCACTATGGGAACGCCCTCAG